>WNWU01000180.1:164681-195814 GCA_012654045.1 Ptyas mucosa | reverse complement strand
GGGGCCAAGATAAAAGCCCTTCTAACCTCTGCATCTAACCAGGTCTTGTGGTTACTGAAGAGCTTATAGCAAAGCCCATTTCTGGGGAGCCAATCGACAGGACAACGATAACCTTCGGCTCCTGTATGGGAAGAGAGAAAGCCCAATGAGAAGATGGCCAGGAGAAAAGGGAGAGGAGGAGGAGGAGGAGGGGGGAGGAGGAGGAGGGGGGGGGAGAAGGGGGGGGGGGTGGGGGAGGGGGAGGAGGGGGGGGGGGGGGGAGGAGGAGGAGGAGGAGGAGGAGGAGGAGAAAACAGCTTGGATTGCAGAACATGCTTAACCTCCTGAGTTGCAAACATGTTTGATGGCAGGGAATTGAAACTGACTTGGGCCTCAGACACAGTGGCTGCATCTGCAGATAGTCCAAAGCTTGGTTAGGGTTGGCCTTGGATAATTTCCTTGAAGCTGCAAGTCTTGGGTGAATCTTTCTGCCTTTCTTGGTCTATCGTTCCCTGAACTTTGCTAACCTGTAAAATGGATTCCTTCAAGAACCAGGCTGTTGACCGGTGCAAAGTACAGGGATCTAGTGGGTCTCCCCTGAAGGATCTGCACTGGCCTCCTGGATGATCCATAACTATTCAAGCCCTGAATGGCTGAGAGGCCAATTTTTGGTGCCCACCGCCCAGGAGGGTCCTTCTGTAGATGCCCCCTTGGATCCTCAGCCCTCAGGTCCCTGGAAAAGGGTCTCAGCTCTTGTGGGGTCCCACGGACAGGGATCCTAACCCCACTCGGCTTTTATTTCTTTCAACTCTATTTATTCATGTAATAAATTGATATGCTGCCCATCTCACTATCAAAGCAGCTTTTTAAAGTATAAAAAAGGACAGATCTTTCGCTAAACTTTAACTGTTAATTAATGATTCTGAATTTCAATTGTATTAATTCTGCTGGACTGAAGTTGCTTAATCGTCTGAGATTAATCTTCATTTCCAGATTGCAAAAAATGTTCCCTTTGACTGAAGAAGTTACTCAGATCAATCACAAAACACCTCCCTTGAATAAACTTTGGTTCCTGTTGCCGTGATTGAACCCTCTTACTTTGCAGCCAAAGAAGAATAAAAGCCATTCCAGCGAGAGGCTACTAGAGAGGGTCTAATCAGGAAATGCAAAACCTTTGGTCTCTCCAGACACCAGAGACCCTGCTGGGACTCACCACTCAGGGAGAGGAACACGGCCAGCAAGCCCAGGCTGAGGAAGGAGAATCGCCCCATGGTCTTCCTTCCTTCCTTCCTTCCTTCCCTGCAGAAGAAGAGCAAAGAGGGGAGGGGAAGAAGGGGGAGCAAGGATGATGGGAGGAATTGTTCAGGAAGGGGGACCCCACATTCAACCTGGGGGTCCCACACTTCGGTTTGCACTTTTTCTCTTGCCAGCTGAACCCCCCTTTCTTCCTCCTTGGTCATTCAACAACCTTGGTGGGACACAGTGGATTCTACACTGCTGTGTAATGGGAAGGGGTGCCTTTTCCCCTTCCCTCCCTCCCTCCCCCTCTCTCTCTCCCCCCCAGAAATCCCCAGTAGATCTCTTCCTCCTTGCCTGAGGGACCCTCCTGCAGTTCCCCTGCTGCAACCTGGACTTCGCCTGCAGCCCCATGCAAGAGGTCCCTTCAGATGGAGAGAGATCAGCTGCAGGGGCCTCACCTGTCAGGTGTCCACAGGTGCGAGAGCTGCATTCACCTGTCCCTTTGCCTCCACAGGTAGCAAGTCTGCTCAGTGGCAACTCCAGGCTTCCCTCCAGCAAAGGGAACGGAGGCATTTATAGGCAAGGCAAGGGGTGGACTTCTTTTGTGGGAGGGTGAAAATACTTTTCTTGAGAAAGGAGTGTTGGTCTCACAGTGAGAGTTAAGTTTGTTTGCAATAGTTTCCAGGCTAAGCACAGTGTAACTTGACTCCTAGAGATTAATCAGATTTATTTATTTTAGGTATTTATTCAACATATTGGCATAACTTCCCCATCTACACTGAATTCTGCCTGGCAACGATTATGACAATATGAATCATAAAACATATACCTATTATGAAATAAATATGAGATAAAAACCTGGCACAAATAGGAGATTCCACATGTGTTCCTTCCTCCTGTTCTTCTCATCTTCTTCCAGTGCTTGGGTGCAAATCCTTCTCTTAAGTGCTTCTTGGAAGGCCAGGAGGGCAGAGGCTTGCAAAAGTACAAGGGGAAGGGAACTTCCTTGGGGCAGGAGCTGCTCCCCAAAAGGCTCACTCATTTCCTAGAACCCATAAGAATAATCTTTGAGAGAAAGGACTAGGTGCCCATCCTACGTGTGATGATAAGCAGAGTTCCTTATGGAGACACTGTCCACAGATAACCTGGATCTGTGTCACCTAAGGCTTTAAGGTAACAACTGCACCTTGAGTAGCACCAGAAAGGCAAGTGGGAGGCTGAGCAACTGAGGATTTACATGGGTCAACCTAGGACAGTCAACCATGGCATCTACCGCTGCATTCCGAACCAGTTGTGGCTTCTGGATGATCTTCTTCAACTCTCACAAGAGGCATTCATCCCCTCTTCGACCCAGCCACATGCCACCTTCTGGGAGGCCTCCACAAAGCAAGGAGGGACAAAGGCCCAGCACAGAGGAGGCCAAGTCAAAACACTTCTTTAAATGCAACTGGCTCAAATTCCTGGCAGATGAGAAGGCTCAGAGATGTCTCCATCCCTTTCAAAGGATGTACAAGCATGACCAATTCAGGCCAAGGACTGGCCTGAACCCAGACTGAAAAGGGTCTAGAACACAGGATCGGTCTTAGGGACTGAGCCCCACTTCCCTGGAAGTGCCCCCCCCCCCCGTCTTCCATCATACATTCTCCTGTATCTCCACTGGAGGCTCTCTTTCCACACTCTGACATTATATATAGCATAATTTATTTTTTGGCCCCTGTAGTCACAATGGGGATATTTTGTCCCACATCTACCATGGTCAGAGGGTCGGGGAGAGAGATCTGCAATTAGAAGGGGGACCTTAAGATCATCCAGATGCAGGAAGACAAAGGAAAGCATCACAAAAACTCTGCTGTGTAGCAACCCCCTTGAAGGCATCCAGCCAAGGAGAGACCCCCACCTCCTCTGGGTGTTGGTTGGTGCAGCTGTTGACATGATGGCAGATGGCAGATGGCAGCCCCATCAGCTGCAAGGAGGGCTGTTCTGGGGCACTCAAAGGACATCTCCTCAGACCCACATTCTAGAGCTCGGTGGGCTGGCAAGAGCATTCTATTAGGACCAATGTAGCAGAAGTTGGTTTGGGGAAGATGACCACTGAACCAAGGACAAAAAAGCCCCTCCCACATTTCATAGGAAAATCTGAAGCTGTTTGGGTAGGGTCTTATCTGCATCCGTGCTAGGTGTTCATTTTGTTTTATTTATTCAGTCATTTATAAAATTATCAAATTTATTGTCTGTCCATCTTCCCACAGGACAACTCTGGGCAACTTACAATATATATATATTTTTAAAACCCTTCTTCCAGAAGTCTCCCCCATCTTGCTTTGAGTTAACCTTGTTTTTTATTTGGGTAGTTTAGTTGGTGGTAGAAATTTTGCCAATTTCCTTAACTTATTGGGCACTTCATCATTCATCACTCTCCCTGAAAATCAGAGCTTATTGACACGGATCTGCTGCACAGATAAAGATTAAGGAAAAGGGCAAAGATAAGTGCAGATTAAGAACCCCAAAGCCAACTGCAACTAAATACGATTATTTAGGTTTTGGGTACAGCTGGGAAAATAAATGGAAGGGGAGGAGGCATTGACTTTTTTTCTATTATATCTTTACTTATGATTTATAAGCAGCTGTTTCTCTTCTACTTGGCTTCCTGTATCCTAATGCTGTGCTGCAATTCCAGTTTAAATGATCTGTTTGTGAAATTAAAAAAAAAACCAACCCAAAGAAACACATATGAAGAGAAGGCTAGTAGGAAACAATACAATGAAAGCTAAAAGCAGGAGATAAGATGAACTCCATCATACTTTAACCATTCATTAGATCTCTTATATATTTCTATCTTTGTTAGTCATCTTGGCTTCCCTGCATTGTCACTAGTTCTTTTATCTGTTCCTGATCTGATTACTATGTTTGATAGAGGTTGCTTTTGGGGCAATACAAATGTGACTATCAAAATATTTACAAGCCATGTTGTTTTACCTACACAGTCCAAAGTTCCCTGTTTATCAGAGGAATCTAGGATTAGGGTATTATATTTGTTTGCAGGATCCACACGGTACTTGACTGATCACGATACAACCTGGAGTGATGAAATCCATGGCTTCCATTGTCTACAATGCCCAGCTACTCATGTTCTTACAAAACTCCCATCTTGTTTTTCTCAAAGGAAAGTTTTGTAGGCATCTGTGAAATGTTTTTCTCCCAGGTTCTTGTACACCACTTTCATTTTTCTTGAGGAACACACAAATGTGAGGTTCAAAGAGAAAAGCACCTCAAAATGAAGAGAATGCTGCTCTCCAGCTGTTGAAAACCTTCCTCATGGCTTCCTTCACCTCCTTGTTGCGGAGGCTGTAGATTAAGGGGTTCAGCATGGGGGTGACAATGCAAAACATTATGGAAATCAGGGTGTCGCTTTCTAGGGAGTAGCCAGAACTTGGCTGGTTGTAGTTCAGAAACCCGTTTCCGATATAAAGAGTTACCACAGCAATGTGTGATGCACAAGTGGAGAAGGCTTTGCGTCTGCCAGTGTTGGAAGGAATCCGGACAATGGAGGCCAAAATACAGAAATAGGACAGGATGATGAAGAGGAAGGGACCGAGGCCAACCAAAAAACTGGTGATGTGATTGGCCAATTTGTTGACCTGGGTATCACTGCAGGCAATTTTCTGTAGTGGAGGAATATCACACCAGATATGAAGAATCTGGTGGTTTCCACAGAAATCCAACTGGGAGGCCAGAGCAACATAGATAGCTGAGTCCAGGAAGCCCCAGAGCCACATGGCCACAGACAGCTGCATACAAACCTTGCTCCTCATGAGGTGGGCATAGTGCAAAGGCTGGCAGATGGCAGCATAGCGGTCATAGGCCATGATGGCTAGCAGTGCCGGCTCACATCCCCCAAAACCAATCAGGAAGAAGGCTTGTGCCAGGCATTGGTCATAGGAAGCAGTGTGCTGTTGGCGTAGGAGGTTCACCAGGATCTTTGGTACCACCACAGAAGAAAGGCAGATATCTATACAGGAGAGCTGGCTGAGGAAGAAGTACATGGGGGTGTGGAGATGGGAATCCAGGAGGACCAGGGTTATGATCATGAAGTTGCCCAACAGAGTGACCAAATAGGCAGCCAGGAACACTAAGAAAAAATGGATGTGGTGTCTCTGGAATATGGAGAATGCCAGTAAGACAAATTCCATCTCCTCTGTTTGGTTGTGGGAATCCATCAGGAACAAAATAGACACCTGGCAAGAGAGAAAAATACTTCTGAAGAAAGCAGTGAGTGGCAACGGACCCTGAAAAATGGATGGAAAAATAACACAGAAATAATTTGAGGACTCAGGCTGGAATTGTGGAGATGGAATTTTAGTGATCTCTTCCACATAAAGAAGAACTGATTGCTTGTGGTATTTTGAATGAGAACTACCTGCAGGGTGAAATGAATTAAAGTGGGGATGCAGAGCCGGAGCAACAGAGCTTAATTCTCTCCCTGAATTTCTGGGGCATTCAGCATACTAGCCCTCAGGAACAGATCTTCCAAGCTTGGCATCGGAAGCATAAAGAGGTCTGGTGGCTTATTTGGAGAAGACGACACAATACTGGTTCCAGAAACTCTGCTGAGGAACTAGCAGTCCTTCAGCCCTGCTGTCAGACTTTTTTGCTAGACCAGACAGGAAATAAGACTAGAGGATCTAATTTAACTTTATTATTACATTAATAGAAGTCTGAAAGTACAAATTTCCTACTGCCTCTTATTATAGCCTGATAAGTTGTTTCTTTTTGACTTTCTTTCTCTGCCCACCATCGAGTTCCAGGCTCTACTCTCTCTTATCTGATTGTTCCCTAGGCTGCATCTCTTCCTCCTATCTCCCACGTTCATTCCCACGTACCATTACACCTGCCTTCCCCAAACGTTCAGTTTTAAGACTCTCAGCTGGACGAGCAGATTTTCCTTCAACCTTTCAGGAGGTCACCAGCTTAGAGAAGGACAAACAAATGGGACATCTTTGATTTTCCAATGGGACCTTCTCCTTTCCCTGGCAACTGATCTTCTTCCAAAAGGCACCAACCATCAATGCCAAATGCAACTGAGAAAGCTACGGAGATCCTCCAGACTATTTATGCATTTTCTACACTGTCCAATTCCTTGGATTCTTTTAAGGCATGTTGCTGAAGCTGGGAGCACCATGAACAAGGAACAGTTGAATCAAAGGCTGCCACGTTTTCTTTATTTGAGTTCTTTGCCTTCTAAATTTCAGTAAGGACTAGCAATTCTCTCAGTCAATGAGAGAATCATGGATCATTTACAATCCAGCCATATTATCCCTTTGGACATCCTGTGAATCTTCAATGGAGACCCAAGAAAATGCTTGACTTGCTCTGGGCTTCAACACAGAACAGGTCTTTCCACCCTTGCTCTGTAGACCTTCAATGGCATTTGTGCAATGTTCCCCCACCTCACTCATAGGAAGCTCCAATTAGGTCAGTGTATGGTATTACCTGAGATTAATACAGTTTTAAGGGGGATAATAAGCTTCTACTGTCTTTCAGGATTCCAGAAGATAAGTGATGTCTGCAAATTGGATGAAAAGATGTTGGGATCAGAAGGAGAAGGCGGCCTCAGTTGTAGAGACATTTTAGAAGGTCTGGCTTTACTTGGAAGATTGAGGTTTACAGTGAGGAAGATGGGTCATCTTCCAAATTTCCTCTGACAAGCCTAAAAGCAGCCTTGAATGTTATACTCAGATACTGTATATTATCTCTGGAGCTTCTTGCTACCATGGTCAAGAGCCAATAGTAGTCCATGGAAACGAACAGCCCTTAATATATATCCATAATTTAGTTATGCTGTGTGACAATGTACTTGGATTGACCTGTCCTGAATCTTGTCATCTCTGTTGTCTTCCAGGTAACAAAAAGAGTTAAGAAATGTATCTCCATATGTTTCCTGCATCCAGCTTTGATTTGGAGTGCTGCTCTGAAGGGCCAGCTTGATCAAATTTGCCTAGCCAAAGTCCATCTTTGGAGCAGGATAGATAGGAAGGATAGAAAGATCTGGGTTGTTGATAGTTAAATCTGTTGTCCCCTCATAGAGGATCCTTGCTATTTCTGAGATCTCCTAAAAGAGTTGAAACTTCCATTCCTGGTCACGCATTTCCTTCTCCCTCCCAACGTCAAGCTCTTCTTGCAATGTTTCCTCAAAGGAAGATGCTGGATGGACCACAAAGCAGCTCACCTTGACTGGTTATCCACCTGCAGAAAATCAGCCATGGCTGAAGCAGAGTCAACCTCTCCCCAGGTTTTCCCACCGTTGGATTCAGATACAATGAGAATGGTGATAGCTGAGCCAAAACTGCCCACAGAGCAGAAAGGAAGGTATTCAGAAGCTCATCCGCACAACAGAAGTAACACTCCCAGTGCCCAGTGTTATCCACAGAAGGCAAGGCTCATGGGGAAAATGTGTCTTGGTGTGTTGAGGATATTCCTGCTCGGGATCCTGCAGGGAGTAAAAGCAGAAGGGATCCACTGGGACCAAACTCTCCCATCTGTGAATTGCCTGGGGCAAAGCGAAGCCAAACACAATTGGAAAGGAAGGTGCTGTAAGAAGAACATCCTTTGATATGTGTCTGCAATGCCCTCAGCTTACTACATTTCGAGAGAAATTAGTGGGTTATATAAATAGGATTTTTGTAAATCATTTTTAAAAACTTTTATTGCATAATCATATGTGTATAACCTAGCTAAAAGGCTAGAAATATTGTCTTGAAATACATCCTTACATGGTGGTTGCAGATACTGAATTTGCAAAAGAAATTTATTTATTTAGAAATTAATCAATCAATTTCTATAGCTACCCATCTCAACCCAGTGACTCTGGGCAGTGAACAATTCTAAAACAAAACAGTTAAAAACTATCTAAAATTAATTAATTAATTAATTAATTAGAAATAAATTAATTCATTTCTATAGCTGCTTATCTGAACCCAGTGACTGGTCAGTGAACAATTCCAAAACTATTAGAACAGTATAAAAATAAATATATGCAGCGGCTGAGAAAATTATCATAATTAATATCTGTCCAGCCAAGAAATGGGGCTCCAACATATCCAGAGCCCCAGGCCTGGGCAAATGGCCTTATGGAGGAGATGGGCAGCATATAAACAAACAAATAATAAATAGCCAAGTTTCCTTCCCTCAGAATGATTGTGAGGGAAACGTTTGCCTGGAATGATGTAAGGTCTCCCGCCTTGAACAGAAGGTTGGACTACAAGACCTCCAAGGTCCCCTTCAGCCCTACAATTCTATGACTTTACGCTAGGAATCTCCAAACTGAGCAACTTTAAGACTTGTGGACTTCAACTCCCAGAATTCCGCAACCAGCATGGCTGACTGAGAATTTCTGGAAGTTGAAGTCCGCAAGTCGTAAAGATGCCTAGTTTGGGGACCCCTGCCCTACCCTATTGCACAGGCCG
Source organism: Ptyas mucosa (assembly GCA_012654045.1). NCBI lineage: Eukaryota > Metazoa > Chordata > Lepidosauria > Squamata > Colubridae > Ptyas > Ptyas mucosa. Next base: position 187,133 of record WNWU01000180.1, on the reverse strand, counting down.
ATTGTGATAGGAGGCCTTAGGTAGAAGCCCATGAAACGAAAGGTAGCAGGTAAAGCTGTCTACACAGCTTGATTCAGCAAATTTGGAAAAGCGTATTTTTGATTCTTGACAGTCCACTCCTGAGCTCAGGATCCCCACATTTCAGAGGGGAGCTAGAGAGCCTGCAAAACCATTCAGATGGATCTGAACTGAACCAGCAAATTGCTGGCAGAGAACAAACAAGTTTCATTGCTTAGCTGGCATTTCGCAACAGGAGCTGGAAACAAAACTTTTCCCTCTCGGGGACTCAACTCTGTGCCCAAGAACAAAGGTTGATCTCCCTGGACCAGCTCACAGGAGAAGGGGCTGCTGGTGGGGGAATAACCAGCCCTGACGAGAGAAAGTTAGTTACCATAATTGGTCCGTCTTTCTGGAATGATGAAATGAGAATTAAGGGACCTCATTATGGGTCTCTGTGCCCAGACACAGAAGGTCCAATCCAATTCTTTGCCATCACAATCCATCCATGAGAAATGCAAGGAATTTCATCACCTCTGCTTTGCTATGAAGGAGCAATCAATTAATGACCCTCAGACTCATTTTCCAGAATGCCTCAAGGGATTCATTATAGACCCTCCCAAGATGCCCCTCTGCTACAAATGTCCAGGCTGGGAATTAGGGAAATTAATGTCAAACGAATCTGGAGAACAACAGGCTAGGGAATGGCCAATCTTTTTTTAAGTTTATGTGAATCCTTTTTGTCAAAATTCATATATCTAGATTACAGAGAAAGGGGCTGGCTGGATGAGTGGGTGGGTGGATAAATGGCCGGATGGCTGGATGGCCGGATGGATGGATGGATGTGGTGGACTGAAGACTGGTACACAAAAAGTGAAGTTGATGATTTTGGCGGAATGAAGAGCTGGTGAAGAGACCAGCTATTCAATATTTCCTCTCTGGACTAAGAGAGGATTAGAGATCACCTACATGTGCTCCAGACAAGACCACAATCTCTATTTTTCCCTTTATCTCTTTTCCCTTTTCTGTACTTTCTAATTTTTCTTTCTTTTCCTTGTTTTTAGTTTGCATTAATTTCTATTGTTCTTAAATAAAATTACTCTATAAAAAGATGAAAGGGCTAGTTACTCATGTTCTTACAATTAATCTCCATTTATTTTATCATGAAAATTGTTTTGCAGGCACCTTCAGAAAGTCCTTCTACCACAGTTCATGTACGCAGCTTTCATTTTTCTTAGGAGGGTCAAGAAAACACTTTCCTTGAAAAACATATACATTGATTCAAATAAAATTTAAACCAGATATATATTTTTATTAGGGTTGATGGACAAAATTCTAAGGAAAAAAACATGGTACATTAATCTTATATTTGGTCACAGCAGTAAAATTCCTATATACTCAACATTGGAAAGATTCTACTACACTGGCAATGGAAGAGTGGTTAGTAAAAGGGGTAGAACTGGAACAGATGAGCCAAAATGAATGGCTCTCATTAGAGAAACAACATTGGCAAAATTTATTTCTAAATGGAAACCATTGGTGGGCTTTTTACAAAAAGTAAAAAATAAATGACATATGGATATACAGATGAACAGAGTTGGAAGGGACCTTGTAGGTCATCTAGTCCAACCCCCTGCCCAAGCAGAAGACACTACACCATTTCTGACAGATGGCAGTCCAGTCTTTTCTTGAAAGCCTCCAGTGATGAAGCTCCCACAACTTCTGAAGGCAACTTCTGTTCCAAGGATTGATTGTTCTCGCTGACAGAAAATTCCTCCTCGTTTCTAGGTTGCTTCTCTCCTTGATCAGTTTCCATCCGTTATTCCTTGTCTGGCCTTCGGGTGCCTTGGAGAATAGCTTGACCCCCCTTCCTCCTCTCTGTGGCAGCCCCTCAAATATTGGAAAATGCTATCATGTCTTTCCTGGTCCTTCCCTTCACTAGACTAGCCAGGCCCAGTTCCTGCAACTGTTCATCGTATGTTTTAGCCTCCAGTCCCCTCATCATCCTGGTTGCTCTTCTCTGCACTTTTTCTAGAGTCTCAACATCTTTTTTATAGTGTGGTGACCAAAACTGGATGCAGTACTCTAGTTGTGGTTTTACTAGGGCTTTATAGAGTGGGATTAGTACCTCACTTGATCTTGATTGTATCCCTCTGTTAATACAACTTAGGGATTGTGTTGGCTTTTTTAGCTGCCGCTACACACTGCTGGCTCCTATTTAGCTGGTTGTCCACTAAGACTCCAAGATCCTTCTCACAGTCCCTGCTATTTGATGATTAGTAAAAACTATTGACCATTTGGAAAGTGAATGCTGTACTACACATAATCCTTGATTTACAACAATTCATTTAGTGACTCTTCAAGGTTATCACAGCACTGAAAAAGTGACTTATGACTGTTTTTCACCCCTGCACCATCTCCGTGGTCAGGTGATCCAACATTTGGACAGTTTGGTAACTGGCTCATATTTATGACCAGTGTCAGTGCCCAGGGGCCGTGTGATCTCCTTTTGAGGCCTTCTGACAAGCAAAATCAGTGGGGAAGCCAGATTCACTTAACAACCGTGTGACTAACTTAATAATTTCAGTGATTCACTTAACAATTGTGGCAAGAAAAGTCATAAAATGGGGCAAAATTTGCCAACAACTGTCCTTTTGCTTAGCAACAGAAATTTTGAGCTGTGGTCATAAGTCGAGGACTATTTGTATTGTCCCAAACTAAGGGTTGAATAAATAAACTTTGTAAAAGAAGTGGGAAGTCACTTTCTTTTTATATTTCTGTTTTTTTCTGTACTCCTATCTTCCATCTATCTCTTTATTCTTTCTATTCATCCTTCTTACTGGTCGTTTCTGTTTGTTAGGTTTTATCTTTATGTTCTACAAAACTGTAATAAAGTTAAAAGTCTATAGAGATCCTCAGTCTTCCAGGTCAGGGTTGTCTTAAAGGTGCATTTTCAGGAGGCAACTGTTTTTTCTTTTGAAGACATTTTGCTTCTCATCCAAGGAAGCTTCTCCTGCTCTGACTGGATAGTGGGGGAATGGAAGGGTTTATATTCCTTGCAGACAGCTGGTCATTTGCATCCTTTGAGAGGGTCATTGAAGCACTTGGAGGTTTGTCTGTGTCCTCAGGGTCACCTGAGTGGTGCTAATGGTTATTTATTTATTTATTTAATCTAATTTTTATACCACCCTTCTCACGAACGACTCAGGGTGGTGCACAGCCAAAGATAAAACAAACACATATATAAAATTTAAAAGCAATTTAAAACATATTAAATAATTTGGCCCCAACATCATTAAAAAACAAAAGCAAGGTTCCTGTAGTCTTCAATTTTTCCTCTGGAAATCCATTCCTACTCCCACACCATTCCAAGGGTGTCCATCTCAAATTGTATGGCTAAAAGTCTGTAGAGATTCTCAGTCATCCCGATCATGGGGGTCCCAAAGGTGCTTTTTTCAGGAGGCAACTGGACTTTCTGGTTTTTTTCTTTGACGACATTTTCAAAGAAAATGTCGAATTGCAGACTACAGGAACCAGGAGCCCAGGTGACAGAGAGGACACAGACAAACCTCCAAGTGCCTCAACAACCTTCTAAAAGGATGCAGATGACCAGCTGTCTGCAAGGAATATAAATCCTTCCCTTCCCCACCATCCAGTCAGAGCTGAAGAAGCTTCTTGGATGAGAAGCAAAACGTCTCCAAAGAAAAAACAAGAAAGCCCAGTTGCCTCCTGAAAAAGCATCTTTGTAATAAAGTTATGTTTATTCCCTTCCTCCCAACATCTGGGCTATGCTTTCTTCCAGCAGCTGAGAACCTTCCTCAGGGCCCCCTTCACTTCTCTGTTATGGAGGGTGTAGATCAAAGGGTTCAGCATGGGGGTGACGATGCAAAACATGGTGGAGATCAGAGCATCAACCTCCAGAGAGTATCCAGCACTGGGCTGGTTGTAGTTCATACTTCCATTACCAACGAACAGAGTTACCACACTTATGTGTGATGCACAAGTGGAGAAGGCTTTGCGCCTGCCGGTGTTGGAGCGAATTCGCAGAATGGAGGCCAGAATATAGACATAGGACAGGATGATGAAGAGGAAGGGGCTGAGGCCTACAAAGATGCTGGTGATGTGATTGGCCAATTCGTTGACCCAGGTATCACTGCAGGCCATTTTCAATAATGGCGGAACATCACAAAAGATGTGAGGAATGCTGTTATTTCCACAAAAATCCAACCTAGAGGCCAAGGCAACATGGATGGCCGAGTGTAGGAAGCCCCAGAGCCAAATGCCCACGGACAGCTGCATACAAACCTTGCTCCTCATGAGGTGGGCATAGTGCAAAGGTTGGCAGATGGCAGCGTAGCGGTCATAGGCCATGACGGCCAGCAGTGCCAACTCACATCCCGCAAAACCAATCAGGAAGAAGGCTTGTGCCAGGCATTGGCTGTAGGAGATGGTGTGATGTTGGCGTAGGAGGTTCACCAGGATCTTTGGTACCACCACAGAAGAAAGACAGATATCCAAGCAGGAGAGCTGGCTGAGGAAGAAGTACATGGGGGTGTGGAGACCAGAATCCAGGAGAATTAAGATTATGATCATGATGTTGCTCATCAGAGTGGCCAAATAGGCAGCAAGCAGCACCAGGAAAAGGTGGGTTTCGTAGCTCAGCAGATTGGAGAAACCCAGGAAGAGGAATTGTGTGACTTGTGTTTGGTTTTGTGCATTCATGAAGAAAACATTCTGCAGCTGAGGAGGGAGAGAAAAGAATGTGAAGACACAAAGAGAGTCAATGGTCCTTGGAAAATGCATGGAAGAAGTAAGAGTAGGGGTCCTTCGTGCTCTCTGAGTTTGAGGAATCTTTCACTTCAGTGAAACATCTTCAAGGAAAACCAAAGTCCAGTTGCCTTTTGGGGGGAAAAAACCACCTTTGGGACATCTCTGAGCTTTGTTGTTTTCTTGCAGGATATTTCATTACCCAAACTAAGTACGGTAACATCATCAGCGCTAGACATATCACATCACTAGCACTGATGATATTACCTAGTTTGGGTCATGAAACATCTGCAAGAAAACAACCAAGCTCAGAGAGCACCAAGGACCCTCATGACAACCCTGGGCTACGTATATGTCATTATTTGAGGTCTCCATGGGACTGTGGAGGATGAAATTTTAGGGATCTCCTTCACTCAGTGAACATCTGATTCCTCAAGAGATTTGGATTAGAATTAGATGCAAGAAAATTTGGGTGTCCAGACTCAGTGGAGCAGAGCTTAATTCTCTCCATTTCAGGAGATTTCGGTATGAAAACTCTGAGGAACATCTCTTCCAAGCTTGATATCAGAACCATATACTAGAAGGATCTAGTAATGGGATAGCTTTGATTTTCCAAAGGGACCTACACTTACTCATTTCCTGGTAAATTATCCACCTCCAAAGGGCACCAACAACCAAAGAAAAATGCTTTTGAGAAAGCTGTGAAGATCCACCAAGTTAAAGATCTGACTATCTCTTTCCTACAGTGCACCATTCCTTGTTCCTAAACTATGTTGCTGAAGCTGAGGACAGCATGAACAAAGAGCATTTGAATCAAAGGCACATTGAATGGCTGTCATACTTCCTCTACTTCTGTGGTCTTTCTCCTTCCATATTTTCTCATTATCTCATGTCAATTCTCTCCTTCGTTCAGGGTTCAACCCAACCCAAATTATGCCTCTGGATGTCTTGTCCTGTCTCTGACTTCAACACAGAACTTGCCTGCCCATCTTAAAGCCTTAAAGGTCTTGGTATGATGCTCGCCCATCTCCTCTAAATGAAGGTCTTTTTAAATTCAGAATCCCATCAACATATGATATGTGATGAGATTATCAAAGAAAGTGGCCTTGCTAGAAACAGATTTAATACTGTAACACATTTCTACTGTCCTGCTGGAACCCAGAAAGTGATTCACACATTGAAATTTGACCCAAAGATTGTGGGATCAGGAAGACAATGTTTCTCTTGGTTTCTGAAGGTGCTTTAGGAGTGCTTGCTTTCCAAGTAGATAGAGATGTTAGAGTAAAGAGGCCCCTTTGAAGACACCTCTTGAAAACCTAAAGCAACACCTTCCTCTTTATCTTCCTCATCAAAATTATTTTGATATACCTCATGTCTGGGGGAAGTGTTTCCACCTTCCTACCATGACTAATATCAACATATGATCCATAGCTGACTTGTAGTCGATGAAGATGTTGATTTAATTAACTTGAATCTGGATCCCCTCAAGTTCCCTTGCCTCTCCTTTAACAATAAGTTTCCAGCTCCTAGCTTTTACCCAGGGAGCTGTTTTGTCTAGTCAATGTCCACATTTGGAGCAGCAGTTCAACGTAAGAAAAATGGGAGAGGCTGGATCAGTAGCAATTACAAACGGTGATCTATTGTGAGTCTTAAGCAGAAGAAGGACTTGGCCACCCCTACGATTCCCTAAGTGGAGATTCCTGATCCCTCCTTCCTAACACCCAAAATCTCCTTACATTGCCACCCCACCATAAACAGAAGGAGAATCCTTGATGGACCACAAAGCAGCTCACCTTTGCTGGTTATCTCACCCTCAGAAGACCACATGGAGCTGAAACAAGCTCATCCTCTCCCCAAATTCTCCCAGAGTTGGACTCAGATGCAATGAAGTGAGAGCCAACACTCTGCCCACAAAGGAGGAAGGGAGGTGTTTGGAAGTTCATCCTTAGAACAGAGCAAGCCTCATAGTTCCTTGCATTATTTGTGGTAGGTGGTGCTCATGGGGGCAATTATGACTTGGCCTATGGACCTCGGAATATTCCTGTCTGGGATCCTGCAGGGAGTAGAGCTGGGAGGGCAGACAGCAGAGACCCTCTGGGGCAAAACTGACTTCTCTGGGACTTGTTAGAAGATGCAGCACCATTTTCTTGTGTCAGATTCAGGAGATGGGGGAAACGGAAAGGAAAAAGCAGAAAAATCATTTCCAGATCTGATCTTGAAATCAATTGTCTCGTTTGCTTTTAGCTGGTGCTCTATAAATGACTCCAGAATATATATATATATATTTTAAAGCAAGGCATTTTAAAGTCTTCCTCCCTCTCGTGGAAGACTGCAAAAGTACAACAATGATTTGTTCAGTCAGTCTTTGAAGTTACTGTGGTGCTGATTGATTGATTGATTATATTTGAGAACTGCCCATCTCCCTCACAGATGGACTGCCAACCACCCCACTAGGTTAGACATGAAAAGAAATTCCTGAGACATTTTGTTTTTAATAAGAGTATAACTTTACTGAAGATTCTACGTGGTTACAGAAGTAGAAAAACCAGCTCTAACATTTTCCCGCGAAAACAGCAGAGGTAAACTTTCCCTTTGTCCACTGGACCTCCTGCTGTGCATTGTCCACCAATCTTGTGCATTCACTTTGTTTTGGGAAGGCTCTGACTTCCCAGTCGAATGACATTGTAATGTCAGGTCTGTCTCAGGCTTTCAGCCGGCTGACATGCATGCATTCCTCATTTCCCTTACATTCCAATGCCTTCCCTCCCCCCCTCCTGTAAAAAACTAAAAGCATAAAAACAGTGTGTAAACTTTTAAAAAGGCAACAAATTTTAAAATCGATTAAGTGGCTCGATTTCAGGGTGTTAACCACCCCCATGGCTGTGTGCTCACCTTTGCACCCTAAGCAAGGCTGCAGGGCCATGTTTTAAACCTTTCTGCAATTCCAGGACAACGGGGGCAAGCCTCACCTCTGGGGAGAGAATATTCCACAGGGTGGGGGCAACAACAGAGAAGGGTCTCTTGCTGGACCCCACCAATCAGCACTGCTATGCACCTCTCAGTTTTCCTACCTTGCTATTTTATCAACTAAGCTTGTTTTATATTTTGTTTTTTCTTGTTGTTTTGGAATTCAGCCAGAGGTGGGTTTCAGCAGGTTCTGACAGTTCTGGAGAACCGGTAGCGGAAATTTTGAGTAGTTCGGAGAACCGGTAGTAAAAATTCTGACTGGCCCCACCCCCATCTATTCTCTGCCTCCCAAGTCCCAGCTGATTGGGAGGAAATGGGGTTTTTGCAGTAACCTTCCACTGGAGTGGGGTGGGAATGGAGATTTTACAGTATCCTTCCCCTGCCACGCCCACCAAGCCACGCCCACCAAGCCAAGCCCACCAAGCCAAGCCCACAGAACCGGTAGTAAAAAAAATTGAAACCCACCACTGAATTCAGCTATGACACTTCATTAGAGCCGTGGAGGCGCAGTAGTTAGACTGCAATATTGCAGGCTAACTCTGCCCACTGCCAGCAGTTAAATCCTGACTGGCCCAAGCTTAACTCAGCCTTCCATTCTTTCTGAAGTGGGTAAAACGAGGACCCAGATTGTTGTGGGGCAATAAACTGACTCTATAAACTGCTTAGAGAGGGCTGTAAAGCACTGTGAAGTGGTATATAAGTCTAAGTGCTAAAGAAGGAAGGCAGGAAAGGGAAGGAAAGGGAAGGGAAGGGAAGGGAAGGGAAGGGAAGGGAAGGGAAGGGAAGGGAAGGGAAGGGAGGGAAGGGAGGAAGGAAGGAAGGAATCTGTGATGGTGCAGTGGTTAGAATGCAGTATTGCAGGCTAACTCTGCCCACTGCCAGGAGTTCGATCCTGACTGGCTCAAGGTTGACTCAGCCTTCCGTCCTTCCGAGGTGGGTAAAATGAGGAGCCAGATTGTTGGGGGCAATAAACTGACTCTGTAAACTGCTTAGAGAGGGCTGTAAAGCACTGTGAAGTGGTATATAAGTCTAAGTGCTAAAGAAGGAAGGCAGGAAACGAAAGGAAAGGAAAGGAAAGGAAAGGAAAGGAAAGGAAAGGAAAGGGAAGGGAAGGGAAGGGAAGGGAAGGGAAGGGAAGGGAAGGGAAGGGAGGGAGGGAGGGAGGGAGGGAGGAATCCGTGATGGTGCAGTGGTTAGAATGCAGTATTGCAGGCTAACTCTGCCCACTGCCAGGAGTTCGATCCTGACCAGCTCAAGGTCAACTCAGCCTTCCATCCTTCCGAGGTGGGTAAAATGAGGACCCAGATTGTTGGGGGCAAGAGGCTGACTCTGTAAACCGCTTAGAGAGGGCTGTAAAGCCCTGTGAAGTGGCATATAAGTCTACGGGGTATTGCTATTATGATGAGATTTCATGATGCCTAGGTGGACCTGTGTGATAACCAGACTTCACGGCTGCTTATTCGGGCACCCAAGAATAAGGCTAGTTTAGTGAAATGTATTTCCTGGGAAGGATCCTGCTCCACCCAGCATGGAGACCTCGTGCAGCGCCTGGAAAGACTTTGGACTGAGCCAAGATTCTGAAGGGAACAAAGGAACCAGTCACACGGGGATTTCAACCTTACAGACATACTTATACACTATTTATGCCCTATTATTTGTTTGTTTGTTTGTTTACTTATTTTGTTTACTTATTTGCTTATTTGAAACATTTACATAGCCCCCCATCTTCTAACCAACTTTGGGCAGCTGCCAATCAAAAGTTTAAAAAATACATGAAACTGTATTAAAACTATAAAACTAAACACCTTAAAATTTTAAAAGCAACAAGACCTGATGCCCAGTCAAACGTCTGATGTTCAGTTATCCAACTTTGTCTCAGCTCTTGTGGGAAAATGCCTTCAAAGCTTTATGGATGGTTAAATGTCTAACGGACCTGGAGCTTGGGGGAAAATCCACGTCTTCCAAGTTTTATAGAATGAAATTCATTGTAGAAAAAAGGAAACTTTTCCACTTAGGCAAGAAAAAACAAATGTACAGATACATATTAGGGGAAACCTGGCTTAATAGTAGTAACTGCAAGAGGGATTTTGTAGTCCTAGTGGACAATCACTTAAATATGAGCCAGCAGTGTAGAATATACACACATTCTAAAACATACGAAGAGATTAAAACATATGAAGAACGGTTGCAGGAATTGGGTATGCCTAGTGTAATGAAAAAAAGGTGACATGATAGTAGTCTTCCAATATTTGAGGGGCTGCTACAAAGAAAGTGGGGGGGACACAAAGTATTCTCCAAGGCATTTGAAGACAGGATGAGAAGCAACAGGTGGAAACTAATCAAGGCGAGAAGCAACCAAGAACTAAGGATAAATTTTCTGGCAGTGAGAAAAATTAATCTGTGGAACCACTTGTCTCCAGAAGTTGTGGGTTCTCCAACACTGGAAGTTTTTAAGAAGAGATCAGACAACCACTTGTCTGGAATGGTATACGGTCTCCTGCTTGAAGAGGGGGTTGGACTAAAAGACCTCCAAGGTCCCTTCCAACTCTGTTCTTCTGTTCTGTTTACATCTAAGGCAGGGGTTCCATTATTCTTGGCTTCTACCATGTCCATATTTCATTTCCCACATTGGCCCTTTGACTATCCAAATGTCTTATTCTTCATCTGAATACTACTTTAGAGCTTGTCTTTGCTCTGGGGCAGGGGATTAGAGGATAGAAGGTGTTTAATTGCAGGTTGCTTGACAAACTATATTGGCTGGGTGGGACACAAAATGCTGGAGTCACTGAGTTTTCATTAAGCTGCAAAGTCTAATTTCTCATGTTCTTACAACAACTGCCAAAGTTTTTTTCCTATGGAAATGCATTGCAGGTGCCTTTTGAGAAAGCACTTCTGCCCCTGTTCATGCACAATATTTATCATTGTTAAAGACAAAAACACCTGTCTTTCAGCAATACCTCCCTCAAACAATGCTATGCAGTCTTCCAGCATTTCTGGAACCTTCTGAGAAGCTTCCTCAGGGCCCCCTTCACCTCCTTGTTGCGGAGGCTGTAGATCAAGGGGTTCAGCATGGGGGTGACGATGCAAAACATGGTGGAGATCAAAGTGTCCACCTCTAGAGAGTAGCCAGCACTGGGCTGGTTGTAGTTCACAAAAGCGTTTCCAACATAGAGTGTTACTACAGCAAGGTGTGAAGCGCAGGTGGAGAAGGCTTTGCGCCTGCCGATCTTGGAGCGGATCTGCAGAATGGAGGACAAAATGTAGAAATAGGACAGGATGATGAGCAGAAGAGGGACAAGGCCCACAAAGGTGCCGGTGATGTGATTGGTCAATTCGTTGACCCAGGTATCACTGCAGGCCATTTTCAGTAATGGAGGAACATCACAAAAGATATGAGGAACATTCCTGTTTCCACAAAAATTCAACCTGGAGGCCAGAGCAACATGGATAGCTGAGTCCAGGAAGCCCCAGAGCCAGATGGCCACAGACAGCTGGATGCAGACCTTGCCCCTCATGAGGTGGGCATAATGCAAAGGTTGGCAGATGGCAGCGTAGCGGTCATAGGCCATGATGGCCAGCAGTGCCGGCTCACATCCCGCAAATCCAATCAGGAAGAAGGCTTGTGCCAGGCACTGGTTGTAGGAGATGGTGTGATGTTGGCGTAGGAGGTTCCCCAGGATCTTTGGTACCACCACAGAAGAAAGGCAGATATCCAAGCAGGAGAGCTGGCTGAGGAAGAAGTACATGGGGGTGTGGAGACCAGAATCCAGGAGAACCAGGGCTATGATCATGAAGTTGCCCAATAGAGTGACCAAATAGGCAGCCAGGAACACCAAGTAAAGTTGGACCTGGTGGCTCCGAAAGGTGGAGAATGGCAGGAAGATAAATTCTGTCCTCTGTGTTTGGTTGTATGAATCCATGAGGATCCCTATCTAACAAAATGAAATTCAATGGTGAAAAAAGCCAGATTCTACATTTAGGCAAGAAAAACTGAATGCAGAGGTGTGGAATAGCAGGTACCTGGCTTAAGAAGTGACTGTACAGCCACTTTCTGGAATGGTATAAGGTCTCCTGCTTGAATATGGGATTGGACTAGAAGACCTCCAAGGTCCCTTCCAACTTATTCTGTTATTCTATCCTCGCCCTTTGCCCTTCAGTAAGGACCTTCAATTCTCTCACTAATTCAGGGTTCAACCCAGCCCAAATTATACCTTTGAATCTTCTCCTCCAAAATGCTTGTATTACTCTTAGCTTCAATGCAGAAGAAAGCTGCCATCTCTTGTTCTTGACAGACCTAAAGCTCTTGGTAGAACACTTACCTACCTCCTCTAAATGAAGGTCTATTTAAATTCTGAACCATGTCAGGATATGATATTTGCAGAGATGATCAAAGAAAGTGACCTCGCTAGGAACAGATTTAGTAATATTACACTTTTGTCTTTTCCTGTTGGAGTCCAGAAAATGATTAATATGTGGGAAATGGACCAAGAGACTTCGAAATCAGGAAGACAGTGTGGTGCTTTGTTTTGTAGAAGTGCTTCAGGAGACCATGCTTTCCATGTAGATGGATATCTTGGGGTAAAGGCACCCCTTTGAAGACACCGCTTCCAAACTCAAAAGCAACCCCTTCCTCTTCAGGTTGATACATTATCTCTGAACATTGAAGTTCCACCTGGCTACAATGAATAATATCAATATATAATAAATAGTTGATTTAGATTGCATGCAGATGATGTGGGTTGACTATCTTGAATCTGGAACCTCTTCAGTAATTTCCTTGTCTGCCCATAACAAAAGAAAATGGAATGTCTACCTGTAAGTTTCCAGCTCCTAACTTTCAACCAAGGAGCTGCTTGGTCAAATCAAAGTCTATGTTTAGAGCAGCAGATAAAGGTAAGAAGGAGGGCAGATGTTGGGTTGGTGTTCATTACAAATTACAGTCTATTGTGAGTCTCAAGCAAAAGAACTCTGAGATTCCCTAAATGGAGATTCCTGGGTTGAATCTTCCATTCGTGATCCCTCCTTCCTAATGCCCAAAATCTCCTTGTAAAGCCACCTCAACATGAATGGAAGGAGAATCCTTAATGAACCACAAAGCAGCTCACCTTTGCTGGTTATCCCACCTGCAGAAGACCAGCTGTGGATGAAGTAAAGCCATCTTCTCCTCAAGTTCTCCCAGAGTTGGACTCCAATGCAATGAACAGAGAGTCAACACTCTGCCAAGAGAGCAGGAAGGGAGGTGTTTGGGTGTTCATCCTTAGAACAGTGCTAGTCTCATAGTTGCTTGCATTATCCATGGCAGGTGGTACTCATGGGAGAAATTGTGCCTTGGCATGAGGGCCTGGCAGTATTCCTGCCTGGGATCCTCCAGGGAGTAGAGCTGGGAGGGCAGGCAGCAGAGATCCTTGGAGGCAAAGTTGACTTTTCTGGGACTTCTTAGCAGACCCAGGAGAGTTTCCTTGCATCACATTCAGGGGATGGGGAAAAATGGAGAGGGCAAAGCAGAAGAATCTTTTCCATATCTGAACCTGAAATCAGTTGTCTCATTTGGTTTTAGCGGGTGATCTAGAAATAAATCCAAGAGCCATGGTGGTGCAGTGGTTAGAATGCAGCATTGCAGGCTGACTCTGCCCACAGCCAGGAGTTCGATCCTGACCGGCTCAAGGTTGACTCAGCCTTCCAGCCTTCCAAGGTTGGTCAAATGAGGACTCAGAATGTTGGAGGCAAGAGGCTGACTCTGTAAACCGCTTAGAGAGGGCTGTAAAGCACTGTGAAGTGGCATATAAGTCTAAGGGCTATTGCTGCTTACTGTCTCCCTCCCTCTTCTGGGAGGTTAACTTCTAGTTAAAATGATTAGTTCAGTGACCCTTTGCAATTATGATGGTGTTGGGATTTACAACCAGTTCCTGACGTTCTGGCCATTGTAGTTCCCCCACAGTCACAGGAATGTAATTCAGGCATTTGGCTAAGGGAGTGCGATGGCTAAAGTAGATACCAATGTTTGGAAAGAAAACAGGCCAAACTTGCAATTCTTAATTTATTATATTCAAGAAAAGAATAAATCCCATGGACAAAAAATTATGACTTTGCAATTTAAACAACAAAATTTCAAACAAAACATTGGGAGGGGAATGGAAATAGGAGAATCCTCCAGAGCGTTCCAGATAAATTTGCTAAATGACCAAGCAATGTGAGGAAAATACATATAGAAAATAAATATTTCCTTCAGAGTTCTAGTCATCATGCATGGAGGAAAGAGGTTGAACAACATTACCCAATTCCTCCATGACAATATTTTGTTAAACCACCAGCACTCCAGACTCACCTAATAAAATGACATCAATCCATCCATCCATCCATCCATCCATCCATCCATCCATCCATCCCTTTCTATATTATATTTCTCAATGCTCCCACCAATGTCTTCATTATGAAGCAGGTTGTAACCTCTTCCTGGAGAAAGCCTTAAGGAAGGCAGTCAATGCAGAAGCCATTGACTGCATCTCCCCAGAAACCCTGTGCCAGTTTCCTCCACTCGAGCTTCACAAGACAGAGCAAGAACCGCTCTCTACAGTGTCAGAAAGGATTCGAAAGTTGCATGTCTAAGAAACATTCTAATTCTCCTGGTTTTTCCCCCCCAGGAGCTATTTCTGTCCATGTTTCTGCTAACTTTTAACTGGATAAGCATGTTGTGGAGGACACTTCATTTCTGCTTGGTGAAAACCTCGAGGAAGGTGGTCAGTCTGAAGGTTACAGATTATGAAAATCAACCAAGCACCTAGGGTCTGCCAGCCATCACAACTTGGTCAATTAGGAAAGAAAGACTCTTGAATCCATTATTAATGAAAGTACATTTCAATAAAGCCAAGTGGTTGCAAAGCCAGATCTGAACTTTCGCGCCAAATACATCCTGTTAACTTTTCTCCTTTCCCTCCTTCCCCCTTGGTTAGCTTTTATTGTCCAGTGACATTTGAATAAATTATTGTGGTAACCATTCCTAGGATGGTGTTGCATTCCATAGTATGGCCTTGGAACGGCCAGGAGTATGGTATACTATGAAGAGTAGTTTTGATACCCCTTATCCCAGCCACCTCTTTATCACTCTGTAGCTCCCACCCCACCCCACCCCAAATTGGATAGGGCAGACTGGCATTTGGCAAAGGAGAGCTAATGTGGTAGAATGACAGTCCTGGCAGTGTCTTGCATGTATCTTTTCTGCCCTGATCATACTCAGGAAAAACAAGACTTGGCCTCTTGATGTGCTTAGAACTTAGAACTTCCGAGAAGAATCCGACATTCTCCTGTGTCTTTCCAGGACCTTCTTCAGGGCCCCCTTCACCTCCTTGTTGCGTAGGCTGTAGATCAGGGGGTTCACCATGGGGGTGACAATGCAATACATGGTAGAAATTAGGGTGTCGGTCTCCAGGGAGTAGCCAGCACTGGGCTGGTTGTAGTTTAGCAATCCATTCCCAAAATAAAGGACGACCACCAGCAAGTGAGAAGAGCAGGTGGAAAATGCTTTCTGTCTGCCTGAGTTGGAATGGATACGCAGGATGGATGCAAGGATGTAGAAGTAAGAGATGACCACCAAGACAAAAGGGGTCATTCCTGCAAATATGGTGGCTATGTGTAAGGTCATCTGGCTCACATGTACGTCACCGCAGGCAATTTTCAGGAGTGGTGGGAGGTCACAGAAGATATGGTGGATCTGATTATCTCCACTGAAGTGTAACTTGGAAGCCAAGGCTATGTGAACTGTTGAATCCAGGAAGCCCCAGATCCAGATGATCACAGCTGCTTGCATGCAAGCATGTGAACTCATGAGGTGTGAGTAGCGCAAAGGTTGACAGATGGCAGCATAGCGGTCGTAAGCCATGATGGCCAGCAACCAGCATTCTGAGCCAGAGAAGGCCATCAAGAAGAACATCTGAGCAAAGCAAAGGTTGTAGGATATGGTGTGTCTTTGGATAAGGAGATTTGCTAGGATCTTGGGGACAGTGACCGTTGAGTAGCAGACATCCAAGCAGGATAAGTGGCTGAGGAAAAAATACATGGGACTGTGAAGGTGGGAGTCCACCAGGATGAGAGTGATGATCATGAAGTTACCCAGAATGGTAACCAAGTAGATGGTGAGGAACAGCAGGATGAGATAGACCTGGCCATGTGTGATGTTGGAGAAACCCAGAAAAACAAACTCACTAACTAGAGTGTGGTTGCTGAAATCCATGGGAATTCAGGAATACTGAGTAGTGAAAATGCTGAAGGAAAGCAAAAAGATAGCTGAATTAGTTTTTGTTTTAACCTCCAAATATACACCAATTTTACAAAGCAAATATTTTGACTTGTCTGCTCAGGTTTTGTAGTGGATTAAACAGTCTACAAAATATAAATCATGCACTTAATCAAAGTTGACAGAAATACTAAGTTATTACTTTTTGCTCCTATTGACTGAAATCTTTCAAAGAATCTGTTGTTTTTCTGGCTCAGAATGGACACTTGTTTTAAGTTACGACTTTTTCTAACAAGTTCCATGTTAGAACATTTTAGATCAAGACTTGAGAACAACTTCCTCAAACCTTCCTCCCCTCCTAACAATCAGTTACCACAGACTCTCCTGGAACTATGGAAGGTGAGTAAGAAGCTACCAAGCAATGGAGCAACCCATTAGCATGGAAGGGGAACGCGTATGGAAATTGCTAAGTAGACTGCACACCAGGTAGGAAGATCAAATGACAATCTAATAAAATGGAGAGTCTATGATCTATTTTATACCTATTTTATCTGCTCAGGGCTAAATGTTAGGTCCATAACATATAGGTGCTTCTGATACAAATAAAGAAAAAGACATTGTAGGAAGAAGAGTAAAGTTATAAATGCTAATGTCTTTCTAGAAAGCTATGATAGATCTATGCTCAGAATGCCATTATGGCCTCCACATTTAAAACATGGTGTCTCAGAACTGGAAAAAGAACATGAGAGGACAAGTAAAATGATAAAGGAGCTCAAATCCTAGCCTTGGAAAGAGATTTAGAAGACACCAAAGAAAATCTTTCTTCACACAGCCACAAATCAGGGTGAAGGCATCTAACTTGCATGTCTTTGAATGAGTGTTGCATGAGCTCACAACGGACACATATTTCCTGGGCTACTCAGACCAGATGCAGCTGGCTGAAGAACTGTTTGTCTTTTACCTGGAAGTACACCTAAAGGAATCATTAATGGTCTGCCTTTTCTGCTTGGAGGCGTAGTAAGGGTGTCAGATAGAATACTACCTGAAGGAGGGTGAGGGGACAAGCCTAACATGAAGATTTTGGGGGAAGCTACTGACCTGGGGGGATGGGTGGGCTGCTGGTGTCTTGCTCCAGATGTGGTGATGAAGCTCACCTCTGCATTGCTCTTGGTCCACTTTTTTTGAGGGGAGGGAAGAAGCATTGGCTTCATTTGGGTCTTCTCCAGCATCTCCTACACAGAAGACAAATGAATGGAAGGTGTTTGCTCTCCAATGTCTTTAAGGCATCCCCCAACCTCCTTGGCCCAAGAGTGGAATTCATTATGGAAAGAGCCAGGCTGAGGGAGGGAGAAGACTGTGATTATGCATGAGGGAGACAAAAGTAATTGGGGACAAGTAGTCCAGAGGGAACGTGCAATCCTGACGCCCACATGCATAAAGTAATGACGTTGTGTTCAGATACCATGTTCTGTCCCACTGAGGAGACCATGCAAAGACCAAAGTTGGCAGATGGAGCCTAATTTGCTTTCCATGGTAGCCTGGCCCACAATATGCCCATTTTAGCCAAGGTGGGCGTGTCCCCCAAACCCACTCCTCTTTCTTCTCTTTTCAGTTGACCTCAACAAGGAGCCTCAAAGACCACAAAGCTGGTTCCTGGCCAGTGTCACAGCAAGAAGCCAGAGGGGCCCCTGTCAGCAGGACTTATTCTGGGATTTTACAAAGAGTTCAGAAAAGAGCAACAAAGAGGATTAGGGAACCGGAGGCTAAAACATATGAAGAACAGTTGCAGAAACTGGGTATGTCTAGTTTAATGAAAAGAAGGACTAGGAGAGACATGATAGCAGTCTTCCAATATCTCAGGGGTTGCCACAAAGAAGAGGGAGTCAAGCTATTCTCTATGGCACCTGAAGTGCAAGAACAAGAATTAATGGATGGCAACTAATCAAAGAGAGAACCAACTAAGGAGAAATATGCTAACAGCGAGAACAATTAATCAATGGAACGACTTACCTTCAGAGGTTATGGGTACTCCATCACTGTAGGTTTTCAAGAAAAGTTTGGACAACTATTGGTCGGTAATGGTATAGGGTCTCCTGCTTGACTAGGGAGTTGGCCTAGAAGACCTCCAAGATTATTCTCCTCTCCTCTCCTCTCTTCTCTTCTCTTCTTTCCTCTTTCTCTCCTCTCCCCTCAAAATCTTAGTTCTGGGGTCTGGCTACCCCCAAAGCAGGTTGATTCAGAATTTCGGACTTTCTTTCTATCTTGTGATTATAGCTATCAGGATCCTTCAGAGATGGAAGTTCTGAAGTTTTTTCCCTTGAAAACATTTCACTTCTCATCCAAGAAGCTTCTGTGACATAGATAGATAGATAGATAGATAGATAGATAGATAGATAGATAGATAGATGATAAATGATGGATGGATGATGGATAGATAGATACATAGACAGGTAGACAGACAGACATAGATACATAGGTACATAGGTACATAGATAAATGATAGACAGACAGAGAGACAGACAGACACACAAATAGATGAATAATTCTGCTTTGACCCTTTTCACCAGGCTTGTCTGGTTTACAGAGTTCTGGAGTGTGTTCTAGATTGCAAAGCCAACACTGCAGAGATCAAGAAAAAGAATTTTTATTTTCACAGCGCAACTGGGTAAGGATTGAGAGCCTCTTTTAACCTTCACAAAGAGGCTATGTTGAACCATGATGATCTGCAGCACTCAGGAACCAGGAAGGGCTCTGAGCTCACGTGCAGAGAATCAGAGTAGACACAAAATCACCCACTAACAGAGCAGTCAGTACCGAACAGAAACAAAGACTCCCGTCATGCAACTTTTTCTCTACTCATTACACTTTCCCAGTTCTCCCCAAGCCTTTTGGATTGTGGGGACCAAATTCCACCTGAACTCTTTTTTCTTAAGGAATCTTACTTCTGAAAGCTTAGTTTTAAAGAGCCGAGGTGGCGCAGTGGCTAGAATGCAGCTACTTCAGCTGACTGCTAGTTCAGCAGATGAGCGGATCAAATCTCACCGGCTCAAGGTTGACTCAGCCTTCCATCCTTCCGAGGTGGGTAAAATGAGGACCCAGATTGTTGGGGGCAATATGCTATTCAGTATACTGTCTTTGGTGTAAGCCGCCCAAAGTCCTTGGAGAGTGGGCGGCATAGAAATATGACTAATAAAATAAAATAATAAAATAAATTTTACAACCAAGAAAATTCTACCTTGCTCTCCCCCCCTATATCCCGCCCCATCTTTCTTCGTGGTGCCCATGATTTAGGAAAGACCTGCAGCCAGTTATTTATTATAGAGACTTGCTGCTTCTTATCCCACGCTGGACAGGGAGTCCTTCTGCAAGAGAGGACTTGTCCTGGAAGCCCCCAAATTCTGCCCTTCCTCTTCCCCATCCTTGTGTCCAAAATTTAAACTTAAAAATCACTGGATGAAAATACATACTTGGTTGGAAAAAATGACAAAACAACCCCTATAGACTTGAAACCTTGATATTTTTGTTGGGCATTCTATTGGAAAAATATGACAAAAAGATTGTATATCTGGTCTTGCATACTGTATATTAACTGCAACTAGAATTGTATTTGCACAACAATGGAAAAATGATGAGATTCCGTCTCAGGGGAATGTAATTAAGAAAATATTAGAATGCGCAGAAATGGATAGATTAACGGTTCGTATTAAGGATAAAGAAGAAACTGAATATTTTTTGATATGGGACATATTCTATCAATGGCTGGACAGTAGAAACAGAAGTTAGAAAGGAGGAGATATAGAAAGAGGAACTGTTAATGTGGAGAGTTGTTAAAGATGATGATAAGAATTATTGTTATTATATAACTATATTATTAATATTATGGTGATGAATACTACAACAAATATGTGGACTATGATTGTTTAAAAATAACTGTACCCAGATCACACACTGTTTGATGGAAATTGCATGTTATATAAATAAAACAAATAAAAACCTGGAGAAAAAAGTTAAAGTTAGGGTTTCATTGGAATAAAAGTGTGGTCCCAAAGAATCAAAAACACATGGATTTACTATTGAGTAGTTCCTTTGCTGCCATTTTCCTATAGACAGAATCTTGCCAGACTAAAGTGAATATCTGCCATAACTATAGAAATAATCTGTGAACTGCCAGGGACTTGCTCTCTTCCTGCCCACCAGACATTCCAAACTCCAATGTCTCTTTGCCCTCTGGGAAAGAGCCCCTCCCTCCTGTAACTCCAGTCTACATTCCACCACAACAAGCTTTTTTTTTTTAACCAAGCTCAGCTCTGCTCAACATTTTTTCTCTGAACTTCCTTCTGAATATAAATTCCTGAGCTCAACATCTAAGGGATTCCCAGTCATCCAGGGTCATGGTTGTCCCAAAGGTGTTTTTCCAAAAAACAACTGGACTTTCTTGGTTTCTTGTTTTCCTTGAAAACATTTCTCTTCTCATCCAAGAAGCTCTTTCAGGTCAAGAAGAAGATGTGGAATCTTCTTGGATGAGAAGTGAAACATTTTCAAGGAACAACCTCAGAAAGTTGAGTTTGCCTTTTGGAAAAATATCTTTGGGAATTCCTGAGCTCCTTTGTCAGAAGATGGGACTAGTCAGCCTCTCTTGATGTTGTTGGAGAACCAGTTTGGAAAGCTCCAACTGAGTAGATTTTCTGGAAGATCCTCCAGGCTCCTCTTGGCAAGGGCAGGAGACCGAGAAGCTGTTCTATCAAATTCACTTTGATGGGTTATTTTGATGTTTAAAGGTATAAACAGTCTTCAGGCCACTCAGAAGCTTCTGTAGGGCTTCCTTGACCTCCTTATTACGGAGGCTGTAGATTAAGGGGTTCAACATAGGGGTGAGGATACAATAGAGGGTGGAGATTAAGGTATCCACCCCTAAGGAGTAGCCCACACTGGGACGATTGTAGTTCACATTGGCCATGCCAAAGTAGATAGTGACCACAACCAAGTGGGCAGCGCAAGTGGAGAAGGCTTTGCTCCTGCCGGTATTAGAACGGATCTTCAGGATGGCGGAGACAATATACGTGTAAGAGAAGAGAATGAAGAGGAAAGGGCTCAAGCCCATGAAGATACTGGCCAAGTGGAGAGTGAGCTCATTGACGTAGGTGTCACTGCAGGCGATTTTCAGGAGGGGTGGAACGTCACAGAAGATGTGGTCGATGTGGTTGGCCCCACAGAAGTCCAAATTGGTGGCCAGAGCAGTGTGGAGGGATGAATCAAGGAAGCCCCAGATCCAAGAAGCAACAGCCAGGGGAAAACACACCTGGCTGCTCATCAGCGTATTGTAACGCAATGGCTGACAAATGGCGGCATAGCGGTCGAAAGCCATAATGGCCAAAAGGGCACATTCAGATCCTGCAAACGTCATCAGGAAGAACATTTGAGCCATGCACTGGTTGTACGAAATGGTGTTTCTCTGGTGCAAGAAATTGATCAGGATCTTGGGGACCGTGACAGATAAGTAACAAACATCTAAGCAGGACAAATGGCTGAGGAAGAAGTACATGGGGCTGTGAAGACGTGTATCCACCTGGATCAGGGTGAAGATGGTGGCGTTGCCAATTAGGGTCACTAGGTAAATGGCTAGGAACACCACAAAGAGGTAGAACTGGCCACGCAGAACACCTGAGAAACCAAGAAAGACGAACTCGGCCACCTGGGTATGATTGCTGGCCTCCATGACAACCACAATGTCGATCTGCACAGGGAAGAACAAAAGGTAAAGGTGTTTAAGAACATGGTGACAAATTGGAGATGGTGAGGTCTTTGGTGGTCTCTGAACATGATGGTTTTCTTGCAAACGTTTCATGACCCAACTAGGTAACATTATCAATGCTAGAAGGGAGTGAAGTTTGCTCTCTGTTTATATACAAGGGCTTGCCCTGTATACTTCCATATGGACTTACCCAATTGGGTAATGAAAGCAACCATATTCTGAGGGCACCAAGAGCTTCACAGTCCTCCTCCTCCTTCTCCACTCTGCAGAACCCACTCCCTTCTAGCACTGATGCTGTGACATAGCTGGGTCACAGAACATCCGCAGGAAAACAATCAAGCTCAGAGAGCACCAAGGATTCCACAGTCCTCCATCTCCATCTCCTCCTCCTCCTCCTCTCTGCAAACCCCATTCCCTTCTAGCACTGATGATGTTCCTACTTGAGTCATGAAACATCTGCAACAAAACCGCCAAGCTCAGAGAGCACCAAGGACCTCACAGTCATTGACCTCCTCCTCCTCCTCTTCCTCCTCCTTCTCTCTGTGAACATTAAATATAATATATTTTCAATAAAATTAACTTGTCCATCTGGCCTGCATTGTCCACCTTGGGATGGGATGGGATGGGATGGGATGGGATGGGATGGGATGGGATGGGATAGGATGGAATAGAATAGAATAGAATAGAATAGAATAGAATAGAATAGAATAGAATAGAATAGAATAGAATAGAATAGAAT
>WNWU01000180.1:137704-164281 GCA_012654045.1 Ptyas mucosa | reverse complement strand
GAATAGGAATAGGAATAGGAATAGGAATAGGAATAGGAATAGGAATAGGAATAGGATGGGATGGGATGGGATGGGATGGAATATAGAACAGACTAACAGGGTTGGAAGGGACCTTGGAGGTCTTCTAGTCCAAGCTCCTGCTCAGGCAGGAAACCCTATATACCATTTCAGGCAAACAGCTGTCCAATCTTAACTGCAGATTGCACATATCTAGCCAAGTGGTTGGTCTTTTTTTTTAATGAAATCCCTGATGGAAAGAAGCTTGAGCCATTTAGCTGGTCCTAATAACCAATAAAGGAGAATAATTGTAGCTCAGGAATTAAAATCAGGAGATCCTTGGTGCTCTTTGAGCTTGGTTGTTTTCTTGCAGATGTTTCATGACCCAAACTAGGTAACATCAACAGTGACAGCTTTAATAAAGCTGTTAAAGATCTGGATTTAGGACATTGGTCTGGCTTGTCTGAATGAAGCATGGTTGGCACAAGGCTGGTTAAACCTCACAAGAACTGGTAAATATATATATATATATATATATATATATATATATATATATATATATATATATATATATATATAGTTGAAGTGTGGGGTGATTAGGATTGCTTTAAATTCTTACAAAAATCTGAAGTAAGACTTGAGTACAGTGGGAAAAAAGGGAAGTATTTATTTATTTATTTTTACATTTATATGCCGCCCGTCTCACTAGCCAAGTGAGATAGCTGCTTCAATGAGAACCATCCAACTACTCCACAAATGATCAGGAAGAACATGGACTCGTAAAGTCCATGGCTCTCATTGTCCATGTACAACTCAACTTGAGCTCTCAACCTGGGATCAGGTAGAATGGGAACCCATTGCTATCATTCCCATGTTTTAATATTTCAGCTCAAGGATGGTTTTTTCCCAAAGAAATGAGAACAATGGGAAGAGGAGGAGGTCTCCCTGTATGCACTGTATATATTCAGTGAGTGAATTTGAGGTAGCATAGACCAGGGGTCTCTAACCTTGGCAACTTTAAGACTTATGCACTTCAACTCCAGGGGACTCAAAGATAAAACATATGAAGAACGGCTGCAGGAACTGGGTATGTCTAGTTTAATGAAAAGGACTACGGGAGACATGATAGCAGTCTTCCAATATCTCAGGGGCTGCCCCAAAGAAAAGGGAGTCAACCTATTCTCCAAAGCACCTGAGGGCAGAACAAGAAGCAATGGGTGGAAACTAATCAAGGAGAGAAGCAACTTAGAACTAAGGAGAAATTAGAAATTGGACAGTTAGAACAATTAACAGTGGAACTGCTTGCCTCCAGAAGTTGTGAATGCTCCAACACTGGAGGTTTTTAAGAAGATGTTGAATAACCATTTGTCTGGTAGGGTTTCCTGCCTAAGCAGGGGGTTGGACTAGAAGACCTCCAAGGTCCCTTCCAACTCTGTTATTCTAAATTCTGGTTCTGGCTGAGGAACACTGGGAGTTGGAGTCCACAAGTCTTAAAGTTGCCAAGGTTGGAGACCCCTGGCATAGAGAGCATTTGGTTAAAATAGACAACGAAATATGGCAGTGATGGTAATGATAGAATATAGAACATAGAATAATAGTTGGAAGGGACCTTGGAGGTCTTCTAATCACCCCCTGCTCAAGCAGGAGACCGTATATCATCCCAGACAAATGGATATCCAATCTCTTCCTGAAAATCTCCAGTGATTAATTGTCCTCCCTGTCAGGAAATGTCTCCTTACTTCTAGGTTGAATCTCTCTCTTTAATGATCTTCCACCCATTATTTCTTGTCCTGCCCTCAGACATTTTGGAGAATAGGTTGAATCCCCCCCGACTTTTCTTTGTGTCAGTACTCAACCTCTACTACCACACAACCAAAAAGGGGCAGCTGCAGATGTCTTAAAGAGGCATGAAATTGCAGAAATGGGAGACAGTAATTATCCACTGTCTGCCAGGAGACAAACTCACCCAAGCAATGTCCTTCAAGAAAACTTCTAGCTGGTCTTGCTGGGACATCTAGGACCATCGCAGAGAAATAGAGCCAGGAAGTCTGGAATAATCGAAGGTTGGCAAAAGAAGCTACAGGAAGAATAACAAAAAAAAGAGGATTTGTTGTGACATTTTTGAAATAAAAGGAAATAAAAAAGAATATCATATCAGTTTCCTGATCAAATGACCCAGGACTGACAGAAAAGAAAGAAAAGGATTAATTATACAATTTATTTCCTGTGGCCCCCAAAGTCCCACTTCCTGCACTGGGGAAGGGAAGGTGGTGGAACCAGCTCTTCAAGCCCCCTTAACTACTACCACAGTCTTGGCAGTTTTAATGAAGATGTTACACCTCAGCTTCCACACTGCACCATCAAAGGAACAAAGCATGTAGACCATAGAACATCATCAGGGTTGGAAGGGACCTTGGAGGTCTTCTAGTCCATCCCCTTGCTCAAGCAGGAGGCCCTTTACCATTCCAGACAAATGGCTGCCTAGTCTCTTTCTAAAAACCTCCAGTGATAAGAGCACCCACAACTTCTGGAGGCAGCTTCTGTTCCACTGGTTAATTGTCCTCACTGTCAGGAAATTCTTCCTTGATTCTAGGTTGCTTCTCTCCTTGATGAGTTTCCATCCGTTGCTTCTTGTTTTGCCTTCAGGTGCTTTGCAAAATAGTTTGACTCCCCTCATCTTTGTAGGAACCCCTCAAATATTGGAAGACTGCTATCCTGTCACCCCCTGGTCTTTCTTGTCTTTAAACTAGACCTACCCAATTCCTGCAACCGTTCTTCATAGGTTTTAGCCTCCAGTCCCTTCATCATCTCTGTGGCTCTTTCTAGGTCTGAACATCTTTCTTGAACCAAAAACTGGATACAGAAATGGATCAGTTGGGAGGGCGATAAATTAAACCTCAATACAGTCAAGAAGAGAAACTTCCCATTCAGAAACAAAGACGGAGACTTCTGTTCATGATCTAAGAGGCAGCTTTGAACCTGGACAGTCAGATGGAGAAGGACGTGGACCAGCGCAAACACCCCTGGTTGTTGCCAGCCAGACGTCTCTTCTCTTTGCAACCACAGACTTTCCCCTGGTTGCACAGAGAGCTCAAGATTTGGAATAACATATGCACAAAATTGGAAACAGGAAAAGACACTGACAGGTGAAGAAGTGATAGAAAAAGTTTTAGAATGTGCCGAGATGGACCAAATTAACAAAAGAAATTAAGGAAAAAGAAGAGACAGATTATTACATAATTTGGAACAAATGGTGTGAATGGCTTGAGACTAGAAATAAAGAAGAATAAATACAGGGGAGAATTTAAAAATGTAAAATATGGATATAACAAATATATGGAAATGTATAAAATTAAGGCTATTAGTGTTAGAAAATACAATGTAACCAAAGAAAAAGGAACAAGGAAGAAAATGAAACAGTAAGAGAGATATGGGGGGGAAGGTACAAAACAGAAAGAAGACCACTAAGAAACATTGGTTAAAAAGAGGATATATTAATATGTTGTATGTTACGTTTGTCATATTTTGTTATAATAAAATATTAAAATATTTTTTTAAAAAAAGATCTCTGGCATGGACAGCCAACACATCCTGGGCAACTATCTTTCATCGTAGCCTCTCACTTAACAAAGGAAGACCACAATGCAATGATTTTTTCCAGCCCTCTGAACACCAAACCCTCCCAGCAATGAATGTTGATCCTCCTCCTTTGTGGACCCAGTCTTACCTGCGGAGTCCCTGGCTCTTGCACCCCCAACATAAGGAAGCTGGTTGCGAACACTGTGAGAGAAGACATTTAACGCTCAACCTGCCTGGCCCTGAGGGACTCCTTGCTAGAAGGAGGGAGAAACCTCAGCGTGAGAAGAAGAAGTTTTCTAGAAAATTCCTTCTTTGCATTTGAAAAGTGAAGTTTTACACTTGGGCAATAAAAACCACATTCACAGGTATAGAATAGGTGGTACCTGGCTCAACAGCAATAATTGCAAGAGGGACTTTGGAGCAGGGGTGAAATCTAAAATTTGTTACTACCAGTTCTGTGGGCGTGGCTTGGTGGGGGTGGGGGTAATGTGACTGGGTGGGCGTGGCCAACTTTTTTAAAAAAAACTTTTAAAACCATTTTTTCTACAACCTCTTCAGTGAAGAGGTTGTAAAAAATGCTTTCAAAAGGCTCTGACGATCCCAGCTGATAAAAAAATAGGGTTTTTTTTCTTTTAAATGCCTCTGACGATCTGAGCTGAGTTTTTTAAAAAGCCTCTGCGATCAGGCAACTCAGCTCGGATGGTCAGAGGCATTTAAAAGAAAAAAGGGGGGGGTTCTTTTAAAAGCCTCTGATGATTCTAGCTGAGCCGCACGATCATCAGAGGCTTTTTTTTTTACTTTTAAAAGTATTTTTTCGGCCAAACAGATTGTAGAAAAAATGCTTTTAAAAGTAAAAAAAAGCCTCTGATGATTGTGCGGCTCAGCTGGGCATGGGGGGGGGGGGGGGGCAGGGATTTTTGCTACCAGTTCTCCGAAGCACCCGCCTCCATCGCTACCGGATCGGGAGAGCTGGTCTGAACCGGGAGCATTTCACCCCTGGTTTGGAGTCCTAGTGGACAATCCCTTAAATCTGAGCCAGCCGTGTACAGCAGCAGCAACCAAAAAAGCCAAGACAATCCTAGCCTGCATTAAACAGAGGGAAAGAATCAAGGTCACAGAAAGTGTTAATACCACTTTATACATATAATCTTTGACTTACAACAATTTGTTCAGTGACCGTGTGAAGTTACAACAGCACTGAAAAAAGTGACTTTTGACCATTTTTCACACTTATGACCGTTGCAGCATGCCCATGGACACGTGATCTAAAACTTGGAAGCTTGGAAACTAGCATGTACTTGTGACGGTTGAAGTGTCCCGGGGTCCACATGATCCCCTTTTGCGACCTACTGACCAGCAAAGTCAATGGGGGAACCAGTTTCACTTAACAACTGTGTTCCTAACTTAACAACTGCAGTGATTTGCTTAACGATTCTGGCAAGAAAGGTCGTAAAAAGGGGCAAAGCTTCACTTAGCAAATGTCTCACTCAGCCACAGAAATTCTGGGCTTGATGCGGTTGTAAGTTGAGGACTACCTGTATTTATGACAGTCACACTGATCCCCTTTTGCAACTTACTGACAAGCAAAGTCAATGGGGAAGCTAGATTCACTTAACAACCGGGTTACTAACTTAACGACTGTAAGGATTCACTGACCAACTGTGGAAAGTAAAGTTCTATAATGGGACAAAATTCACTTAATAACTGCCCTGCTTAACAACAGAAATGTTGGGCTCAATTGTGGTCGTAGGTCAAGGATTATCTGTAATGCCTTGGTAAGGCCACACTTGGAATCCTGCATCAAGTTTTGGCCGCCACAGTATAAAAAAGATGTGGAGACTCTGGAAAGAGTGCAGAGAAGAGCAACCAAGATAATTAGGGGACTAGAGGCTAAAACAAGTGATGAATGGCTGCAGGGATTGGGTAGGTCTAGTTGAATGAAGAGAAGGATTGGGGGAGACAGGATAGCAGCCTTCCAATATCTCAGGGGCTGCTACAAGAAGAGGGAGTCAAGCTATTCTCCAAAGAACCTGAAGGCAGGACAAGAAGCAACAGATGGGAACCAATCAAGGAGAGAAGCAACCTAGTCCTCTTTCAGCAACCATTCTATGTTATGACTGCTGAAAAAGTACCTTTATGATTGGTCCTCAAACTAGCAGCCATCACAGCATCCCATGGTCATGGGATCATCATTTACTGCAACCTTTACAGCCTGTCTCTGACAAGCAAAGACACTGGGGAAGCCAGCAGGAAATTGCAAGTCTTAGTCATTTGATGTTGCACTTAATGACCCCTGGTGATTCACATAATGACCCCCCGTGGAACTAACACCATAAGTTTGGCATGGTCATGTTACTGGCTTAGCGATGGAGTTCTTGGACTCCACTGCAGTTAGTAAATGAGAATTAAAGAAAAGCTTTTCTCCTGACCAGTTGTATTCCGCTTTAAGGGGCAGTGCTCGTCTCCAATTCACAGCCAAAGAGTAAGCATTGTCCGAAAAAATTTCATGGTCATCTAGCCAGCATGACTATTAACCAAGGCGTATCAAATGCTGTTACCTTCCCGCCAAAGTGGTACCTATTTATCTACTCGCATTTGCATGCTTTCAAACTGCTAGGTGGACAGGAGCTGGAGCGGGAGCTCACCCTGCCATGAGGTGCTTGGGTCTCAAACTGTCAACCTTTCATTTGACAAGGCCAGCATCTTAACCACTCAGCCACTGCACCTCTTCTAAAGGGAGGACTGCCTGTTTATAAGTACAAAATCCATTAAAAAAATGATCAGAAGGGACCACTCAACTGACCCCAATACATGGGGGAAGAGCCAGGTCTTAACACCTTAACAAAGATAAGCCATTTTGGCTCCTATTAGGGATTGTCTGTCTGTCTGTCTGTCTGTCTGTCTGTCTGTCTGTCTATCATCTATCATTTATCTATCTACCTCTATCTCTAGCCATCCATCTATCACAGTGGCTCCCAATGTGGGGCCCACGCCCCACAGGGGTCAATTTGATTTTTTAATGGGGGCAATTGGAATCTTGTTTAAACCAAGTTAATGGCATTTTAGGGTTTAGCAGTCACTTTTTGAATAGTAAGAATTATGTCATGGGGGGGGGGTCATCAGGATTTTAGAGATGCTTAGGTGGGGCATGGCCAAAAAAAGGTTGGGAACCACTGATCTATCATCTATCTACCTCCATCCATCCATCCATCCATCCATCCATCCATCCATCCATCCATCTATCTACTGTATGTATGTGTGTATCTATCTACCTATCTATCTATCTATCTATCTATCTATCTATCTATCTATCTATCATCTATCTACCTCTAGCTCTAGCTCTAGCTCTATCCGTCCATTCGTCCATCTATCTATCTATCTATCTATCTATCTATCTATCTATCTATCTATCCATCCATCCCTCTCTCTCTCTCTCTCTATCTATTTATCTATCTATCTATCTTTCTATCTTTCTATCTATCATCTATATCTACCTACCTGCCTATCTATCTCTTCATCCATCCATCCATCATCTATCTATCTACCTACCTACTTATCTACCTACCTGTTATCTTTCTATCTATTTGTGAAATTTATTAGCTGCCCATCTTACTACACAGTAACACTGGGTGATTTACAAGATTACAAGATTACAACCTATTCTTCAAAGCCCCTGAAGGCAGGACAAGAAGCAATGGATGGAATCTAACCAAAGAGAGAAGCAACCTAGAATGAAGGGAAGAATTAACCAGTGGAACAACTTGCCTCCAGAAGTTGTGAGTGCTCCCTCATTGGAGGCTTTTAAGAAAAGATTGGACAATCATTTGCCTGAAATGATGTAGGGTTTCCTGATTGAGCAGGGGGTTGGACTAGAAGACCTCCAAGGTCCCTTCCAACACTGATATGCTGTTATTTGCTTTGCAACAGAATGCAACTTTCAACTCTGAAAACAAAGTCAAAAGTTTTACTGCTCTGGGGCTCAACTCTGTGCCTGAGAGCGGAGGCTGATCTCCCTGGACCAGCTCACCGGAGAAGATGCTTCTGGTGGGAATAACCAGCATTGATGAGAGAGAGTCAGTTACCGTAATTGATCCTGTCTTTCTGGAATGATGAAAATGAGAGTTAAGGGACCTCATTACGGGTTTGTGTGCTCAAACAAGCAGACCACGGAGGGTGCAATCCAATTCTTTGTCATTGCAATCCATTTATAACAAACACAAGAAATTTCGTCATCTTTGCTTTGCTATGAAACAGTAGTCAATTAATGATCCTCAAGACTTCATTATACCCGGAGGGATAAATTAAGTTGAATTCACTTTCCCACATGCACAGGTTGAAACTTTTTTCCTTAATACATTTTCTCTTAAACATCCACTTTTCATCCTTATTTAAGTACTGATGTCGGCCTTTTGGGCTAACCCAGACAAGAAGCACAAACTGGGGGTATTATTATTGGCCTCCCCAGGTAAACCAGACAGGAAACACAACTAGATGACCTCAATCCACTTTATAGAAAGGCAACAGTAATATAATTTTCCAAGTACAAACTTCCTGCCCTCCATTTGTAACTGACTGATCGATTAGGGCGAGTCCTTTCTAAGTTTCTTCCTCTAACCATTATGCAACTAAGGGCTTGTCCTTCCCTTATCCGATGGTTTCCTAGTCAGCATCTCCCCTCCCCTTTCCTCAAGGTGACCCAACCCTTCCATTACATCTCTTCCTGCTATTTCTGAATCCATGAGTCAAGGATGGGGCCCTTCCTTCCTTCCTTCCTTCCTTCCTTCCTTCCTTCCTTCCTTCCTTCCTTCCTTTATTTATTTAACATATTTCTATGCCGCCCACTCTCCGAGGACTCTGGGCGGCTTACAACAATTGACAGTATACTAAATAGCATCTTGCCCCCAACAATCTGGGTCCTCATTTTACCCACCTCGGAAGGATGGAAGGCTGAGTCAACCTTGTGCCGATGAGATTTGATCCACTGATCTGCTGAACTAGCAGTCAGCTGAAGTAGCTGCAGTACAGCACTCTAACCACTGCGCCACCTCGGCTCCTTTGGAGATGTAGAATTACGACTATGGTGGGGGGAACTCTTCACCCCTGTCTCCCCACCCATCGGATTCTGGTCCTTCATCACTGCTTCCTCTCCAGAGGTTCATTGGCCTCCTTTGCCCTTCCAAAGGGCATTTCCTTGTAGAGGTGGCAGAGGGGAGCTCCTTTCTATAGGATGCAGAACAGGTCATCTGTGCATTAGAGGCTAGAAGACCAAAGGGTACCTCCTTAGACTTCTGGCGATGGAGCTTCGGGGGGGGGGGGTGTATATTAGCATCCTCTTCCATTCCCCTATCAGTTTGCGTGTGAGTGGGACCTAAAGTCAACTTTAGGCTGAGTAGCCCAGTCTAGGGCACCAAAGCTTGGGGGAAACCAACATCGCCCCTCCTCCAAATCATTCTAAAAATACTGATCTTTACCTCATTGATGGAAGGTGGCACCACCAGTCAAGGGCCTAAGAGTGCCATATATACCCTGAGTTGGGTTGGTTGGGGCTGGGGCTCAGTTGAGTAGCCCAACATGTTCAAGAGAAACAGGAAATTGGCTCCAATTCTATGTCCCTGATTCTAGGAAGCCCTGTGGGGTTCAGGGAAAGATGCAGTAGCCACTCTTGCCACCATACTCTGGGCCAAAAAATGACCCTGAACCAATGGATAACCTTACCCGATGGGTTCAGATAGACGAGGGGTGTCTAATCTCGGACACTTCAAGACCTATTTAAGAATTC
The DNA here is from genome assembly GCA_012654045.1 of Ptyas mucosa. NCBI lineage: Eukaryota > Metazoa > Chordata > Lepidosauria > Squamata > Colubridae > Ptyas > Ptyas mucosa. The sequence continues at coordinate 154,926 of WNWU01000180.1, read as the reverse complement.
TGGGAGTTGAAGTCCACAGGTCCTAAAGTGGCCAAGATTGGACACCCCTGATGTAGACATTCAAGCTCAATGCCAATCATCCACTACCAATAACTAGAAGCAATCTGGTTTTCATCAAAATTCAGAAGGATACCATGAGCTGCTGAGAGATCAAAGAGGACCAGGATGATTGGACTACCTTTCTCCTGGCTCCACCAGAGATAATCAACAAACATGGTCAGTGTTGCCTCTACATGGTACCCTAATTTGAAACCCAGCTGAAGTGGGTCTAGCTAATCTGTTTGCTTCAGAATCCTTTGAAGCGATAACCTTCACCTTATCAAAAATCTCCAGTAGGATGCAGTGAAATGGATCCTTAGTGGTCATCCATAGCACTGCCATGTTATGCCTCTCTTCTCACTGGTGGCTGATAGGTTTCAGGGTGCAATTCAAGATGCTGGTAACCTTAATAAAGCCCGATGGTCAGGCCCAAAACCAAGAATGGCAGCGATGAATCTTTCAAGCTGAGTCCTTTATTGTTTCGCACTTATGGACAGAATCTTGCCAGACTGAGGACTCCACTCCCGCATCTACCATCTATTTATTTTGTGGGTTTTTAAAATTGTTTGAATGTTTTTTTAATTGTTTTCATTGTTTATGACTTTAAGAATTGTAAGCCACCCAGAGTCACTTGGTTGAGTTGGGTGGCTAAGGAAATCAAATAAATGAGTGAGTGAGTGAATGCCTAAAGTTTAGCTAGACCTGGTTGGTAAGTTCTACAAGAGATAATTTCACCCCAGAGGGTCCCTGCTGTTTCCCAACCCAGCTCTACTCCCTGTAGAATCCCAGGCAGGAATATACCCAGGGTAGACACATCAAAGCACATTTTCTTCCATGACTACCACCTGCCTTGCACAATGCAGGAACCAGGAGTGTTGCTTCTGTTGTGAGAATGAGCTTCTAGTCATCTCCCTTCCTGCTCTGTGGGACTAAGTCACATCACATCTCATTGTGTGAGAATGCAACTGTGGGAGAACATGGAGAGACCGTGATTCTCCTTCAGCCACAGCTGGTTCTTCTGCAGCAAAGGTGAGTCACTTTATGGTCCATCCAGCATCCTTTTGAGGTTCTTCCCAGAATAACGGAGTTGGAAGGGACCTTGGAGATCTTCTAGTCCAACTCTCTGCTCAGGCAGGAAACCTTATGCCATTTCAGACAAATGGTTGTCCAATCTCTTCTTTAAAACCTCCAGTGATGGAGCACCTTCAACTTCTGGAGGCAAATTGTTCCACTGGTTAATTGTTCTAGGTTGTACTTGATTAGTTCTCTCCTTGATTAGCTTCCATCCATTGCTTCTTGTCTTGCCTTGAGGTGCTTTGGAGAATAGCTTGACTCCCTCTTCTTTGTGGCAGCCCCTGAGATATTGCAACATTGCTATCATGTCACCCCTTTTCTTCTTTTCATTAAAATAGACATTCCAAATTCCAGCAACCATTCTTCATATGTTTTAGCCTCCAGTCCCCTAATCATGTTTGTTGCTCTTCTCTGCTCTCTTTCTAGAATCTCAACATCTTTTTTTAAATCATGGTGACCAAAACTGGATTCAGGATTCCAAGTGTGGCCTTACCAAGGCCTTATAAATTGGTATTAACACTTCATATGATCTTGATTCTATCCCTCTGTTTATGCAGCCCAGAACTGTGTCAGCTTTTTTGGCAGCTGCATCACATTGCTGGCTCATATTTAAATGGTTGTCCACTAGGGCTCCAAGATCCCTCTCACAGTAACTGCTATTGAGCCAGCTGCCACCTATTCTATACCTGTGCATTTGGTTTTTCTTGTCTAAATGTAGAACCTTACTTTTTTCATTGTCCAATTTTGTTAGATAGGACCTATGGAGATTCCCAATCATTCAGGTCATGGTATCCCTAACGTTTCCCAAAAACAACTGGACTTCCTTGGTTTTTTTCCTTGAAAACATTTCACTTTTGTGCAGAGAAGAGCAACAAAGATTATTAGGGGACTGGAGGCTAAAACATACAAAAACCAGTTACAGACATTGGGTATATTTAATCTAATGAAAAGAAGGACTAGGGGAGACATGATATCAGTCTTCCAGTACTTGAGGGATTCCTATAAAGATGAGAGGGTCAAATTATTTTCCAAAACACAAAAAAGCAAGATGAGAAGCTTGCTAAGCTAATCAACCTAGAATTAAGGAGAAATTTCCTAACGATGAGAGCAATCAACCAACAGAACAGCTTGCCCTCAGAAGTTGTGGTTGCTCCATTGTTGGAGGTTTTCCAAAAGAGACTGGACAACCATTTACCTGAAATGGCATATGGTCTCCTGTTCAAGCAGGGGTGGGACTAGAAGACCTCCAAGGTCCCTTCCAACTCTTAATATTCTATGTCCTCATCCAAGAAGCGTCTTCAGTTCTGAAATGAAACCTGGGAAGGAGAGAGAGGCATTAGGAAAGAGAAGAAAGTGAGTGGACCAGGAATGCAAGATTCAACCCAGCAATTCTGTTTAGTTTTAGTTGCATGAAGTTCTTTTTTTTAACACAATCCACTTGATGCATCACTGCCCACATGGCTGCAGTTGGCAATCAAAGTACCTTGTCTTTCTCAACCATAATATTTACACATACTTTGGGGACAGAAAGGCCCTCCTTGCCCAAGGGTCAGGTTACACAGCATGTATAAATAAGGTTTAAGACAGGGGTCTCCAACCTTGGCAACTTTAAGCTTTGGCGGACTTCAAGTTGAAGTCCTCCAGGCTTAAAGTTGCCAAGGTTAGAGACCCCTGCTTTAAGAAGATAGTTTTAAGCCAGGATCAGAATAGGCTGTCCCCTCCTGGTCCATCTGGTTTACGATATTGGAGCATCCAGGAAATCTTAGATAGTTGTGTGTATTTTTTCCACACCCCAAGCAACTATACGAAATCTGTATCAATCTAATTGGCTCACAGTCTCAAAATGTTCTCCAGCCTCAAAACATCACATCAAGACTCAAAAATACATTTCAATCTCAAAAGAAAATTTTCCAACAGGGGACCTCCAATTCGTAGCCTGTATGCCTTGATCTTCTGTCCAGGGAGACCTCTACTGGTGACTGACTGCATTGTCCACCCATCCAAGAAACCCCCTTTTTTTTTCATTCTTATGATACGTGAATGCATCATAATGTACATACTTGAATGGAGGCTTCTTAGAAGTCCCTATAACTCATAAGGAGTTGGGGGACACACACACACCCCAACAGTCAGGCATAGCAGAGAATAGGGATTGCAATTTTAATACAGTGAATTTTGAAAATGGAGGAAAAGATGAAACCATTTTTTTTTCCTTTTGGGCTTAATGGAAAAAGACCTGGAGAAAAAAATTGGAACTTTGTTACTATACAGTAGTGGCCAAAATTGTGGAAACCTTTTTGGGAAAAGTGTATTTTTGAGGTTTGATGGCTAATAACACCACTTTTTTTTGGAGTTTCAAAATCATCCTATTCCACTGCTGGGATGGCCTGGGAAGAGCCTAGACCTTCACCCAATGGAAAATCTAAAGAAATTTAGTCAGAAATGACCCAGCAATAAAACCCAGTTAAGAGAAGCCAGCATTCAATCTTGGTTTCACATTAGAACAGCTGCAGAACTCAAAGACTTGGTTCACTCCATGGGAAGACATTGTAAGGCCAGAATTCATGCTAAAGGTTACCCAACTAAGGATTAACTGATGTGGTGATCATTTTTCTATATCTCGTTTTTTCTATTGTGATAATTTTTCTACGTGTTTCACTTTTCTTCTTTATACTGTAACTGTTATTCTAATAGCAAATCCTTCATAAAAGTTATTGCATTACATTCTTGATTAAATTATCTTTCCCTGGATATATCATTTTATGGTACTATTCCCTCAAAAAACTGGTGTTATTAGCTAGTTTTAGAAAATACACACTTTTCCCGAAAGGTTTCCACAATTTTGGCCACTCCTGTATGTGTTGACAGCAGCAAGACAATTGTCTGCACGAAAATAGAAGGACACTTCGATTCCCACCATGGGCGAATGATTGCAGAAGCTGATGGAGTTTGGCGGAAATGGCAAAATTGACTATTTTGATTAAAGAAAAGAATAGAAGTACTTTTGTTTCCACATGGAAACCGCTTCTGAACGTTGTGCTTGAAGTGGAACTTCAGAACAAAACTTTGATTTTGGGTTTTACTGATTAGATTGATGGTTCTTTCCAGAAATGGTTTGTTTATATTATTATGAAAAAAAACCCCAAAGTTGTGATTTGATGTTAATGTCCTATTTTATGGCAACAGAGAGAGTCGGAAATCAAGGATTCTTTTTCTTTTTTTCCTACGCTTCCTCACTTCTCTTCCCGCCTCTTCCCCTGCCCCACCGTTCTCCTATTTGTATTTTGTATCTTATTTTATCTTACAACTCAATAAAAATGTTAAACGGAGAATAGGGATTGCAACAATGAAGTTCTCCATTGTTTCTTCATCCTTAATGTGGTCGTGAGGTAGATCTTAACATGCTTCTTAATTAATGATAATTACATTGTTATAATACTCACCCCTCCATTTCTTTCTCCTGCTAGGTCACACTGCTTCTACTCACGGGTTTTTATCAAAAGAAGGATCATTTCCAAAGCTGCGAGGAAGACAATAATGTCTCTGATTTTGGCATGAGCTGGACTCTGAACCATCCCAGCAGGTTCTCTGAAAGTGGAAAGCCTTCAACTGAGAGAAGCAAAAGTAAAAGTAATAAAGTTGGACCTTTCAGCATTTCTATCGTCTCTTTCCTGCACTACAAAATCTGAAGATTCCAGATCTAATATTGTGCAAGAGGTGTTTATGCAGAAATAAGAGGACAAAAAATTCATTTGATGTCCTTCTTAAGATCTTTGCTACTCAAGATCCCTGAATTCCCATGGATTTCAGCAACCACACTCGTGTTACTGAGTTTGTTTTGCTGGGTTTCTCCCACATCACACATGGCCAGGTCTATCTCATCCTGCTGTTCCTCACCATCTATTTGGTCACCATTCTGGGTAACTTCATGATCATCACTCTCATCCTGGTGGACTCCCACCTTCACAGTCCCATGTATTTTTTCCTCAGCCACTTATCCTGCTTGGATGTCTGCTACTCAACAGTCACCGTCCCCAGGATTGTAGCAAATCTCCTTCTCCAAAGACATACCATATCCTACAACCTTTGTTTGACCCAGATGTTCTTCCTGATGGCCTTCTCTGGCTCAGAATGCTGGTTCCTGGCCATCATGGCTTACGACCGCTACGCTGCCATCTGTCAGCCTTTGCACTACTCACACCTCATGAGTCCACATGTTTGCATGCAAGCAGCTGTGATCATCTGGATCTGGGGCTTCCTGGATTCAGCAGTTCACACAGCCTTGGCTTCCAACTTCCATTTCTGTGGACATAATCAGATCTACCACATCTTCTGTGATCTACCCCCTCTGTTGAAAATCGCCTGTGGTGACAAATTTGTCAGTGAGATAACAATCCAGGTAGCCACCGTGTTTGTGGGATTGGGCCCCTTCCTTTTTGTGGTCATCTCCTACCTCTACATCCTTGCAACCATCCTGCGTATCCGTTCCAACACAGGGAGGCACAAAGCTTTTTCCACTTGTATTTCTCACGTGATGGTGGTCCTTCTTTATTTTGGGAATGGTTCTGTTAACTACTACCAGCCCAGTGCTGGCTACTCCCTAGAGACCGACACCCTAATTTCTACCATGTATTGCATTGTCACCCCCATGGTGAACCCCCTGATCTACAGCCTACGCAACAAGGAGGTGAAGGGGGCCCTGAGGAAGGTCCTGGAAAGACACAGGAGAATGTAGGATTCTTCTCAGAAGTTCTAAAGACAACTGATGTTCCAGCCCTTCCTGGAACATCAAGTCTTGTTTTTCCTGACTATACTCAGAGCAGAAAAGACACATGAAGGACACCAGGTGTTTGGTCGATTTTCGCAATCGGTAGCATTCAGACTCACTGCCTTCCTCAAGGTTTACTACAAACAGAAATGATGGAGGTACTGGTACATCCTAATGTTATCAACATGGGAAAAATTGTAAGATATAAGGATATATTGAATGACCAAGGGGAGCTAAAAACAAAGCAGGAACTTAGTACCCATGTGATAGACATTGCACGGTGGCCTCCTATGCAGATACAATCTTGTTATGAGAAAGATGCTAAAATGTATGGTTTTAACAAAGAGTTAACAGAACTAGATCAGATATTGATTGGAATAGATGATAAACTGATAAATAAACTATATTGTTACTTATTAAATATTAAACTTGAAAGTGAGCAGGTAAAGGAGACGACGATTGCCTGGGTTAAAAATTTTGGATATGCAATAGAATTAGACAAATGGCAGAAATTGTTGGATAGAAATATTACATTGACAATGTCGACTGCATATAAGAAAAAACTTGTATAAAATGTTTTATAGATGGCATTTTGCACTGGCAAGATTGGCAAAAATTTATAAAGACAGATCTGCTAAATGTTGGAAATGTCATCAATCATCTGGTTCATATGTGGTGGACATGCCCAAAAGCAGGAAAATATTGGACGAAAATACACACATGGCTGGAAAAAAAATGACAAAACAACCTATAGATTTGAAACCAGAGATACTTTTGTTGGGCATTCTACCAGAAAAATATGATAAAAAGACTACATATTTGAAAAATTATGAGACCCCATCTGAGGAGAATGTCACTAAGAAAATATTAGAATGTGCAGAAATGGACAGACTAACACTTTTAAGGATAAAGAAGAAACTGTGTAATATGACTATCTAAACATAACTGTATCCAGGACACACCCTGTTTGATGAAAATTGAATGTTATGTAAATAAAACAAATAAAATACTTTAAAAAGGAAATGATTTGTCCTCTCCAACACCTTAACCAGTTAAAAGCTAGCAGAAACATTAAATATTGTAGGAATATAATAAAAATAGTGGGACATCAAATATTCAAGAATCCCATTCACCTGCCCTTCAGATGTGTTGGGTGCAGACATCTGTTGGCCAGGATGGAGGTAAGGGCATAGGGAACGAAAGAAGGACTGAAGGAAGAGCCTCTACCAAGGCAACAATCAGATAAGCAGGGCTTCAGCCAAGACTAAGGAAGAGGAGAAAATATCTCAAATAAGGCCCTCCCTAGTTCAGCGAAAGATAAAGTGAGGGAGAAGGAAATATCTTCAGACTGACCAGATTCTGTTCCTAGATCTGTCACAATAATAGTAGTCCTGACCTACATGGCATTAGCTTTCTAGCCGGATCTACCTTGAAGGGTTGACATAGATGGGAATTGAACTCCTGTTGTCTTGGATTTTATGTTTTATTATATATTCACTAATCAAACATATGTAGCTGGATATCTCACCAAAGGCAAATTAGGGTGATGGTTCTTTTAAAAAAGAAAGAAAGAAAGGGAAGAAAGAAAGAAAAGAAAAGAAAAGAAAAGAAAAAAAGAAAAGAAAAGAAAAGAAAAGAAAAGAAAAGAAAAGAAAAGAAAAGAAAAGAAAAGAAAAGAAAAGAAATATAAGGAGTCAGACCTTGTAGTACCTAAAGTAAATGGAGGCGACCTGGCAATTCCAGGCTACAGACAGAAAAAGAAATTTAGGACACCAATTAATAACAAAAGGAGATAACTGAACTCAAATATCTGCTCTTCATCGGTTATGCTTCAAATCTGACAAATTACTGTGCTTTGCTTCCTTCCTTTTCACTCCTCGCTCTACACAATTAAACTTCCCTGTCTGGCTTCACTTGTCTCCAAGCAAGTCCTAGGATGAAAGAGTTTGGCCCCAGAGGACCTCCTCCTAGTTCTATTCCCTGCAGGATCCAGGACAGGGATATTCCTAGGGCCCGCACGCCAAGGGACCTTTTCCCCCAAGCCCATCATCTACCATGGCTCATGCAGACAACCGAGGAACTTGCTTCTCTAGTAAGAACAAGCTTCTAAAGATCTCTCTTCCTGCTCCGTGGGCAGACTTTTGGCTGAGGAAGCTTTCATCTCATTGCATCCAACTGTGGGAGAAGATGGGGAGAAGATGACTCTGCTTCAGCCCCAGCTGGTCTTCTCCAGCTGGGATAACCAGCAAAGGTGAGCTGCTTTGTGGTCCATCCAGCATCCTCTTTTGGGCAGACGTGGCAAGGAGAGATTGACATGGGGAGTGAGAGGAACCCAATTCCTCCTCAGAATTTCTGTTTGGGGGAGCTCAGAAATGGCAAATATTTTCACTGGCTGAGAGAGACAGCTGTAACCACTGACAGCCCAGCCTTATGTGTCTTCCTAGGGCTATGTCTTGCTTCAAACGAAGGCTTTGACCAAAAAAAAAATCTACCTTCAAAAATCATAGAATCGAAGGTTGGGAGAGACTTTGGAGGTCTTCTAATCCAACCCCCGTCCAGATCAGAAATCTTCAGACCATCCCAGACAAAGGACTCCAACTTTTTCTGGAAAACCTATAAATATAGTCTCCACAACTCCAAGAGACAGCTGTTCCACTGCTTCATAGCTCTCATAGTCAGGAAATTCCTCTTTATTTTGAGTTTGGGTCTCTCTCTCTCTCATTTAAGCTTCTACCTGTTGGTTTTTCTCTTACCTTCAGATGTTCTCATACTTAACAGAATAACAGAGTTGGAAGGGACATCTTCTAATCCAATTCCCTGCTCAAGCAGGAGACCTCATACCATTTCAGACAAATGACTGTCCAACATCTTCTTAAAAACCATCTTCTTTAGGCTAAAGATGCTCAAATCTTATAAATGTTACTATTACAACTCTTCATTATCTTGACCTTATGTCCTAGATCAAACCTGGGTTCCAGAAACTTCTCCAGATGTGTTTTCTTACTCTTTCTACCTAACACTTCAGGTGTAGAAGAAATTTCTACTGTTTATGCACACTTATAATAAAAGAGAGAAAACCCAAAAATGATAATTGCTCTCCAGCACCTTTTAGCATTGAAATGGTATAAATGCTTTGACTACAATAAATATAAATAGGGTGAGAGAGGAGAGCAGATACCAAGTATCCAAGAACAAAGGTCTCCAACCTTGGCCTCTTTAAGACTTGTGGGTTCTGGAAGTTGAAGTCCACAAGTCTTAAAGTTGCTAAGGTTGCAGACCCCCCAGCCAAGAAGGAGCAAGTTAGATTCCTAGCACACTCTTATTATGATAGTTCCTACTGTAAGAAAGAAATCTGATGAAGAAAATTCATTGGAGTGTCTACAGAATACAGAATAACAGAGTTGGAAGGGACCTTGGAGGTCTTCTAGTCCAACCCTCTGCTCAAATAGGAGACCCTGTATGATTGTGGACAAAAGGCTGCCCTGTCTCTTCTTAAAAGCTTGGAGCTTCTTCACAACCTTCTCCATGAATGGTTGGTGCTGCCAGGGAAAGGAGTAGGACCCACTGAAAAACAAAGATATCCCACTATTATGTCTATCTGTAGGCTGGTGATTTCCTGAGGGATAAAAATAAAAATGTTTTGGTCCAGCTTAGACAATCATCATGTCACCTTCAGGACATAAACATTGGAGAAGGCAGGATTGAAGGACTGCTGTTTCCTCCACAGACCATCTATATTCCATACTGTGTCATCTTCTCATGATAAGTCACTTGTTCTCTTTATGGAATGTGGTTCTGATGCAGAACTTGGAAAGGAGGTTCTGCAGAGCTTCTCAGCAGGTCAAAGCCCAAGAATCCAGGAAGCGAGTTAACTTCCTCTCCCCCAGCTCTGCAAACTAACTCATTTCACCCTATAGTTAATTCTAATTTCTTCACATGCCCATTTCTCTCTTTCCAGCTGCCCATTTTCTTCCTGATGGATTCCCACAACCAAACACAAGAGACAGAATTTATCTTCCTGGCATTCTCCATATTCCAGAGGCACCATGTCCATTTTTTCTTAGTGTTCCTGGCTGCCTATTTGGTCACTCTGTTGGGCAACTTCATGATCATAATTCTGGTTCTCCTGGATTCCCATCTCCACACCCCCATGTACTTCTTCCTCAGCCAGCTCTCCTGCTTGGATATCTGCCTTTCTTCTGTGGTGGTACCAAAAATCCTGGTGAACCTCCTACGCCAGCAGTACACCATCTCCTACAACCAGTGCCTGGCACAAGCCTTCTTCCTGATCGGCTTTGCAGGATGTGAGCCGGCACTGCTGGCCGTCATGGCCTATGACCGCTACGCTGCCATCTGCCAACCTTTGCACTATGCCCACCTGATGAGGGGAAAGTTGTGTGTCCAGCTGTCTGTGGTCATTTGGCTCTGGGGCTTCCTGGACTCAGCCATCCATGTTGCTCTGGCCTCCAGGTTGAATTTTTGTGAAAACCACCAGATTCCTCACATCTTTTGTGATGTCCCCCCATTCCTAAAAATTGCCTGCAGTGATACCTGGGTCAACGAATTGACCAACCACATCACCAGCATCTTTGTGGGTCTTGTCCCTGTTCTCTTCATCATCCTGTCCTACTTCTACATTTTGGGCTGCATTCTGCGGATTCGTTCTAACACTGGTAGACACAAAGCCTTCTCCACCTGTGCCTCACACCTTGCTGTTGTGATTGTCTGCCTTGGAAACGCTTTTGTGAACTACAACCAGCCCAGTGCTGGCTACTCTCTAGAGATGGACACCTTGATCTCCACCATGTTTTGTATCATCAACCCCCTCCTGAACCCCTTGATCTACAGCCTCCGCAACAAGGAGGTGAAGGGGGCCCTGAGGAAGGTTCTTGTCTGCCAGAAGGTAGCCTAGCCCTCACCTAGGGCTGAGTGTTTTGTTGAATTTCGTGCGTTTCTGCTCCCTAAGAAAAATGAAATGTGCGTAAATGAACTGGAGTAGAAGGACATTCTTAAGATTGCTGCAGAGCCACTCTCAGGAGAAAACAAATGGAGATTGTTGTTATGAGTAGGTGGGACATTGAATCTGAATGAAAACCCATTCATTCCAATCTAACAGAGGACGGATTTTACAGAATACAGATTAACAGAGTTGGAAGGGACCTTTTAGCCCCTTTTTGTTATTTTTATGTTCAGTACCCAGAATTCTTTGGACTGTATAAATTGGATTAATAAAGTAAATAAAAAATATTCTCAAAATGTCTGGGTTTTATTCCTCTTTGCCTCAAAGTCCAAATGAAAAGGAACAATGATGAGAGACGGGAGAATTTCCACATCTGTGGGGTCCTTGGTGATCTCTGAGATTGGGGGCGGGGGTTTGCAGATGTTTTATGATCTAACTTGGGTATATCATTAATACTAGGAGGGGGAGGGGGAGGGGGAGGAAGGGGAGGAAGAGAAGGAGAAGGAGGACTGTGAGGTCCTTGGTGCCCTCTGAGCTTGGTTGTTTTCTTGAAGACATTTCATGACCCAACTAGGTAACATCATTAGTGCTAGAAGGGAATGCTAGAAGTAAAGGCCCCTCCCTTCTAACACTGATGATGCTACTGAGTTTGGTGATACGTCTGCCAGAAAACCATCAAGCTCAGAGAGCACCAAGCAGCTCAAAGTTCAACCTATAAATATTCTGTGCTTTCAATTTCCATATCATATCGTGAGCATCTCAGTGGTCAGCCACTGTGAGAACTCAAATACTGATCTAAGCCAGATTCTGGACTAATCCAGTAGTGCTAATCTTCTGTTCTGAAGTTCTGCAAGAGAAAGATGACTTTGTTTGTAGCTTGGAACAAGGGATGAGCTCAACCAAACATAAGGTCACCTGAAACAGGTCTGTGGGGTTCGTACAATAAGGTTGGAGAAACATTGCCACTTCATCACCCTACTGCCATGTAGTAGATCTTAATAACAGCTCTAATGTTTGGTTACGTTTGTTCCTCATAAAGCCCCAGTGATGCTCCAGACATCTCTTTTCTCATTTCATCTTCCTCAACTCTTCTGTAAACCATGGGCATTGAGGGGATCCAAAAGACAAGAGAGGTGGCATAGGCACACCCCAATCCAGTGTCTCGGTGGCCCTCTTGTTCCAAGCAATAACCAAGACCTCGGGTAGAGCAGACCAATAGGAACAGTTCCCTCTGATACCTATCCAGGTCCATCAGTTGTTGAGGTGGGACCAATCTAATAGATCCTGTCTCCCTGTGGTGGATAATGGTACTGGTGAACCTTGCGGTAATCAGGATGTGATCTGACCATGACAAGGGGGACAGTCAAAGTTCTCCCAGTTCCTGATCACATTGCCCTTCCAGGTAAACCAGACAGGAGACACAACTAGATGAGTTAATTTACTATAACAGGGGTCTCCAACCTTGGCCACTTTAAGACTTGTGGACTTCAATTCCCAGAATTCCCAAAGAGGTTGTAAAAAATTCAGCCGAAGAGGTTGTAAAAAAAAAAATGCTTTTAAAAGCCTCTGACAATCAGGCAACTCAGCTGGGATCGTCAGAGGCTTTTAAAGGCATTTTTTTTTTCTACAACCTCTTCGGCCAAAGAGGTTATAGAAAAAATGCTTTTAAAAGCCTCTGACGATCCCAGATGAGCCACGAGATCATCAGAGGCTTTTTTTTTTAACTTTTAAAAGCATTTTTTCAGCCGAAGGGGTTGTAGAAAAAATGCTTTTAAAATTTTTTTAAAAAGCCTCTGATGAACGCGCGGCTCAGCTGGGCATGGAGGGCAGGCAGTGATTTTTGCTACTGGTTCTCCGAACCATCCACCTCCATTGCTACCAGATCGGGCGATCCGGTCTGAACTGGGAGCATTTCACCCCATGAGTGGACACCCTAATTTTGACCGTGTATTGTATCATCACCCCCATGCTGAACCCCCTAATCTACAGCCTCCAAAACAAGGAGGTCAAAGGGGCCCTACAGATGACAATTGCCACACTTCCACCTGTCAAGAGCAAAAAACCAGGAACTGTAATAAAGTTCAAAAGTACTACAAGTTTATTTCATGCTACCTATGCATAAGAAACGGTATCCTTGCCTCAACTCCTGCCCACCTAGCAGTTCGAAAGCATGCAAATGCAAGTAGATAAATAGGTGCCACTTTGGTGGGAAAGTAACAGCATTCCATGCACTTTTAGTGTATAGCTATGCTGGCCACATGACCATGAAAATGTCTTCAGACAATACTCTTGGCTCCCTCAGCTAAGAAACAGAGATGAGCACTGTCCTCTAGAGTCGGAAACAACTGGACATGAGAAACCTTTACCTTTATCTACAAAAATCTGATCTGTTAATGGTCAAGGCACCAGGTAAGAGTCAATGGAATTCATGGAGGGCTGGACTTTGGTCTCTTATGCAAGTGTAGCAAGTCCAAATTGATGGTGCATTTGACCCCACCCTTGGGCTCTGCCTGGCCATCTCCTACCTCAGCCCTTCTCCAGATGCTTGGTTGAAGCCACACCTGAAAGGAATTCTGGCTAGTGGAGTGAAGGAGAAGAGCCTTTTCTGCTGAGGCCCCTGTCTTGTGGAACATTCTGCCACCGGAGGTGAGTACTGCTCCCATCCTTTTGGTCCTCCAGAAGGTTATCAAAACCTGGTTCTGCTGGTGGGCTTGGAGCCCAAAGGAGGGGCACTCACCAATGGAGGTGGTTGATGGGATATGACGAAGATCTCACCCCTATGCTGTCCATCTCATTGGTTCTCATTTTTTATATAGCTTTTTTAAAAAAGTAATTGTTTTATATTTGTCTTTTTAGTGTTTAGAAGAGTCAAGGAGATGGGCAGCATATAAATTTAACAAATAAATACATATACCCCACTGGACACTTTTCCATGTTGTTCCATGGTTCCATGAGCCTGGATAGGTGGCTCAGTGGCTAAGATGCTGAGCTTGTTGGTCAGAAAGGTCGGCGGTTCGGGGGTTCAAATCCCTAGTATACTGTAGATCTCCTGTGTGAGCAGGAGGTTGGACTAGATGACCTCCAAGATCCCTGTTAATGGGATCTCTTGTTGTATACTGTATAGTCTCTACAGTATACTAGGGATTTGAACCCCCGAACTGCCAACCTTTCTGACCAACAAGCTCTTGATCTCTTTTTCACACCCTTTGCCATTTGTCCCAAAGTTTTCGGCCAGGATCTCTCAAGCAAGAAGCTTGTTGATGCTTTGTTCTTCTGCTTTGTGATGTAAGTCATCTCCAGGGACATGTTAGGTGCCATAAAAATTGTGTGTGTCTCTCTCTCTCTTTTTGCAATCATTGACTCTCTGTGTGACACAGGATGGACGCAGGGCAGATATGGGACCTCCAATGTCTAAAGGAGTCTGAGAACAAGAAACAAAGACCCTCCTCAAGACAGACAGGTCTACTGGGGAGTTTTCAAGCAGTAGGAAAAGGAGAGGAAGAAGAAGAAGAAGAAACACATCTTCTACCTTCATCCAGGAGACTCTGATCAGGTGAGGAGCACGAGGGGCAAAGAAATCTCAGATCAACTTGGAGAAAAGGGGTGGGGGGCTGATTAATGCAGGCACTAAGCATTTCAGATGCACCTCAATGCCAGCTCTTGTCTGGAACAGGAGTCTCCAACCTTGGCAACTTTAAGACTTGTGGACTTCAACTCCCAGCTTTGCTGGCTGAGGAAGGTTGGGGACCCCTGGTCTGGAAGATGCATAAATTGCATGTTGTTGGTGAGAAGAAGCTCACCTCTTTTTCATGCCCGGTGGAGCAAAGCTTTCTCTCCCCCTCCCCTCAAAAGGAGAAAAGGTGTTTTTGTTGAGCAAGCTACACCCATTGAGAAGAAGTTGGGAAAGGTTTTGATCTTGATGGTACAAGAGGCAAGCCTCGGAGGGGAGGGGAGAGTCGGGAGGATGAGCTGATGAACTTCTGGACCAGGATGTCCCAAAAAGACAACCGGACTTTCTTAGTTGTTTTTGTTTTCCTTTGAAAATGTTTCGCTTCTCATCCAAGAAGCTTTTTCGGTTCTTCTTTAGACCTGAAGGAGCTTCTTGGATGAGATCCAAAATGTTTTCAAGGGAAAAAACTAACAAAGTCCAATTGCCTTTTGAAAAGCACCTTTGGCCTGGATGGTTGAGTATCTCTAAAGATATCTGGACCTGGAGAGAAGCTCAAAAGAGACAGTCCAAAGATCAGAAGAAGGAGGTAATTCATTCATTAATCAAACAATCAAACCACTTCTTCTCATCCCACGCAGACTCAAAATTACTCTCTCAAAATGAGGATCGGTACTAATGGGAGGAGCTTTCATGGTTTGCATTGTAGCAGAAATCTCTCTGGAAACCTCACCACCCAATGGCCCCAAGAAGCCACAAGCATGGCTTCCCAAACCTCCAGCAGTAGCTAAGGAGAGATTGCCCCCTTCAAGGTCATCTCCAGCCACCATCTCCAGGGGCCTCCAAGACATTTCTCCTCCTTGAAATGGCCTTATCCAGCCCCACCCCTCCAATTTCCATCCCAATCATGCTGGATGGATGACTCTCCCCCGGAGTCTTCCTTGAGAGAGAGGGAGAATCCTTTCCCCTTTTCTGGGTTCCTAGCAGACTGAGTGGCTGCATCTCCTCTATATGCAGTGATGGGCTTTGTGGTTTTTGGACCTTGCGCTGCTGGGTGGACCATTGGTGAGATGGTGATTTCAGGCACTTTGCACACCAAGAAATGGAATTAATCTGTTAACCTGCCTTAAGTGTCTTGTAGAAACAAAGGCTTGTGAGTGATCAGAGGCAGCTTATAGCTCCATAATTACAAAAGTTTATAATTCTTGACATATTTATTCTTTTTCTCCTTTTGTGGCTGCAGGGAAATGTGCGCAACTATTAGGATCCCTTCCTAATAATCTCCAACGTAGTATCTGATCTATTTGTTAATACTTCATTAGTATCCCTCCTAGTAAATCCTGTGTGGCTTACTGCCTCATGCCACCCCTTCCGTTTAGTTAAAAGAAATTGGATGAATTCTTTGTTTAAAGCCCCAAAACAGGTGAACGGTCTGAGAGGAACACAGCCCACGGAAGGAATTCTGTTGTTCATTTCCAGCTGTGTCCAACAATCCTCATTCTGCATCTTTACCCAGGGGTGCAAATTGGAGAATGCTAAGTCACACATAACATGTGTGCCAAATGGCTTTTTGAGAAAGTTAACCAGAGGAACACACCTGTAATAAACGTCTACCTGAGTGAAAGGAACCCATAAACTTCCCCAGAATCATTTCTCCTAGCTGATGGTTATTTTATTCATGCAAAGTATCGTTTAAATGTTCTAGATGGCCTTGGGGAAGTCCAGTGAGTCACTCATGCTTCTGAAGCTTCTCCTTCATTCTGTGATTTGATACCAGCGGCTACTCCTAAATTCTGCTGTGTTCCAATGTTGTCCTCCACAGCTTGATGGGCATCATGGAAGGTGTCAACCAGACCCTGCAGCTGACCGAGTTCTTGTTCCTGGGTTTCTCTGGCATGCCCAGAGGTCAACCTTTCTTCTTTCTGCTGTTTCTGGCCATCTACCTCATCACCTTGGTGGCCAACTCAATGATATTCATCTTAATCCAGCTGGATTCACGCCTCCACAATCCCATGTACTATTTCCTCAGCCATCTGTCCTGCTTAGACATTTGCTATTCCTCAGTCACGGTCCCAAAGATCCTCGTGAACCTCCTGCGCCAGCAGCCCACCATCTCCTACAATGACTGCATGGCCCAGATGTTCTTCCTCATGACATGTGCTGGATCTGAGTGCGCGATGCTAGCTGTGATGGCCTACGATCGCTATGCGGCCATCTGTGAACCTTTGCACTATTCTCAATTTATGAGTAAGGAGGTGCGAGTCCCTCTAGCTACAGCTTCATGGATCTGGGGCCTTCTCGACTCAGCCATTCACACTGCCCTGGCCACCGATTTGGTCTTCTGTGGAGCCAACCAGATCCATCACATCTTCTGTGATGTCCCCCCACTCTTGAAAATTGCTTGCAGTGATACTTATGTCAATGAGATGGCTCTTCACACAGCAAGTGTGTTTGTGGGTCTGTGCCCTTTCCTCCTTGTTGTCATCTCCTACGTCTACATCCTATCTACAATTCTGAAGATCCGTTCCAGCACTGGAAGGAGAAAGACCTTCTCCACCTGTGGTGCCCACTTGATTACCGTCATTGTCTACTTTGGGATGGCCAACTTGAATTACAATCGTCCCAGTGCAGGATATTCCTTGGGGGTGGACACCCTGGTCTCCACCCTGTATTGTATCATCACCCCCATGCTGAACCCCCTAATCTACAGTCTC
>WNWU01000180.1:90371-111970 GCA_012654045.1 Ptyas mucosa | reverse complement strand
CCTTTCCTTCACATGCAACTTCTTTCTCAAACCCATGTAGAAAGGGGTTTTCACTGGTGCGTGTGTGTTTGTTTGTGTGTCTGTGTAAAGGGGGGTTTAAGAGGCGTGGAGAGTTTGGTACTCAGCAGATGACCCAAGAGTCCCATCCCAAAATGTTTGACCTGACACCTAGAAGTCAATTTTCACCATTCTCATGTTTAGGGTCAAGATCTCCAGGGGAAAGACCCAGGTCCTTGGTTATCTCCTCACCACCAATACTTTATTTTAGATATTTTCCCCCTCGCTCAGACATCAGAAAAGAATGAGACTTTATTGAACAATCTGAATCAGATGCAGCTTATGAACCTCACAGAACGACAAAAAAGACAGATTTAAAAAGGTGCATGATAAATACTTCCTTCAGAATCCCACCCACCGACATGCCCTGCTGCAGAAGGGGGCTTCGCCAGGTCTGATGTCCTTCAATATTACCTTTCTTTGTGGCCTCCTCACCTTGTTAAAGCCTCCAGAATGAAGTCTGGCTGCTGTTCCTCCTTCTGCTGCTGAATCTTTCCCAGTGAACATTTATGGGATCCAGCAGTGCTACCGAGAAGGGAAGTAGGAGAGAAAGGGAGGGAAGAATTTGCAAATTCTCCCTGGTATCCTCTTCTGGCTGGAGGAGGTCTCTCCTTCTTCCTCTGAGCGTCCATGTGCTATCAGATGCCCCAAATCTTGTCAGTGTCACCTGGCTGAAGAAGAGAGATGATTTGTACAGCATCTGAATGTCCCTGGAGATCAACATACATGACAAACAGAAAAGTGAAGTAGTTGCACACTAGGGATTCCTCCCTGCGAAGGTTGGAGTGAAGGGCAAACAGTGGGAGCTCAACGTCAGGACAATTTCCACACCCAGAAGGAGGGACTCTCAGGGGAAACGCCGTGAGAACAGAATTACAAACAAATCAATGGAGCCGGGGAGGGGGGCTGCTCCTGCAGGGAAGGCCTTCACATTCATGAGTGTCCACCCCAACTTCTCCACTGCCCTTGACTTACTTGCCATGCGACACAGCAGGGCTCAAACCCTTCCTGAGGTGGGGAAAGTGGAGAAGACCTGTCTCCTCTTGCAGTGTATCAATCAGATGCTTCTCTGTGGGGTTTTGGTGCACCCTGGGCTAAGAACCTTACTGTCATTTAGGGGTAAAAATGAGGTCCTACAAAGAAGCCATCACATAGAGTGGAACAGTTTGACATGTGTTAAACTGCAGCCATTCTTCATATCTGCTCAAGGCCTGGAGACTAAAACATATGAAGAACGGTTGCAGGCAGAGGTGGGATTCAGCCGGTTCACACTGGTTCAAGCAAACCGGTTAACTTTTTGCCCAGTTTGGAGAACCACCTAATCCCACTCCTGGCTGGCCCCACCCACCCCGCCCCTCCCAGGAGTTGGTTGTTAAATCATTTGAATCCCACCACTGGTTGCAGGACTTGGGTTTGGCCAATCTAGAGAAAAGAAAGATTAGGGGGGACATGATAGCATATTTTAGGGGCTGCCCCAAAAAAGAGGGGGGTCAACCTATTTTCCAAAGCACCCAAAATCAAGACAAGAGATAATGAATGGAAACTCATCAAGGAGAGAAGCAACCTAGAATTAAAGGGAAACTTCCTGACGGTGAGGACAATTAACCAGTGGAACAGCTTGCCACCAGAAGTTGTGGGTGCTCCAACACTGGAGATTTTTAAGATGAGAATGGACAAACATTTTTTTTCTGAAGTGGTGTAGCATCTCCTGCTTGAGCAGAGGGTTGGACTAGAGGACCTCCAAGGTCCCTTCCAACACTGATATTCTGTTCTGTTCTGTTCCGTTCCATTTTTATTCCTATTCCTATTATTTCTATTTCTGTTCTATTCTAGTTCTGGGGATCTTGTGTTTCAAGGAGTCAGACCCAGATCCAACTCTCAGCATCCTTCCATCTATTCTCTCCACCAGCATCGGCCTTTCAAGGGCTCTGGGTGAATAAATCAAACTCTTCCACGGAAGTCTCATCTCTGCAATTGGCTGTCACCCCAGGTTTATCAGAGCAGACAGTCATATTTGGAGGGCTGAATCTAAACCAAGAATAACAGAAACAGTGAAGCACAAGTAGTCCTCAACTTACAACCATAATTGGGAACAGAACGCCCGACATTAAGTGATATAAGAGCCGTGGTGGCCCAGTGGTTAGAATGCAGTATTGCAGGCTAACTCACTGCTCACTGCCAGCAGTTCGATCCTGATCGCCTCAAGGTTTACTCAGTCTTCCATCCTTCTGAGGTCGGTCAAATGAAGACCCAGATTGTTGGGAGCAAGAGGCTGACTTTGTAAACTGCTTAGAGAAGTCAGTAAAGTACTTTGAAGCGGTATATAAGTCAAAATGTTATTGCTAAGTGGGAAGGAAGGGAGGGAGGGAGGGAGGGAGGGAGGGAGGGAGGGAGGAAGGAAGGAAGGAAGGAAGGAAGGAAGGAAGGAAGGAAGGAAGGAAGGGAGGAAGGGAGGAAGGACCCTGGTGGCACAGAGGTTAGAATGCAGTATTGCAGGCTGACTCTGCTGACTGCCAGGCATTCGATCCTGACTGGCTCAAGGTTGATTCAGCCTTCTATCCTTCCGTGGTGGGTAAAATGAGGACCCAGATTGTTGTGGGCAAGAGGCTGACTCTGTAAACCTGTTCTGACCTAGGCTTCCTGATACAGTAAAAGTACAGAATGAGTCCCAAAAACCCTCTTTTTATTTCAATGGCTGTGAATTCTGTTCATTCACAGATGAGTCCCAAATAGTTGTAAAGAGTCTGACAGAAGTCTGCCACAGTTCTTTGGATAAGGCTAATAAGCACCCACCTTTATCTCCCTTGACACACTGCCAAGACCTAATTGGCAGTTAACTTTGCAAGGCCACACAGAACACAGAGTCAACACAGAGCTGTAGTCTTGAAACCGGCCAGCACGAACAACAGTTGCTTCCTGCAAAAGCCCATGTGCCTTTGCTTCTCCTTTATGTTTTATGGGAGGGGCCTGTCATCTCCAAGCCTTACTCCCGAGTTGTCCCTTTTGTCTTAACTGTTCTTGACTTCTAACAGCTCTCAGCATGCACACACTGGGAACAGGCTCCCCCTGTTCCTCTGCCTCACTGATGTCTGACTGGAGGCTCTGGAGTCCACACATAATCCCCAGATGGCCCTGGCCCCATCTCTGCCTCCGATGCAGAGCCCTCGTCTGGGCCTTCTCCTGACTCCAGGACTGGCCCATGTTCCTCCTCAGCCTGCTCACTGTCCGACTCTGCTGCCAGCTCCACAGGTCACCAGTGGACCACAACAAAACCACTTAGAGAAATCATTAAAGCAGTGTGAAGCAGTCTATAATGCTGTTTCTATTGTTAGTGCTATATAAGGAAGCCCAGAAGACATTCACTCAATCCTTCTATGTGTAGTTGTTGGTTCTCAGCTACCAGCCCTTATTCCAAAGTTCCAAAATTTTAGTAAGGATTTGTATTTGTATTTATTAGTTTGTCAAACTTGTACAAGATAGCAGGTATAGGTATAAACATAAACATAAACAAAGGAAGTAAGTACAAATAAATGGGGCAGTAGGACAGGGATGATAGGCACGAGGGTGTGCTTATGCACGCCCCCTTTACGGACCTCTTAGGAATGGGGTGAGGTCCACAGTAGACAGTTTAAGATTGAAGCTGTGGGAGTTTGAGGATGTAGCAATGGAGTCGGTAGAGCATTCCAGGCGCTGAGCCCTCTGTTGCTGAAGTTGAATTTTCTGCAATCGAGTTTGGAGCAGTTTACCTTGAGTTTGTACTGATTGTTTGCCCGTGTATTTTTGAAGTTGAAGCTGAAGAAGTCGTTGACAGGTAAGACGTTGTAGCAGATAATTTTGTGTACTGTGCTTAGATCATACCACAGGCAGCACAGTTCCAGATTGTCCAAGCCTAAAATTTCAAGTCTGGTGGCATAGAGAATTCCATTGTGAGTAGAGGAATGGAGGACTCTCCTTGTGAAGTACTTCTGGACCCACTCAATCGTATTAATGTCCAATATACAGTGTGGATTCCAGGCAGATGAGCTGTCAGAATATTCATGACTGGGAAGACACGGTAACGAGGTCAGCCAATGAATAGGCATAGCAACTAAGTCAGCCAATTGGGAGCTGAGAGAGACTGGAGCCAGAGCATGTCTTAGACTGCCGCTTCTGATTCTATAAAGAGAAACTGAAAGCAGTGTCTGTGCATGCTGTCTGCTCTGCTGAAATGAAACTGTGAATCTACTGTTGGTATTGTAAACTTACTTCATGTATTATTGTGAATATAAAGAAGTTAATGAATCCTGCTGCATCAGCTTATCTGTGTGTGCTTCTGGATTTGATTTTTGCAAAAAACTCTGACATGAGCTGTATTCGAGAATTGGTCTGGCAAAGGTTTTGTATGCCCTAGTTAGCAATACAATGTTACCGGAGAATAAGCTTCACAAGATTAGGTTAGCAACTCTTAATGCCTTTTTGGCAATGATGTTACAGTGAGCTCTGGGGCTTAGATCCTTTGAGATGAGTACTCCTAGGTCCTTGACAGAGTGAGAGTCATTTACGAGGTCGTATCTGTCCAACTTGCATTTGGTGTTCTGATTTTTATTGCCAATGTGTAGGACAGAGCATTTATTAGTTGAGATTTGAAGTTGCCAATTCCACGACCATTCGGACCCATGGTCAAGGCCACTTTGTAGGGTAGTGGTATTGTCAGTGGTGTCAAATAATTTTACATCATCTGCAGAGAGAATACAGTTGCTTTTAATATGATTGCATAGGTCATTAATGTAAAGCAGAAAAAGTGTGGGTCCTAGAACACTGCCTTGGGGGACACCACTGTTAACTGGTGCAGAATTTGATAGGGTCTCCCAAGTGAGAAGCATGGAGATGTTTTATTTTTCTCCTTGGTGGTGGAAGTCATCTCCAGGGACTTGCCACGTGCCATGAAAAACACAATTATTTTTTCCCCCCAAGTATTGACTCTGTTCGTGATACAGGATGAATGCAGGGAAGTTATGAGACCTCCAGTGCCTGAAAGAGGCTGAGAGCAATAAACTAAGACCCTCTTCAAGACAGAAAGGTCTACTGAGGAGTTTGCAAGCGGTGGAAAAAGGGAAGGAGGAAGAGGCTCACGTCTACCAGTTTCATCCAGGAGGCTCCGAACAGGTGAGGAACACAAGGTGAGATCTCAGATCAACCTGGAGAAAAGGTGTGTAGGGGGAGAGATTAATGCATGCACAACCCATTTCAGATACACCTCAACACCAGCCATTGTCTGGAACAGGGGCCTCCAACCTTGGCAACTTTAAGACTTGTGGACTTCGATTTTCAGAGTTCCTCAGCCAGCTTTGCAAGTCTTAAAGTTGCCAAGTCACACATGGCATCTGTGTCAAATGGGTTTTGGGGAGAGTTGACTGGAGGGACCCGACTATAACGGACTGCCACCCCACTGAATTGAACCTATAAACATTCCCAGAACCATCTCCCCTACCTGATGATTTTTTTATTCATGCCAAACATTGTTTAATTATTCCAGTCCAGTGATTCACCCACACTTGGGAAGCTTCTTCTTCATGCTGTGGTTTGATACCAGAGGCTACTCCTGAATTCGGCTGCATTCCAGAATTGTCCACCACAGCTTGATGGACCTCATGCAAGGTGCAAATCAGACCCTGTAGATGACTGAGTTCTTTTGTGACTGCAGGGAAATTTGCACCGTACTTAGAGGTCTCTCCTAATGATCCCCAAGGTTGTATCTGCCCCATCGATCAATATTTCATTACTATCACTCCTTATAAATTCTATGTGGCTTACTACCTTGAGCCACCCTTCTCTATTGGATGAGTCCCTTCAGTGAACCCCCAAAATAGGTGAAGGGTCTTGGGAGGACCCAGTCCGTGGATTCATTCCCAGCTGTGTCCATCATCAACAATTCCCATTCTGCATCTTTGCACAGGGTTGCAAATGTAGAAACAACTCATCATGCATAGCATGTGTGTCCAATGGCTTTGGGGCAGAAATGACTGGAGGGGTTAAGTTCAGTTTGTATTTGCAAACTTACTTAATTAAACCCATAAACACCCTCAGAATCATCTCTCCTACCTGATGAATTGTTTTATTCATGCAAGGCATGTTTAATTATTCCAGATGGCCTTTTGAGAATTCTAGAGGTTTATTCATGCTTGTGAAGCTTGCTCTTCATGCCATGATTTGAAAGGAGCAGCTACTCCTGAATTCTGCTGTGTTCCAACCTTGTCTACTACAGCTTGAGGAACCTCATGGAAAGTAGCAATCAGACCCTACTGGTGACCGAGTTCTTGTTTCTGGGTTTCTCTGGCATGCCCAGAGGACGCCCCTTCCTCTTTCTGCTGTTTCTGGCCATCTACCTCATCACCTTGGTGGCCAACTCAATAATATTCATTTTGATCCAACTGGATTCACGTCTCCACAGTCCCATGTACTATTTCCTCAGCCATTTGTCCTGCTTAGACATCTGCTATTCCTCGGTCACCCTCCCCACCCTCCTGGTGAACCTCCTGCGCCAACAGCCCACCATCTCCTACAATGACTGCATGGCCCAGATGTTCTTCCTCATGACATGTACTGGATCTGAATGCGCCCTGCTGGCTGTGATGGCCTATGACCGCTATGTGGCCATCTGCAAACCTTTGCACTATTCTCAACTGATGAGTAGGGAGGTGCGAGTCCCTCTGGCTACAGCTTCATGGATCTGGGGACTTGTCAACTCCACACTTCACACTGCGTTGTCCACCAATTTGGTCTTCTGTGGAGCCACCGCGATCCATCACGTCTTCTGTGATGTCCCCCCACTCTTGAAAATTGCTTGCAGTGATACCTATGTCAATGAGATGGCTCTTCACATAGCAACTGTCTTTGTAGGACTCTGTCCTTTCCTCCTTGTCGTCATTTCCTACATCTACATCCTATCTACAATTCTGAGGATCCATTCTAGCACTGGAAGGAGAAAGACCTTCTCCACCTGTGGTGCCCACTTGATTACTGTTATTGTCTACTTTGGGATGGCCAACTTGAATTACAACCGTCCCAGTGCGGGCTACTCCTTGGGGGTGGACACTCTGGTCTCCATCCTATATTGTGTTGTTCCCCCCATGCTGAACCCCCTCATCTACAGCCTCAGAAACAAGGAGGTCAAAGGGGCCCTACAAAAACTTCTGAGCATTCAGGAAAAGGAAGATGCATCTCCTGGAAAGCAGTGAAGGAAAAACTGGATCACCTTCCTACCTTCTCTGCTTATCCTTGTCTATAGACCAACAACAGTTTTACCCAACTGAAGGGACATGTAAATGTAAGTTCAATAAGTCTCACTGGCTCAACGACATTTGAGATTCTACCTGCCATATCTGTGCAATTCCATTTTGGCTTAACAAAATAACAGAGTTGGAAGGGGCCTTGGAGGTCTTCTAGTCCAACCCCCTGTTCAAGGAGGAGTCTCTATACTATTTCAGACAAATGGCTGTCCAGTCCCTTCTTTAAAATTTCCAGGATTGGAGAATTCACAACTTCTGGAGGCATGTCATTCCACTGTTTGTGGGAGCTTCATCACTGGAAGATTTCAAGAAGAGACAGTGTAGGTGTAGGCTCTCCTGATTGAGTGGGGGTTGGACAAGATGACCTACAAGATCCCTTTCCAGCTCTGCTATTCTGTTAACTCTCACTGTTAGGAAGTTCTCCTTAGTTCCTGGTTGCTTCTCTCCTTGATAGATTTCCATCACTGCTTCTTGTCTAGCTTTCTGGTGCTTTGGAAAATAGCTTGACCCCCTCCTCTCTGTGGCAGCCTCTCGGATATTGGAAGATGCTCTCATGTCTCCCCTGGCCCTTCTCTTCACTAGACTAGACCTACCCAATTCCTGCAACCGTTCTTCGTATATTTTAGCCTCCAGTCTCCTGATCATCTTGGTTGCTCTTCTCTGCACTCTTTCTAGAGTCTCCACATCTTTCTCATATCACAGTGACCAAAACTAGATGTAATATTCCAAGTGCGGTTTTACCAAGAAGTGGTATTAAGTGGAAAGGGGAAAAAAGATCCAGAGAGCTGTTTACCATCTACCTGCTTAAGATATTTGCAAAATGCTTCTTTCCCTCTTCAGTGTCCCCTTGACTTCCACTCCATCTGGATCCTTCAGATTATGCAAAACAGTGACCAATACGTCCTGAATAGGCATCACCCTTTTGTGAGCCAAGCAGAAAAAAAACCAATATAATTGCATTAAACAAGGGAAAGATTGCATGTGGCGATGAATTGAATTATGTGAAGGTAATGATTTAAAATGATTGGACTGAACAGTTGAGAGGTAGAACTGAATTCTAGACCAATGCTACATTTTTTTTAAAAAAAAATTCATTTCCTTGGTTTCTCTTTTCTGATAGTCTGTAGATTGTCAGGTGAAATCAACACTCTAAGGAAAAGCAGCAAAGATGATTAGGGGACTGAAGAGTAAAACATATGAAGGACAGTGGGGTACATCTAGTTTAATGAAAAGAAGGACTAGAGTGGACATGATAATGATCCTCCAATATTTGAGGGGCTGCCACAGAGAAGAGGGGGTCCACCTTTTCTCCAAAGCACCTGAAGGCAGGACAGGAAGCAATGGGTGGAAACCAATCAAGAAGAGAAGCACCCTCGAATTAAGGAGAAACTTCCTGACAGTGAGGACAATTATTTAGTGGAACGATTTGATTCTGGAAGTTATGGGAGCTCCATCACTAGAGGTTTTTATGAAGAGATTGGACAGCCACTTGTCTGAAATGGTCTAGGGTCTCCTGCTCGAGGAAGGGGTTGGACCAGAAGACCCCCAAGGTCCCTTCCAATTCTGTTATTCTATTAAATCAGGAAGAAAAGTGTTTGAAATGATTATTGATTGATTGCAGTTTTAATGCTTTCTACAAGAATCTGAACTATTAACAGTCAAAACAAATTGGTGGTAGATAAAAGTCAACAGAATTCAAGGTGGCTGGACTTAGATTTCTTGTGGGCATGAAAGGACTTGAGACTGATGAGGCTCTTGACTCCTCCCTCCTTTGGCTCTTCTGGTCATCTCCTAACTGCAAAGTCCTATTTGTTTCTTTATGTGGGACTTTATTGCAGTGTCTGGCATTGAATGATTAGATGTGGAAGTCCAGCTTCTCCGTTTTGGCTTGTTGGCTTCAATATGAAGCACGGAAACTTCTTCCATTATCATTCAATCAATCAGAATAGAGCTGGGAGGGATCTTAGAGGTCTTCTAGTCCAACCCCCCTTCTCAAGCAAGAGACACTATCATTTCAGACAGGTGGCTGTCCATTTTTGTCTTGAGAACCTCCAATGAGGGAGCACCCACAACTTCTGGAGGCAAGATGTTCCACTGGTTGATTGTCCTCACCGTTAGGAAGTTTCTCCTTAGTTCTAGGTTGCTTCTCTCCTTGGTGAGTTTCCATCCATTGCTTCTTGTCCTGCCCTCTTCACTCAAGGTGGCCTCATCGCCTTGGGAAAGGGATGTCACATCAGCCCAGAACCAGGTTGAGTTTTGGCTCAGAAGCCTATGCAACTGAAACAGTAAAGACAAGGTTTGCAAACTTGCTAACACAGGGCAATGGGGTTCTTGAGGGAACAATTGCCCTCAGAGGGATTTCATTTTGAATGGTTCTCATGTACAGAATTTATTGCTTTTTAAGCAGCTTTATTGCTTAAATAGGCTCACCTATGAGAAGAATGGGACTATGGCTTACAACAGTTCATTTAGTGACTGGTCAGATGAATGGTACAGTGGCCTAGAGGTGGAGTTCTCACCTCACAATCAGGAGGCTGTGAGTTCGATCCTAGGTAGAGGCAAATATTTCTCTCTCTGGGCACGGTGAGAATGTATCTGCTGAATAAAACTCCGCATTGGCAACAGGAAGGGCATCTGGCCAGTAAACACTCAGCTCCATTCAATTGCCCAGACTCCACCACACAAGGGATTATGTGGTCATTAAAAGAGGATGATTTAGTGAGTGGTCAAAGGTGCACAAAAAGTGAGTGATGACAGTTTTTCACACTTACAACTATTGCAGCCTCCCCGTGGTCAAGTGATCGAAATTCAGACACTTGGCCACTGACTCATATTTATGACAGTCGCAGTGCCCCTGAGGTCATGTGATCCCCTTTTGTTATTACTTTAACAACTGCAGGGATTCACTTAACAACTGTGGCAAGAAAAGTTGTAAAATGGGACAAAAGTCACTTAGCAGCAGAAACTTTGGGCTTAATTGTGGTCGTAAGTCAAGGACTACCTGTATTAATTATGGGAGGATGGAGATTGTAAGTGCAATGTTTATGAGTCATTTCTTTATATGGCTTTCTTTTTTGTGTGTTTTTCTTATCTTCTCTTTTTCTTTTATTCTTTTATAATCTCTTGCTACAAATATTCTCCTTTATTGGTCATCACTTCCTTTTATTTCTTCTACTTTGCTTTTTATGTTCCTGTATTTTTTAAATCTTTGTAAAAAATATTTTAATAAAATTATTGATAAAAATAGCAAGAGTTCATTTCTCTCTCCATATGTATAATTTTGTAAAAAGAAGATAAAAACTGATGCAAATAATACACAGAAAGAAAAAGGAAAAAAAGAAATCAAAAAGAAAGCTAAGAGTGCAAGAAAAGTAAAAGGGAAAGGAAAGAAGGAAGGAGGGAGGGAGGGAGGGAGGGAGGGAGGGAGAGAGTTTCCAATATTCTTTACAAAAATTGTAAATACAATTATAGGTTCCTTTTATGATTAAACTTGCTTCTTTCTTAGTGCATTGTGTTTAATTATTAAAATCCTAAATCAATTCCCAGCAAAACAGGTTTCTACAAAGAAGCCATCCCATAGTATGGAACTGTTCTGGGGGATCCTGTGTTGCCAAGGATTCGTGCACCGTAACACAGATCCAGCTCCCAGCTTCCTTCCATCTCTTGTCTCCATCAGCATCGGCCTTTCAAGGGCTTATGTGTGGTTGTTGGTCTAAGAAATTCTCGGCTTCCAGCCCTTATTCCAAAATTCCAAAGTTCTGAGCAAGGAACTCCCAAGTGGGAAGCATGGAGATGTTTTGATTTTCTCCTTGGTGATGGAAGTCATCTCCAGGGACGTGTCAGGCGCCATAAAAACTGGGTTTCTTCTTTTGCAAGCATTGTTTCTGTGTGTGGCATAGGGTGAACCTAGAGTAGGTAGCTGAGAGCAAGAAATTGAGTTCCTCCTCAAGACAGAAAGCTCTACTGGGGAGTTTGCAAAGAGTGGTAAAAAGAAAAGAGAAAGGACGCTCACGCCTTCCAGCTTCATCCAGGAGACTCTGATCAGGTGAGGAACACAAGGGGCAAAGGGACGGCAGATCCACCTGGAGAGAGAGGGAGTGGGAGGGAGATTAACGCACTACTCCATTCAGATGAACCACAACACCAACCATGGCCTGGAAGATGCATAAATTGCCTGTTATTGGTGAGAAGAAGCTCACCTCTTTTTTCCCACGCCTCATGGAGCAAAGCTTTCTCTCCCCTTCCTCTTCCCCTCTGCCCCCCCCCAAAAAAGCAGAAAAGGTCCTTCCTGATGTTTTGTTGAACAAGCGCACTTGTTGGGAAGACATTTGGAAAGGCTTTCATCTTGGTAGTGCAGAGAGGAGCAGGGGAGGAGAAGGTCTGGAGGATGAGGTTCTCCTGCTTGAGCAGGGGGCTGGGCCAGAAGATCTCCAAGGTCCCTTCCAGCTCCATTCTATGATTCTATGAGCTGATGAAGATCTGGAGAAGAAGCCCAAGCAAGGCAAGGAGATGCCCTCTTCCCATTCCACCACCACTCCATTTCCACTCACATTGGATGGATGATCACCCCACCCACCCCCCCTTGGAGTCTTCTCAAGATGAAGAAAGACTCCCCCCCCACACACACACACACAATGCTGGGTTCCTAGCAGACTAAGTGGCTGCATCTTCTTTGCATGTAATGTTGGTCTACTTTTCATCCTGGCTTTTGGTCCTTGTCTTGATACATGGATCCATTCCAATGGCGACCTTGTGGCTCCAGGCACTGTGCACACCCAGAAATGGGGCTCATTTGACAACCTGCCTTAAATGGTCAAAAGGGCCCAGCAGAGATTATACGACCTGAGACTTCTCAGGAAACAACAACTGAATGGAAAACTGCTGGTGACCTTCTACCGCTGCACCATAGAGAGTGTTTGAACTTACTGCACCTGTCTATGGTTTGCCAATTGCACAGTGGCAGATAGGATAGCACTCCAGAGGGTCAACGTCATTGCCCAGAGGATCCTTGGTTGCCCTCTCCCCTCTTTGGAAGAGCTTTATAGCTCCCACTGCCTTAAGAAAGTGCATTCTTAAAGATTCATCCCATCCTGGGCACTCTTTTTTTGAACTATTACCATCCGGCAGATGTTACAGGATAATACAGGAGCCTGGTTTAGCTCAGCAGACTAAAAGCATAGTGATCAACACCAGCTGCCTGCAATTACTGCAAGTTCTAATCTCATCAGGCTCAAGGTTGACTCAGCCTTCCATCCTTTCTAAGGTGGGTAAAATGAGGACCCAGATTGTGGGGGCAATAAGCTGACTCTGTATGAATATATACAAAAGTATGAAGGCTATTGCTTAACACCTTGTAAGCCGCCCTGAGTCTCCAGAGAAGGGTGGCATATAAATCAATTTTTTAAAAAAAATTTTTTTTAAAAACAAGGACAAATAGGTTGAAAAACAGCTTCTATCCCAGGGCAGTAGCTATATTGAATTCTACTGCATAGGGCAATATTAATGCAATATCTGGTTTTTAATTCAATTATATAGAATGTGAAGGATGTGTGTTTATGTTTTATTTTTATAGTTATAATGTATACTAAAAATGGCATTTTTTTAAAAAAAAATGATTTATATGCCACCCTTCTCCAGAGACTCAGGGTGGCTTACAATGTGTTAAGCAATAGCCTTCATACTTTTGTATATTTTATACAAAGTCAGCTTATTGCCCCCACAATCTGGGTCCTCATTTACCTACCTTAGAAAGGATGGAAGGCTGAGTCAACCTTGAGCCTGGTGGGATTTGAACTCGCAGTAATTGCAGGCAGCTGGATGTTAAATGCTGCCTTAGGTAAGAGGCATTAGCCTCCTAAGCCACTCAGGCATTTAATTTTTTTGTACGATGTGCAGTGACAATAAAGTAAAGTAAATGTGTTGTGCAAACGAAAACTTGTGACTGATCAGAGGCAGCTTGTCGCGTCACAGCATGCAAAATTTATAATTCTGGACATGTTTATTTTTTTGCTCAAACCCTCCAAAATTCTGGGACCAGACATCTCTCTTCTTGTGGCTGCAGCGAAATTTGCACTGCAGTTAGGATCTTCTAATGATTCCCAAGGTAATATTTGTTTTTCTCGATCTTTTTCCTGCCTCACCTTCTTAAATTTTCACTATGGGACAGAAGATTGGGAAAGGAATCTTGGGGGAACGCAACCCATGGAAGAATTCACCTCTTCATTCCTAGCTTCCTCCATTATTGATGATCCCCCATTCTTGCATCTTTGCACAGGGTTGCAAATGAGGAATGCCAGGTCACACCTTCCACATTGCTTGCATTCTTCTGTCATGTGTCTTTTGGGGACAGTTATCTGGAGGGGCATGGTTGTAATTGATACCCCACTGAATTGAATCCATAAACATCCCCAGAAGCATCTCTCCTTATTGTCCCAAAGATGTTTTTCCAAAGGGAAACTGGAGTTTCTTTCTTTTTCCTTGAAGATGATTTATTTATCATCCAAGAAGCTTCTGATTTCTTCACTTCAGTCAAAACTGCAGAAGGTTCTTGGATGTGAAGCGAAATGTCTTCAAGGAAAAACCAAGAAATTCCAGTTGCCTTTTGAAAAAGCACCTTTGGAAACCACCCTGAACTGGATGACTGAGTATCTGCATAGACATCTCCTTCTTATTGGGGTGTTTATTCATGCAAACCATGGTTTGTTTCAGATGGTTGAGGTTCACTCAAATACACTGGTTCCCTGATGCTTATGACTTTGCTTCTTCATAGTGTGGTTTGAAATCTACGACAGTTCCTGAATTCTGCTGTGTTCCAGCATTGTCCACCACAGCTTGATGGACTTCATGGAAGGTGTCAATCAGACCCTGCAGATGACCACGTTCTTGTTTCTGGGTTTCTCTGGCATGCCCAGAGGACGGCCCTTCCTCTTTCTGCTGTTTCTGGCCATCTACCTCATCACCTTGGCGGCCAACTCAATGATACTCATCTTGATCCAGCTGGATTCACGCCTCCACAGTCCCATGTACTATTTCCTCAGCCATCTGTCCTGCTTAGACATCTGCTATTCCTCGGTCACCCTCCCCACCCTCCTGGTGAACCTCCTGCGCCAACAGCCCACCATCTCCTACAACGAGTGCATGGCCCAGATGTTCTTCCTCATGACATGTGCTGGATCTGAGTGTGCAATGCTGGCTGTGATGGCCTATGACCGCTATGCGGCCATCTGTGAACCTCTGCACTATACACAACTCATGAGTAGGGAGATGCGAGTCCCTCTGGCTACGGCTTCATGGATCTGGGGCCTTGTCAATTCCACACTTCACACTGCCTTGACCACCGATTTGGTCTTCTGTGGAGCCACTGCGATCCATCACATCTTCTGCGATGTCCCCCCACTCTTGAAAATTGCTTGCAGTGACACTTATGTCAATGAGATGGCTCTTCACATAGCAACTGTCTTTGTAGGACTCTCTCCTTTCGTCCTTGTTGTCATTTCCTACATCTACATCATATCTACAATTCTGAAAATCCGTTCTAGCAGTGGAAGGAGAAAGACCTTCTCCACCTGTGGTGCCCACTTGATTACCGTCATTGTCTACTTTGGGATGGCCAACTTAAATTACAACCGTCCCAGTGCAGGCTACTCCTTGGGAATGGACACTCTGGTCTCCATCCTATATTGTGTTGTCACCCCCATGTTGAACCCCCTCATCTACAGTCTCCGAAACAAGGAGGTCAAAGGGGCCCTACAAAAACTTCTGAATGGTTAGGACATTGTTTCCCAACCTTGGCAGCTTGAAGATATGTGGACTTCAACTCCCAGAATTCCCCACCTATCCCAGATAGCTCTACTTATTTCTTTTTAATGGGACTTTATTGATGTCTTTGGTGTTTGTCTTGTTGTGTCCTTCAGAAAGAGTCTCAGGGAAGTTTCAGTTCAATCAGAACCCTACACAATTGAAGCATCAACATGGGTTTCATTTCCAAGGTGCAACACCATGTAGTGCCCAGAGTCACTTTGTTGAGTGGGGCGACTGTAGAATATGAATGAATGACAAGGGCTTAATGACTAGATCCCCTATTGTAAGATCATTCAACCACTGACCAGAGACAAAAATCAAGTCCAGTGTGTGTCCCCCGGTGTGAGTGGGGTTATGAACTAACTGGGTCAGGTCCATCATGGCCATCATGGAAGCCATGAACACCCGAGGTGCTTCTGACATTTCACCGACAGGTGGCAGGTTGAAATCCCCCATGACCAGAAGCCTGGGGGTATCCACCGCCACCCCGGCTATTACGTCGAGCAGCTCAGGCACAGTGGCCTCCCTCAGAGTAAGACTTTCTGTAATAATCACCGCTACCCCCCTGCCCCTCCCCTGGGCCCTTGGCTGATGAAATGCACAGAAGCCTGGTGGGCACATCTCCACCCTTGTGGCCAAACCAGGTCTCCGTGATCCCGGTGATGGGATAGCGGTTGCAGCCGAAGAGCTATGAGGGAGATGGCGGGAGCAAATCCAGTAGTTTACCATCCTGGACTGTCCACCACCAATGACTTGGTGGTGATTAAATTGGGAGCGATGTGACCAGGGAAAGACCTCGGGTGATATGGGGGACCAGAAGATGACTTAGGGGTGTTTTCCCCCCAGACACTTTTGTACTGCTTCCCCCGCCCCCACCTTTCTTTGGCCAGTTTTCAGGCCTAGGACGGTCACTCGCTACCCTGTCCACGTCCAGTCTGCTCAAAATTATCATCTTTTCATCTACTCCCCACTTTATCATCTCCCAATATGGTCGCTGCACTGACTTCGTAGACTGACTTCTGTTCCTGACCACATGGACTGGCGTTGCTCCATCTTCTCTCCCTAACCGGACAGAGAATTATATCTTGGGATATGAGTATTGAGGGAGTCGGCTTATGGCTGCTATCTTAACATCAACGCCATAGACGCCTTGGACTATCGAGACTCCTCCCACTGCCATGAAGGGGCAGTGGAGTTTCCAAAGTACAAATACCTAAGACTTATATTCTCTCTTTGTTGGACTTCTAAATCATCATAGTCGACCCCCCCACCCAGCTATTGGCCATCATTTACTCCCGATGTTAGATGTATTCAACAGTTCAGTTCCTTGGGCTGCGAGACTCCCCCCTCTCGCAGGTTTGGCCCTCTACCCTATCGAGGGCCTACCTCGATGATGGGTCTTGGAACCCTGAGAGATGGCATGCAGCAAAGAAGAGAGTGAGGGATTTTTTAACGAAAGCTTGTGTTAAGTTTTTGAGGGGTTTTGGGAAGGGATGGGAAGGACCTGGGGGGGAGCCCACAGAACCGCAGAGCGGCTGAGTGGGTCTGAGGGTCAAGGTGGGAGGAGAGAGGGAGGGGGTTTAGATAGGGAACCAGGGATCAAGGTGAAGGCTACTCCATCAAAATAGTGGGTGGGAGGGGCATATATGGAAGGAAGGAAGGAAGGAGGGATGGAGGGAGGGAGGGAAGGAAGGAGGGAGGGAGGGAGGGAAGGAAGGAGGAAGGAGGGAGGGAAGGAATGTAGGAAGGAAGGAAGGCAGGAAGGAGGGAGGGAAGGAAGGAAGGAAGGAAGGAAGGAGGAAGGGAGGAGGGAGGGAGGAGAGAGGGAGGAAGGAAGGAAGGAAGGAAGGAGGAAGGAGGGAGGGAGGGAGGGAAGGAGGGAAGGAGGGAAGGAAGGATGAAGGAAGGAAGGCAGGAAGGAAGGAAGGAAGGAAGGAAGGAAGGAAGGAAGGAAGGAAGGAAGGAAGGAAGGAAGGAAGGAAGGAAGGAAGGAAGGAAGGAAGGAAGGACCCTGGGGGCACAGAGGTTAGAATGCAGTATTGCAGGCTGACTCTGCCAACTGCCAGGCATTTGATCCTGACCGGCTAAAGGTAAACTCTGCCTTCCATCTTTCTGTGGTGGGTAAAATGAGGATCCAGATTGTGGGGGGCAAGAGGCAGACTCTGTAAACTGCTTAGAGAAGACAATAAAGCACTGTGAAGCGGTATATAAGTCTAAGGGCTATTGCTATTGTTAGTGCTATATAACTAAGTCCAGAGGACATTCACTCAATCCTTCTATGTGTGGTTGTTGGTTCTCAGCTCCCAGCCCTTATTCCAAAGTTCCAAAGTTTTCAGCAAGGATCTCCCAAGTGAGAAGCATGGAGATGTTTTGTTTTTCTCCTTGGTGGTGGAAGTCATCTCCAGGGACTTGCCACGTGCCATGAAAAACACATTTTTTTTCCTGCAAGAATTGACTCTGTTCGTGATGTAGGATGAATGCAGGGAAGTTATGGGACCTCCAGTGCCTGAAAGAGGCTGAGAGCAATAAACTACTACCCTCCTCAAGACAGAAAGGTCTACTGAGGAGTTTGCAAGCGGTGGAAAAAGGGAAGGAGGAAGAGGCTCACATCTGCCAGTTTCATCCAGGAGGCTCCGAACAGGTGAGGAACACGAGGGACAAAGAGATCTCAGATCAACCTGGAGAAAAGGTGTGTGGGGGGAGAGATTAATGCACGCACAACCCATTTCAGATACACCTCAACACCAGCCATTGTCTGGAACAGGGGTCTCCAACCTTGGCAACTTTAAGACTTGTGGACTTCGATTTTCAGAGTTCCTCAGCCAACTTTGCAAGTCTTAAAGTTGCCAAGCTTTGCTGGCTGAGGAACTCTGGGAGTCAGCCAGCAAGTCTTAAAGTTGCCAAGGTTGGAGACCCCTGATCTGGAAGATGCAAGAACTGCATGTTGTTAGTGAGAAGAAGCTCCTCTCTTTTTCTTGCCTGATGGAGCAAAGCTTTCTCTCCCTCTCCCCTCGAAAACAGAAAATGTGTTTTTGTTGAGCAAGCTACACATATTGAGAAGCAATTTGGAAAGACTTTTATCTTAGTGGTGGAGTAGGGAAGACACAGTGGGGAGGAGAAAGTCCAGAAGATGAATGATGAAGGTCTGGAGGAAAAGAGGCTCAAGTGAGGCAAGGAGACAGTCTCTTTCTATCCCTTCCCCCCTTTCATCCCAAGTACACTGGAGCATTTACAACTTCTGGAGGCCAGTTGTTCCACTGGTTAATTGTTCTCACTGTCAGGAAATTTCTCCTTAGTTCTAAGTTGCTTCTCTCCTTGATTAGTTTCCACCCGTTGCTTCTTGCCCTGCCCTCAGGTGCTTTGGAGAATAGCTTGACACCCGCTTCTTTGTGGCAACCCCTGAGATATTGGAAGACTCTTTTAGCATGTCTCCCCTAGTCCTTCTTTTCATTAAACTAGACATACCCAGTTCCTGCAACCGTTCTTCATATGTTTTAGCCTCCAGTCCCCTAATCCTCTTTGTTGCTCTTCTCTGCACTCTTTCTAGAGTTTCCACATCTTTTGTACATCGTGGCGACCAAAACTGGATGCCGTATTCCAAGTGCGGCCTTTCCAAGGCAATTTAAAGTGCTATTAACATGTCACATGATCTTGATTCTATCCCTCTGTTAATGCAGCCTAGGATTGCGTTGGCTTTTTTGGCAGCTGCTGCACACAGCTGGCTCATATCTAAATGGTTGCCACTAGGACTCCAATATCCCTCTCACAGTTACTACTGTTGAGCAAGGTACCACATATACGGTACCTGTGCATTTTGGTTTTTTCCCCCTAAATGTAGAACCTTATTTTTTTCACTGTTGAATTTCATTTTGTTAGATAGCGCCCAATGTTCAAGTCTGTCAAGATCCTTCTGTGTCTTAAGCCTATCTTCTGGAGTGTTGGCTATTCCTGCCGGCTTGGTGTCCTCTGCAAATTTGATGAGCTCCCCATCTATCCCCTCGTCCAAGTCATTGACGAAGATGTTGAAGAGCCCTGGGCCTAAAACAGAGCCCTGGGGTACTCCACTGCATACTTCCCTCCATGTAGATGCAGTTCCATTGAGGACTACACGTTGAGTGCGGTTGGCCAGCCAGTTACGAATCCATCTGATGGTGATGATTTCTAACCCACATTTTTCTATTTTATCTAGTAGTAGGTTATGGTCTACTTTATCAAATGCCTTACTGAAGTCCAAGTAAATTAACATTGGATGGATGACCTCACACACACACACACACACACACACACACACACACACACGTCTTCCTTGGGAAAGAGAGAGAGAACCCTTTCCTCCTTTCTTTCTCCCTGAGGAAAACCAAGTGGCTGCATTTTCTCTGTAAGCAATGACGGGCTAATTTTCATCTTGGCTTTTGGTCCTTGTCCTGATGTCTAAGGACCCAGCCCAATGGTGAGATTGTGGCCACAACAGGGATTGTGGACACCCAAGAATGGAGCTAGTTTTGTAAAGTGACTTAGGTTGTTGTGCATACAAACACTGATGGGTGATCAGAGGCAGCTTGTAGCTCCATAATGACAAAAAGGTTGACATATTTATTCTTTGTGCAAACCCTCCCAAATGCTGGGACCAGAAATCTCCTCTTGTGGAAGTCTGTAGAGATTCTCAGTCCTCCAGTCATGGTTGTCCCGAAGGTGCTTTTTCTGGAGGCAACTGGACTTTCTTGTGGGGTTTTTTTTCTTTGAAGGTGTTTCATTTCTCATCCAAAAAGCTTCTTCAGCTCTGACTAGATGGAGGGGAATGGAAGGGTTTATATTCCTTGCAGACAGATGAAAATGTGCATCCTTTTAGAGGGTCCTTGAAGAATTTGCATCCTTTAGAGGGTCGTTGAACTACCCTCTAAAAGGATGCAAATGACCAGCTGTCTGCAAAGAACATACATCCTTCCATTCCCCTCCATCCAGTCAGAGCTGAAGAAGTTTCTTGGATGAGAAGCGAAACATCTTCCAAAAAAACCCTCCAAGAAAGTCCAGTTGCCTCCTGAAAAATCACCTTTTGGTCTCCTCTTGTGGCTACAGGGAAGTTGGCATAGCTATTAGGATTCCCTCATAATGATCAGGTGCAAGAACTACTCTTGAACCTTTGTCTCCATCGCTTTCTTAACCTCTCACTTTGGGGAGGAAGATTGGGAAGGAATTCAGTTGTTCATTCCCAGCTGTGTCCATCATCCACACTCCCCATTCTGAGTCTTTGCACAGAGGTGGGAAAGGGGGAATGCCAGGTCACACATGGCATCTGTGTCAAATGGGTTTTGGGGAGAGTTGACTGGAGGGACCCGACTATAACGGACTGCCACCCCACTGAATCAAACCTATAAACATTCCCAGAACCATCTCCCCTACCTGATGATTTTTTTATTCATGCCAAACATTGTTTAATTATTCCAGTCCAGTGATTCACCCACACTTGGGAAGCTTCTTCTTCATGCTGTGGTTTGATACCAGAGGCTACTCCTGAATTCGGCTGCATTCCAGAATTGTCCACCCCAGCTTGATGGACCTCATGGAAGGTGGCAACCAGACCCTGCAGGTGACTGAGTTCTTGTTCCTGGGCTTCTCTGGTATGCCCAGAGGACGGCCCTTCCTCTTTCTGCTATTTCTGGCCATCTACCTCATCACCTTGGTGGCCAACTCAATGATAGTCATCTTGATCCAGTTGGATTCACGCCTCCACAGTCCCATGTACTATTTCCTCAGCCATTTGTCCTGCTTAGACATTTGCTATTCCTCGGTCACCCTCCCCACCCTCCTGGTGAACGTCCTGCGCCAACAGCCCACCATCTCCTACAATGACTGCATGGCCCAGATCTTCTTCCTCATGACATGTGCTGGATCTGAATGCACGATGCTGACTGTGATGGCCTATGACCGTTATGCAGCCATCTGCAAACCTTTGCACTATTCTCAACTGATGAGTAAGGAGGTGCGAGTCCCTCTGGCTACGGCTTCATGGATCTGGGGCATGGTTGACGCTGCCATTCACACTGCCCTGGCCACCGATTTGGTTTTCTGTGGAGCCAGCCAGATCCATCACATCTTCTGCGATGTCCCCCCACTCTTGAAAATTGCTTGCAGTGACACTTATGTCAATGAGATGGCTCTTCACATAGCAACTGTCTTTGTAGGAGTCTGTCCTTTTGTCCTTGTTGTCATTTCCTACATCTACATCTTATCTACAATTTTGAAGATCCGTTCTAGCACTGGAAGGAGAAAGACCTTCTCCACCTGTGGTGCCCACTTGATTACCGTCATTGTCTACTTTGGGATGGCCAACTTAAATTACAACCGTCCCAGTGCAGGCTACTCCTTGGGAATGGACACTCTGGTCTCCATCCTATATTGTGTTGTCACCCCCATGTTGAACCCCCTCATCTACAGTCTCCGAAACAAGGAGGTCAAAGGGGCCCTACAAAAACT
>WNWU01000180.1:77106-89971 GCA_012654045.1 Ptyas mucosa | reverse complement strand
AAGTCCACCCATCTTCAAGCTTCCAAGGTTGAGAAACACTGATTTAGCAGAAGACCCAGAGCTCACTACATTGCACAATTTGCTAAGGGCATTTCACTCACTGCACAAAACACACACAGAGAGAGAGCAGCATTTCAGGACCTGTATAAAAATCCTGGTGCTCATCCAGCTAATTGTTCAGCTGACCCAGAGCTGCAGCCGGTCTCTGTGTGGGGGTCTGTTCATCAATAACCTTTCTCTCTGATCAGGCTTCCATCTTCTTCCCAGCGTCTTTCTCCCAGCTTGGAGCTACACCAGGGATTTCCCTTCCAACAAACGATAATTGAGCTAACCAGTTAGATCACCAGATGCCGTTGTATTTTGCAAACTATAAATTTGCAGATCGGAAGTTATCTCATACGTTGACATGGAACTGGGAAATTAAACACCTTTGGATTTAAATAAATTTAATGTTGCTTATGGTTTAATATGACACGTCCTCTGTTTGCCACAGGCAGGAGTGCGAGCTATGAGGATAAGAGGCCAGGTGATCTGCTTCCCACCAGCTGCTTTGATCAAGAATTGGGGGGGGGGGGCTGAGCTCCAACAGTGGGGCCCAGTCCAAGTTGGGGAAAGAAAGACAGACACAAGAGGTTAAACAGAGCTTTCCATAGTTTCACATCCAACATTCAGAGATCGTCTTCTTTTAACGACCCCATAATCCCTTGCGGGGTTGAGTCTGGGCAACTGAATGGAGCTAGCCGAGTGTTTACTGGACAGATGCCCTTCCTGTCGCCAATGCAGAGTTTTGTTCAGCAGATCTATTCTCTCTTTTTTTTTAATTTGATTTATATGCCGCCCTTCTCCGGAGACTCAGGGCGGCTTACAATGCGTTAAGCAATAGCCTTCATACTTTTGTATATTTATGCAAAGTCAGCTTATTGCCCCCACAAAGTGGGTCCTCCTCAATTTACCTACCTTAGAAAGGATGGAAGGCTGAGTCAACCTTGAGCCTGGTGAGATTCGAACTTGCAGTAATTGCAGGCAGCTTGATGTTAATAACAGTGCTTTAGTCTGCTGCACCACCAGGGCTCTTTTTATTGTGCCCAGAGAGAGAAATATCTGCCTCTACCAAGGATTGAACTCACAGCCTCCTGATTGTGAAGCGAGAGCTCCACCTCCAGGCCACCGCAACAACACTCTACCCAACATTCAGAGATGCCAGAGACTTATTTTGGGGCACCTGCTCAAAAGCAGAAGAGCAGCATCCATGGGGAGGCTGTGATAGAGGTACAAGGATCGTCACTTTTTTTCAGTGCCATTGCAACTTTGGTTGCTAAACGAAAGGTTAGAAGTGAAGGACAACCTGTCTGAACAGAACTAATCTTCATCCTTCTAAGCCCATGGAGCTTTCATGCCTCTTTCCTCTTGATCCATGAGCAATTTAGCCAAGATGGAATTAGGAGTCCAGGAAAGATTGGGCAGGGTGAGATTTTGGGGATCCACTGACAGAGATTAAACAAACTAGTTGCAGCCTGAATAGGTTCAGAGATCACGTGACTAGAAGAGCAGGAGGACAGATCCTGGCAATGTACAATTGCTGGAGGAAGGAGAAGCATCTGATTGTTCCATGCAAGAGGAGACAGGTCTTCTCCACTTTCCCTACCTTGGGGCAGGGCTGTGGTCTGTTGCGTCACACAGCAAGTAAGGGTACTGGAGAAGTGAGGGATGGGTGTCCGCCATTGGGAAGAACTTCACGGAAGGAGCTTCACGTAGTTAGCAGGAAATAGGCCAACTCTGCCACGGCAAGATCCACGCCACCAGCCCTCATCCACCCGCTCGATGGATGTGATGGTATCTCCAGGGTCAAAAGAAATCTCATCATCCCCCTCTGGGAAAAAAAATGGAGAGGGTCATAACTAGCAGGCAACACTTGTTCAG
This sequence comes from Ptyas mucosa, assembly GCA_012654045.1. Taxonomy (NCBI): domain Eukaryota; kingdom Metazoa; phylum Chordata; class Lepidosauria; order Squamata; family Colubridae; genus Ptyas; species Ptyas mucosa. Next base: position 88,051 of record WNWU01000180.1, on the reverse strand, counting down.
ACCAAGAGTAAGTCTCTTCCTGACAGTTAGAACAATCAATCAGGGGAATGGCTTCTTTCCAGAAGTTGTGTGTCCTCCATCACAGGAGGTTTTCAAGAAGAAATTGGACAACCAATGGTATAGGGTCTCCTGCGTGAGCAACGGTTGGACTAGAAGACCTCCAAGGTCCCTTCCAACTCTGTTATTCTGTTATTCCTCACCCGTCACAGTCACCTCCATGTGCTTCCCAGCCCCCATTATTCAGAAGCATTGACCCACCTCCTTGATAGTCATAGAGGGCCAGAGCAGACAGGCTTCCTTCACTCACATCATATATATGCTCTTCCACACCTGAAAAAGAAAATTGTAGAGGTGGGGTATCTTATTATGACCATCGTCTGACTGATCCTGCCTCTTAACTTGAAAACAGAGTTGAAGCTCAACTGCTCCCACGCTCCATGGTGCAAGAATTTAAATCAAGGCACATCTATCACACAGAGATATATTCCAAGAGGGATCTTGGCGTCTTGATGGACAATCACTTAAATATGAGCCAGAAGTGTCATACAGCTTCCAAAAAAAGACAACGGAATCCAAGGCTGCATCAACAGAGGGATAGAATCAAGATCACATGAAGTGTTAATGCTACTTTATAAGGCCTTGGAAAGGCCACACTTGGAATCCTGCATCCAGTTTTGGTCGCCACTATATAAAAAAGAGATGTGGAGACTCTAGAAAGAGCAAAGAAGATAATGAGGGGGCTGGAGGCTAAAACATGCAAAGAACAGTTGCAGGAATTGCGTAGGTCTAGTGTAATGAAGAGAAGGGCTAGGGAGACCATAACAGCAGTCTTCCAGTATTTGACGGGCTGCCCCAAAGAAGGGGGGGGGGGTGTCAACCTATTCTCCAAAGCCCCTGAGGGTAGGACAAGAAGCAATGGATGGAAACTCATCAAGGAGAGAAGCAACCTGGAATTAAGGAGAAATTTCCTGGCAGTGAGAAAAATTAATCAGTGGAACGGCTTGCCACCAGAAGTTGTGGGTGCTCCAACAATGGAGGTTTTTAAGAAGAGATTGGACAACCATTTATCTGAAATGGTAGGTTTCCTGCCTGAGCAGGGGGGTTAGATTAGATGACCTCCAAGGTCCCTTCCAATGCTGTAACTCTCTTAATCTGCTACCAACAATGCTTCAAACTGTTGAATAATTTACCCCTTCCCTTCCTACTCTTACCCTTGCAAAACTTTTTTTGTGATGTTCAGAGGGAATTTGTCTTCCTGTTGTTTAATTATTCTGTGCCCTGCATTCTGAGGGAACTGGGAAGCTCTTAAAAGGGGACCTGCCTGTGGAACTGGGATCATTCTTCCAAATGCAGTCTTGTTCTCAAATCCAACATATTTATTTATTAAGGTTTATATGACCGCCCAACTCACGGTGATTTTAGATGGCTTACAGAAATAAAATCCCAAATATAAACCCTCATCCACAGGTGACAACAATCAAACCAACACTTGATGGGCTCCATATCATTCTCTGGGGTTCCCTGGACTGCTGGGAAAACCAGGGTTTTCAGGGCCCTTGGAAAGACTGGTGGGACCAGTCTTATCTCCGCAGGTATGATGTTCCACAGGAAGGGAGCCACCACAGAGAAGGCCCTGCTTTTTGATCCCACCAGATGGACCTCCTTAAGAGAGGGAACTCGTAACACACCCTATGTTCTGAAGTGGCCTTCTCTAGCCCAGCTTTTATTAAGCAACAACCAGCACGTACTACACATTTACGTCAAGACTTGAGTCCCCCCATGAAGGTAAAGTTCAACCTACTCAACGAACTCGCTCTGCTTCTCTCACCTGAAGAAGTCATTCCTCCAGGCTGGCCGCTGCAGAGGTCCTCATACTCCTGGTCCCCCTCAGCACCATCATCTTTGGAGATGTCCTTGTGGTCTGGCATTTCCTCATAATCCCCCCCGTCGTCGTCAGCTAAGGGAGGAGGTTCCTGGTAGTCCACGTTTCCAACCACCTCCTCATAATCACCTCCGTCCTCAATGCTTTCTGTATAGATGGGCTGCTCCTGTTCATGGTGGCCAGGAGGTGGGAGAGGAAGCCCTCTGGGGCCACCGGGCAAGTCCAGGCTCCGTGGGGGAAGAACAGGGGGCTCCTCCTCTTCCTCTTCTTCCTGGGAAAAGAAGAACCACGTCCCTCAACAAACTCGCTTCCCATCAAGGGTACTTTTTTTTGGAGGAACCAGAATTTGACTAGATGGGACACCCACCCTAGGACAACCGTTCGTTCATAAAGACAGATAGCAATAGTCCACACTATATGATACCGGTAATCCTCTACTTATGACCATAATTGAGGAGGAGGAGGAGGAGGAGGACTGTGGGGTCCTGGGTGGTCTCTGAGCTTGGTTATTTTCTTGCAGATATTTCATGACCCAACTAAGTAGCATCACTGGTGCCCTGATGATGTTACCTAGTTGGGTCACAAAATATCTACAAAAAAACAGCCAAGCACAGAGAGCATCAGGGGTCCCTCAGATGCACAGAAGCTGTCTGGAAACCAAGGGCTCCGTAAGCATGTTCCCCTTGATTGCAGCAACATCATACCCTTGAATTCACATTCCAACATTACTCATTCGGTCTCCCTACCTGGTGTTGGGGAGGCAGAGGGGGCAGGCTGCCCTTTCGGGGGGTCTGTCCAGGCACCGACGGAGGGCTCCGATCTCGCTCTTCACTCTTCCTCAATTCCTTAAAAGAGGAAAACATCCAGCAATTTCTTCCTACAGACCAACCTTTCTTTGATTTTCCTCCATTGTAGAAGAAATTGCCAACACGGACTTCCGCTGTTGCCGTCAGCTGTTGCAGACGGTCCTTTGAAGACCGCCAGCCCGATCGCCCGTAAGAGCCGTTTCGGCAACTGAAACGGCTTGAAAAACTCCGAGACGTAAAGGGCTTGTGAGGAGAGCCGGCGGCTGCAGGTAGAGTCCCCTGTGAGACCCCCAGAAAGCTTTTCTTGCTTCTGGGGAGTTAACAGGGTGGGACTCCCTATCCACCCCGCTGAAGCTCCGGACGACTGGGAAACTCTGCTTCAAAGCAGAACAAGACAGCGCGGCAGCATTACCAATAACAACGAAAAATAAGGAAGATTTTAAACTTCTCACTAAACAGCAAGTATTGGAAGCTTTTTGGACTATTTTAAAGAGTTTTTAAAGTGAAAGTAATTTGGCTCTGAGAAAAGGGGAGGAAAAAAAATGGCGCTTGCTTTCAGTGGAGAGAGCTGAAAGCGAAAGTAATTTGATTACTGTATCCGGCTACATTTTAAAGTAACAAATCCGGCTGGAAGAGGCAGAAGTATCCAAAAAACAAAATAACATAAAATAAAAATACCAATTGACTTTTATAGACCTGATTGAATCTGGAGAACTTTTTGGGAAAAGTTGCTCGAGTTTGTGGAAAAGGAAGATCTTTAAGAGGTAAAATGGCAACAAAGCAACCAGGGGGGGGGTTCCCCCACACATAAACAGAAACAGCCTCAAACAGCGCAGTTGCAATCTCAGACAAAGGAAGAAAGCCAATATGATATTATTATTAAAGAAATTCAAAGATCAGAGAAGGAGGTTAAAGGAATGCTTCAAGAGAAATATGATTCAGTTAAACAAGATATTCAAACAGTGGTTAAAGGCCTGTCTGAGGTAGTGTTGCAGATTGATAAAAAAGTGGAGAATCTTGCCTCAGAGATGGAGACCAAATTCAGAGCTTCTGACTCAAAAATTATAGAAATTGAAGAAGTTACACAAAAAATGCAAAATGAGATTACTATGATGCAATTTCGACCAATGGAATATGCTATCAGATTGAGAGGTGTAAAAGAGAACACCAGGGAAGATCTTAGGAAAATTTGTGCAGAGGCTTTGGCAGTTATGTTGAAAGTGGAACCAGATCTGGTTTTGTGCAAGATGGACAAGGTCTACAGAGTTAATTCTCGTGTGGCGGTACAAAGACAACTGCCTAGAGATGTGGTTATATATTTTACAGATAGAAGAATGAGAAATGAAATCTTGCAAAATTCTTTTGTTACAACAGTTCAAGTTGATGGAAGTGAGATTGGAGTTTTTAAAGAACTACCACCTAAAATGTTAAGAGATAGAAAGGATTTTGGATTTTTGGTGACAGAATTGAAAAGACAGAACATACAATTTAGGTGGGATGCCCCAATAGGTGTAATACTCAGGCTGCGAGGAGTGAGATACCACCTTAACACTATTGAAAAAGCAGAAGAATTTTATTACAATGTTTTGAAAGCGGGCTCTCCTCCTCCACGCACATCTTCACCAATAGATAAAGAAGCTCAATTACAAGCTGAGATTGATCAAGAAACAGAAGCACAAATAAGGCAGTCGCAAAGGGAGGCAAGAGAATTAATGGGAGCAGTAGGTGGTGCTGTGGTTGACCCTTTTGCACCATTTGAAGCTTCTCCTTTGGAAGAAATGTCTAAAACTATCACAGAGGAGGCGATGGCTTTGGAAGTAACAACATCCAAAGTGGAAGAGCAATGCATAACCAGAGCAATGTCTAAACAAATGAAGCAACAGCAGCAAGAATATATAAAGCCACAGCGTGAGAAAAGACCTAAAGATAAGCAGCAAGCTGAAGTCATGGGAGGAGCTAAACCGAAGATTGCTACCGTAGGAGAGAATCTTCAACAATTGCTCTCAAAACTTCAGACAGGGTCAAATGGCACTTAAATTTTTGTCCTGGAATGTTAACGGATTGAATTCTCCGCAAAAAAGAAGGAAGATATTTCACTATTTGAGACAATTTCATAATGATGTTATCTGTTTACAGGAGACTCATGTAAAATTGCAAGATCAGAAATACTTGATAAATTCAAAATTGGGAATGCAATTTGTTGCTTTAAATCTGGAAAAGAAGAATGGAGTGGTGATATATATAAATAAGAAACTTGTAGCTAAAATTATAGAAGCAGATAAAGATGGAAGATATATTGCAGTTGAAGTTATTACAGATGCTGGACCAATCTTGTTGGTCGGAATATATGCCCCAAATCAACAGCAGGAAAATTTTTACAAGTTACTCCATTTAAAAATTCTGGATTGGGACTATTCAAACATTATAATAATGGGCGACTGGAATGGAGTAATCCAACCTAGATTGGATAAAAAAACCACGGCCAAAATAGGGAATAAATTACCACAAGCTTTTTTTGAACTGAAAGAGGATTTGGAATTGAAAGATATTTGGAGAATTCGAAATCCAAATGAACTGGACTTTACTTTTTACTCAGACAGGCACAAATCCTTTTCCAGAATAGACTTTTTTCTCTTAACTTCTAATCTACTCTCTAAAGTAAAGAAAATAAAGATATTTCCTAGGACTTTGACTGACCACAGTCCGGTCTGGATGGAAATCGAGATGGGTAAAAGAGAAAGAAGATCCTGGAGAGTAAATGAGAATCTATTTAGATATGAAAAAAATATAATTGAACTCAAAAAGCATTTAAAGGAGTTTTTTAAATTTAACCTGAACAAAGGTACCCCTATTGAAACAGTTTGGGATGCAGCTAAAGCATATATGCGGGGAGTACTAATTCAAATGAATTCTAAACACAGGCAGAGTCAGCAGAAGAAAAGACTACAATTGGAATCTGAGATAAAAAAGAAAGAACAACAATTGATACAAAAACCAACAGACGGAAAATTGCAAATGGCTATAAAACTTCTGAAGGATCAATTTCAAATGCTTATAGCAGACCAAACGGCAACTAACTTACAATTTGTAAAGCATAATACCTTTTCCAATGCTAACAAACCGGGCAGGTGGTTGGCGTATACTTTGAGGAAACAAGCATCGACACGAATTATTGATAGTACTGAATATGCTGATAAAGAAGTTTATCAACAAGATCTAATTAAAAAAGCCTTTTTGGAATATTATACTAAGTTATATGCTAAAGATGACATACAGAATAATATCATAGATGAATATTTAGAAAACAAGAGAATCTCAAAAATTTCAACGATTCAAAAGAAAAGCTTGGAACAATTGATAACAGTGGAAGAGATTAGTTTTGCTATAAAACAATTAAAAACAGCTAAAGCTCCAGGGACGGATGGCTTAACTGCAATTTATTATAAAACTTTACAGGAAGAAATGATTCAGCATCTTAAAGATTTATTTTGTAATATACAACTAGGAGGTAAGATACCTTCCTCATGGAAAACAGCTTTTGTTTCATTGATTCCAAAAGAAGAATCAGGTCCTAAGAAACCAGAAAATTATAGACCAATATCTTTATTAAACACAGACTATAAAATCTTTGCAAAAGTACTAGCCAACAGATTGATGCCAGTTATTCAAAAGATAATTCACCATGATCAAGCAGGATTTATTGAAGGCAGATATATGAAGGAGAATGTTAGGCAAGTCATAGACTTAATGGACTATCTAGATAAGAATAAACAGATCTCTGCAGTGCTGGTGTTTTTGGATGCAGAAAAAGCCTTTGATCGAGTGAATTGGAACTTTATAATCAAGACTTTGGAAAAAATGGATTTGGGGGAGCGGTTTATACAAGCGATTGGTGCAATCTATCAAGAGCAATATGCACAACTTATTATTAATGGATGTTTAACATTGAATTTTAACATACAAAAAGGCACCAGACAAGGTTGTCCATTATCCCCGTTATTATTTATTTTAACTTTAGAAGTCTTACTCAACGCAATACGGGATTCGAATTCCTTGACTGGACTAGTTATAAGGCAAAAGGACTATAGAACTAAGGCATTTGCAGATGACCTGGTTGTTACCCTATCACAACCTATGAACTCAATAATCCAGATGAAAAATATTATAGAAGATTATGGCATGGTATCCGGTTTCAGGTTGAACCAGAAGAAAACTAAAATGATTGTCAAAAATCTGACAGAGAGCAAAAAAAAGGAACTGGAAAGAATGGCAGGCTTCGAGATTGTTTCAAAGGTCAAATATTTAGGAGTACAAATCACAGACTCCAATGCTAAACTGTTTCAAAATAACTATGAGGCTCTGTGGCAAAAGATACAAAAAGATATGCAAAATTGGAAGAAACTGCAGTTATCACTGCTTGGAAGAATATCAGCAGTAAAGATGAATGTTTTACCTAGACTGATCTTTTTATTTCAAATGATACCGGTGCTTAAATCAGACAAACCATTGCTAGAATGGCAAAAAGGACTGAACAAATTCATTTGGAATGATAAAAAGCCAAGAGTTAAATTGAAAATAATGCAAGATACTCGTGAGAGAGGTGGTCTTAAACTCCCAAACCTTCGACTATATTATGAAGCAACTGCATTGATACAATTAAGTGATTGGTTTGGGAAAACTAAGACTGACTTGTTGAATATAGAAAGTCATGACCTGGTTTGGGGTTGGCATGCATACTTATTTTATGATACCAAAGTGGATAAAGTGTTTAACAGTCATCTACTTAGAAATGCCTTGCTGAGAGTCTGGAGAAGGCACCGAACTAATTGGGATTATAAGATTCCGTTTTGGCTGGATCTCGCTGATACCATGTGGAATACAAATATTAAGTCACTCGGGGGTTTCTTATATAAAGAGCTACTTTACTTTGAAGAGGGCAGGTGGCGATTGAAGACTTTGGATATACTGTTGGAAGAAGGGAAATCGTTGACTTGGTTGCAGTACAATCAATTACAGATGAGATGGAAAGAAGATCAACAAACTGGTTTAATGGAATATGAAGTAGAATTGGTTGAACAGATAAAGCGGACAGGTCCAATGCATATTAAGAGAGTTTATAATGTTTTGTTAGAAAGAGATTCAGAAAATGAGCTAGTTAAAGATTGTATGATTAAATGGGCACAAAATTTCTCTCAACCAGTTATGTTGGAAACATGGGAAAAAATATGGGTTCAGAACGTTAAATTTACATAGTCACAAAATTTACGAGAAAATTTTTATAAAATGTTTTATAGATGGCACTTAGACCCCAAGAAATTGTCTTGCATGTACCCTAATGTGCAGCCAAAATGTTGGAGATGTGATTGTTTAGATGCTACACATTATCACATCTGGTGGACCTGCAGGAAAGTGAGGGCTTTTTGGATAAAAATCTGGTGGGTTATGCAAAATGTTTTAAAGAAAAAAATACAATTTTCTCCGCAATTTTTTTTATTGGGTATAGTTAAAGACTTTACACTGGGTGAAACTAAATTGATTTTGTATATGGTGACAGCAGCTAGGTTGTTGATTGCCCAACATTGGAAGAGTGATGTTTTACCGACGGTTGATCAATGGACCCAGAAGATGGCTGGATTTGCAGAAATGGCAAAGGTTTCAGCTTTTTTAAAAGATCAGACGCATGAGAAGTATATACAGGAATGGAAATTATGGATTGAGTATGTACAGAATAAGTATCAGACTAGAAAATATTATATCGCTTTTAGCTGAGATGACTATGTTAGTATGTTAGTAAATATAGAAAAAAGATATGGAAGTTTGAATAACATATATATTGTTTGGGAATATTAATATTGCATATAATGGAAGTCAAGGGGGGGAGGGAAGAGGGAGGAGGGGGAGGGTTAGGGTGGGGATGGGAAGGATTTATATATTCTTTTTATATGTATTCTACAATCTGTGGCTAGGGAGGGGGGGGAAGGGGGAAAAATTTGTATTGTTAAAACTTTTTCAATAAAAAAAAAAAAGAAATTGCCAACACAAAGAATACTAAGTGCTCATGTGTTTCCCAAAGAAACACTTCCATCCCCATGAAGAGGGGGACGTCTCTGATAAGGTCCTTCAGAGTAGAGTCTTCTGAAATTTCTTGGCCTCAACTACTCCCTTAGTTGGTTTAGTATCCTAGTATTTGAGGGGCTGCCACAAATATTTATATTCCAAAGGACCTGGGGGTATAGGACAAGAAACAACAGATGGAAACACATCAAGGAGACAAGCAACCTGTAATTAAGGAGAGGACAATTAACTGGTGGAACACCTTGCCACCAGAAGTTGTGGGTGCTCCATCACTGGAAGTTTTTAAGAAGAAATTGGACAGCCACTTGACTAAAATGGTCTACGGACTCCTGTCAACTTGCAAAGCTTTCAAGTTGCCATAAGCAGGAGGGAGGGAGAACTGATAGAGCTGATTGATTTCCCTAACTGAAGCTACATTCCATACATGCTTTCTTTCCGCAATCAGAAGAAGGGTGTTGGATTTCACAGCCAGCCAAAGTGGTTAATTGGAGAATGTGATTTATGATATGGCCAGGGAGGAGGGGAGAGGCAGGGTCATGGGGGAACGTAAATCTACATGGGATTAGTTCTAACTGCATCCGAATATTGCCGAAATGGTGCTCCTAATAAATGACTATATTTCTTTTGGAGTTTGGCTCATGGCTCATGAATTAATTAGGGCATCTTTTGGAAACTTCACATCTCCTGCTTGAGCAGGGGGCTGGACTAGAAGACCTCCAAGGTCCCTTCTAGGTCCATTCTGATTGATTGAAGAGTATGGGTAGTCTTCAAGTTGCAAAAATTCATTTAGTGACTGTTTGAAGATACAACAGCACTGGAACAAAATGACTTGTGATTATTTTTCACACTGATGATCATTGCAGTTAACATGAATGTTTCATTATCAAAATTCAGCCACTTGGCAACTGACTCACATTTATGACATTTGCAGTGTCCCGGGGTTCTGTGATTCTTTTTTGCGACCTTCTGACCAACAAAGTCAACAGGGAAATCAGAGTCACTTAACAACCGTGTTACTAACTTAACAACTGCCGGGATTCACTTAACAAGTGTGGCAAGAAAAGTCGTAAAATGAGGCAAAACTCACTAAACAGCTGTCTCGCTTAGCAATAGAAATTTTGGCCTTAATTGTGGCCAAAGTCAAGGGCTGCCTGTACACACATGAAGTGAAGGTGAAGACACAGATGCATGGAAATCAGCTTCACTTCTGTGAAGTTGTGATAACACTTAGATATAATCCTAAACCAAGAAGGACTTAACCCCAGAGATTGACTCTAAACCTGGTTTGAGTTGAATGATGGAGAACCTACCTAGTCAAGACTCAAGATCCTCACCTTTGACTTCTCTTGGGTTTCCTGAAGTTCCCGGGCCTGGCGACGGGTTCGTTCTTCCTCTGCCTTCTTCTTGTTCTCTTCCTCTGCAGTCTTGGCCATGTTTTCAAAACGTTGTCTCAAGTTACCCGTCGCAGCAGAAGCTGTTTCCAATGAGAAGGTCAATAGAGGGGCTTCAGGATTGTGAGAAGGAGCTTCCTCCATCTCCAATCAAAAGAAGACATGGAACTGTCCCTGGTGGGATTATGTAGGTCCTCTGATTGACTGGTCTTCAGAAAAGTGCTATGAAAGATCCAGTCACTCCTTAAACCAGGGGTGTCCTGTCCAACCATGGCCACTTTAAGACCGGTGGACTTCAACTCCCACAATTGATTCCACATTCCACATCCGTGTACGTCTTGCCAGGGATGAGAAAAGGGCATTTTTTGTGAGATCTTTCCCTTCTTCCCATGTGCCCATGGATGAACTTACCAGCTTCTACAGGTTTTGTCTTCTGATATGAAGAAATGGGAGCTTCCATTTCACCAAAACCAGCAGCACTCTGCAAGAGAAGTCAAGGGAAATGGATAAAAGACAATGTTTGTAGCCCAGGGTTGGTGCTATCTGAGCTTGGTGGTTTTCTTGCAGACATTTCATGACCCAACTAGGTAACATCATCCATGCTAGAGAGGGAGGGGAGTTTGCAAAGTAGACGGACAGAAAGGGGAGGAGGAGCAGGAGGACCGTGGGGTCCTTGGTGCTCTCTGAGCTTGGTGGCTTTTTTGCAGATGTTTCATGACCCAACTAGGTAACATCATCAGAGCTAGAAGGAAGAGGGAGGAGGAGGAGGAGGAGGAGGAGGAGGAGGAGGA
>WNWU01000180.1:34457-52944 GCA_012654045.1 Ptyas mucosa | reverse complement strand
GCCCTCCGGACTGCCCCACTCACCTCCTTCAGCTGCTTGTCTGCCGCCTGGGTGCTGCTGGGTGGGCTCTGCCGCCTGACCATCTCCCAGCCTGCCTTTTCTTCCCTGAAAAAAGCAAGCCCCAAAAGCGAAAGGAGGAAAGTCAGTGGGGAGGACGGGACTTGATTCACTTAACAACTGCAATGATCTGTTTAACGACCGTGGCAAAACAGGTTGCAAGGGCAGGAAAGACTCCGAATGTCTCTAAGCCTTGCTTAGAAACGGAAATTCCTGTCCCCGCGAGGGCTGCCTGCATGGCTCCATGGCCTCACCTGAGTTGCTGGAGCTCCAGCTGCACGGAGGCCCTCTCCTGCTTCAGCTTCTCCTGGAAGAGCTCCTGCTGCTGCTCCATCTCTTGCTTCTTCTGCTGGAGCTGGGCCTTCAAGCGGCTGATCTCGGCCGTGTCCACCCCCACCTGGAGATACTGCTGCCGTAGGTTCTTCAGCTCCTCCAGCTGGAGGACAAGGAGAGGAGAACCTGCTTGTCAAGGCTCCCAACGAGATCGACTGCTTCTCCAGAACAGGGGAAGGAAGGGACCAAGGATCCCCCACAAAAGACTCTGACATCAATGGAAGAGAATACCTGTAGCAGCTCAGGGTTGAACGGAGGGGCTCCCTGGTGCCCCCCCAAGCAGGCGTTTCATGACCCAACTAGGTAGCTTCATTAGAACTGGCCCTGAAGGCGGTACCTAGTGGACCATCAAGGACCCTACAAAAGATCTCCACAAAAGGTGGCAGGAATTGGGTATGTCTACTCTGACGAAGAGAAGGATTAGGGGTGACATGCAACATAGAACAACGATGGCTCTGATAGCAGCGCTATCCTAACAATGATACACATATCATAACAATATCATCGTATCACATATCTTAACAGTGATAACAATGATACACGATTGCAGAATTCTAGTATTTGAGGGGCTGCCACAAAGAAGAGGGGGTCCATCTATTCTCCAAAGCACCTGAAAGCAGGACAAGAAGCAACAGATGGAAACCAAGGAGAGAAGCAACCTGGAACTAAGGAGAAATTTCCTGACAGTGAGGACAATTAACCAGTGGAACCACTTGCCTCCAGAAGTTGTAAATGGTCCAACACTGGAAGTTTTACAGTAGAGACTGGATAACCATTTGTCTGAAGTGGTTGGACTAGAAGACCTCCAAGGTCCCTTCCAACTCTGTTATTCTATTCTGAACATCCTCAGACCTTTGATCTGCCCCCAGCATGATTTTTACAGTGCTGTTACCGAGCATTCACCCCTGAAACTCAATCTAGGGACTGATCTGTTTGGGCTTCCTCATTGGAGCTCCCCCCTACTGCAACCTTCTTGCAAGGTGGTTTTGGACAGAAATATGCAGCCCCAACATTTCTAGAGGAACAATCTTCCTTCAGAACTTAGGAGGGGAACATCCATAGTACAAATGATTCCTTGCTCGCATTTATGAAGTGATTTTTTTTTAAAAAATGAAGAAAATTTATGTTAAGATTTCAAGACAAACAGTAGAAGAGTCCAGAAACCAGGAGATGCTGACATTTCACCCTCCACCTATTAATTCTCAGAAACAACTAAAGGCAGGAGAAGAAGCAACGGATGGAAACTAAACAAGGAGAGAAGCAACCTGGAATTAAGAAGAAATTAATTCCTCCTGACAGTGAGGACAATTAACCAGTGGAACTGCCTGCCTCCAGAAGTTGTGGTTGCTCCATCACTGGAGGTTTCAAGGAGAGATTGGAGAAGAGCTACTTGTCTGAAATGGTATAGGTTCTCCTGCTAGTGGAGGGTTACACGCCAGCATCTTCTGGTTGAAACAGAAGACCTCCAAGGACCCTTCCGACTCTGTTATTCTGTCACCTTGCCCACACAGCGGAGATTCAAGACTTACCAACCGGTCTCGGTCGTTCTGCAGGGACGAGAGGGCCTTCTTGAGGCTCGATGTTTCGGCAAGACTGGAAGACACGCTGGCGGCCGACTGCAGCTTCACCTCCTCCGTCTTGCGGGTTTTGTCCAGCTCGCTCAGCAGACGGTCTCGCTCAGCCTGCAGGCTGGCCATGGCCTGGGAGAAGGCCTTCACTTGGCCAGAGGCCTTCTCCAGCTCCGACGAGAGGCAAGCAAGCTGCGAGTCTTTGGATTGAAGCTGCTGGTTGAGTTTCTCCAGCTTCTCCGAGAAGCCCTTCTCTTCCGTTGAGTCTCGGAGAGCGGCGAGTTCGGAGGTCAGGCTGTCCCTCTGCTTCTCGAGGGTTGTTTGCGTCTCCTGAGCGTGGAGCTTCTCCTGATGGAGGCCTTGGACCACCTGCCTCTGCTCTTCCAGCTCTGCAGTGTATTTCTTCTCCAGGGCACGCCGTTCTTCGTGAGACTGATCCCAACTGTCTTGGAGAGAACTCATGGCTTTCTTGAACGACTGGATTTGGGCCTTCAAATCCTGGTTTTCTTCCGTGACCACAAGGAGGTTCTGCTCCATCTGCAGGAGGTCCTTGGCCAGCTCCGCCACCCGTTCTTCGGCTGTCTCGGTCTCATTCCGCAGGAGTCCAGTGTCGTGATGGAAGCTCTTGAGCTCTTTCTTCATCTTGGCTTCCGCGTCCTGCAACTTCTGATGAAGGCGAGCCAGGTCCTCTTCAAGGCCCACCACCTGCTGATTTGCCAGCAACAGCTGCCCGCCCAAACTCTGGATTTCATCCACTTTCTCTTGCAGCTGCAACTGCAGCTCCAACATGGAACCCCCTTCCCGCAGAACCAGCATCTCATCCTGCAACTGGGAGAGAGAAGATTTGAGACCCTTGACCTCCTGGTCCAGATCCTGCTTCTCCAGCTGCAGGGCCTCCACGGTTCGCTGTAGGTTGGCCGAACTAAGTTCAGACTCTCTCAGTTGGCCTTCCACCCCCGCCTTCTCCTTCTCCAGAGCCTGGATCCGGTCAATCTGGGTTTTCAGCAGCTGCTTCTGCTGAGTGTCCTTGATGGAGATGACTTGATTCAGGTCTTCGCGATACCGTACCAGTTCGGCATCCAACTTGGCGTTCTCTGCATGCAAGTCATCCACCTGACCATGGAGGCTCCGAAGTTGCTCCTTCAAGGAATTGTTCTCTGAGGCCGCTTCCTGGATGAGCTGATCCTTTTCTAAAATGGCAGCCAGGTGACGTTGTTCCAGCTGCCGATAGTTTTCCAGGACTCTGTCCCGGTCATCTTGCAGGGAAGACATGGATTTGGTGAAGGAATCTAGCTGAGCTTTGTGCTGCTTGCTCTCTTCATAGATGTTTTTCAACTTCTCCATGAGACCGTTCACTTTCTCCTGAGCTTTTGCCTTCTCAGCCTCCAAGGCCACCTTCTGAGCTTCAGCCTTGGCCATCTGGTTCTCCAACTCCTTCCGGTCTTCCTTGTGCTGTTCTTGGATTTCTAACAGGGCTTCGGCTACGGCCTCTTCCTTGGCAGCCACAAGGCCGACAATCTTCTGCTCCTTGTCGCTCACCTCGTTGTGGAGTCTCTCAGTCAGCTCCTTGGAAGCCCGCAGATCAGCCTCCAGCTGCTCCAGACTCAACCTGCAGTCCTGAAGACTGGCCTCGTGGCTCTTCACCATCTCTGACCTCTCAAGACGTGCCCGGTCGCAGTCTTCAAAGGAGGCCTGCAAATCGGCAAGCTGCTTTCTCAGAGACCCAAGTTCTCCTCCTTGCTGGAGAACCTGGCTCTGGGAGTGGCTCAGTAACCGCTGGACCTCTTCCAGCTGAAGTCCAAGTCTGTGTTTCTCCTCCTGGAGCAGCCCGACTTCTTCTCGATGGTGCTGGAGCTCCTCCTGGGCATGAGACTCTTGGGCTGATTGGCTGCGTTCCAAGCTGCAAGCAGAAATGGCAGAATCTGTTAAGAGCCGGAATATCAGGGGTGTCAAACTCAATTTCATTGAGGGCTTCATCAGGGTTGTGTTTGACCGTAGGGGGCCCGGGGACGTGGCCAGCTCGGCTTCACTCGTGTTGGGGGCACCCGTCAGCGAAAACAGGCTCCCAAGCTCTGTTTTCGGCTGCGACGGCTTTCTGCAACTCTCTGCCAGTGAAAACAGAACCTAAACTTTGTTTTCGCTGGCAGAGGCACCGTGAGCTGGTCCTTCACTGCTTCCAGGGCAGCCCAGCAGGCCAAATCTAAGCACCCTGCAGGCCGGATCCGGCCCACGGGCCTTCAGTTTGACACCTCTGCCATATACGTTCCTTTCACTTTTACTCACTGCCCTCCATCCAAACCAGCCACCTGAAATGCTAACGGAGTTCTCCACTACTAGCAGAACCATAAATAAAAGGGCTCTGGAAAAGTTAGGGCATGGGCCATATTTAACTGCAGGGCATGAGGGAATCCAGAGGATGGAACCAATGGACAGTCAGAAAAGCCCAGGAAAGAAACAAGCTACTAGATCTGTTGACTTCCCTTCAGAAAAAGCTTCTGAAACTGGGAGGAAATGTCTCATGCCAAGGTTGGAATGAGATCCCTGGGTCAGTTTCAAAGAATGGGTTGGACCATTGCCAGTTCAGAATGCTTTAAGGTGAAGGAGGACCTTCTCCAATACGGAGGGGTTGGGTTTTGGTGACCCAGTGACTTTTTTTGCGAAGTCCCTACCTACTAAGAGAAGAAAATAGTTGTAGCTCAGGGTTGAATTGTGGGCTCTTTGGTGCTCTCTGAGCTTGGCTGTTTTCTTGCAGGCATCTCATGACCCAACTAGAAAACATCATCAGTGTTAGAAGGAAGTGAGGTTTGTGGAGAGGAGGAAGAGGATTATGGGGTCCTTGCTGTGCTCTGAATCTTGGTGGTTTTCTTGCAGACATTTCATGACTCAACTAGGTAACATCACCAGTGCTGGAAGCTTGTAGCACTGACTATCTTAACTTAGCTGGGTTGTGAAACATCTGCAAGAAAACCAACTCAGGGAGCACCAAGGACCCCACAGTCCTTGTCCTTCTTTTCATCCATTCCACAACCCAACTCCCTTCTAGCACTGATGACACTACCTAGTTGGGTCATGAAACATCTGCAGGAAAATAACCAAGCTCAGAGAGCAGCAAGGACCCCACACTCTCTATCTACTCCTCAATCCTTATCTATCCCAAGTAAGTTAGCCCAAAGAGAAAGTGGACACCCCTTCTCTGCAAAGTGTTTCACTACATCTCCAAGCCTTGACCCACAACCTGAGCCACCTGGTGGCTTCAGCATCAAAGACGGCATCAGGTAGGCAAAATAACCTCACGGTGAGCTCAAAATCTGCTTCCACTGACTCTAGTAGCTTTGCAAGAGGACAGACTCAAATCCAACCTCATCGCCCACACTAAAATGAGCACAGAAGAAATGGGGGTTAGGAGATCTGCGTCCTTCCCCTTGGCTCACGTACTCTAGCTCTGCTTCTGCTCGTTATGAAAAAGTGCAAGAGCCCCAGAGGAACCCCGGAAGGGGTCAACCGCTGTCTTACCTGGCCACGAGGCCTTGGAGGTCTTCCACCTGGAGAGCCATCTTCTTGGCCTGGTCTTGCAAGGCAGCGCAGGCTTCGCCTCGGGCAGAGAGTTCCTGCTCCTTCTTCTCAATGGCCTCGCTGAACTTCTTCTCCCACTGCCTGGACTCGTCTATCACCCGGTCCCTGTCGTCCTGCAGGGAGGACATGCTTCTGGTGAAGGCCGCCAGCTGAGCTAAGGTGTGGTTGAGGCTGCCCTGAAGCTGTTTGGCTTCTTGGTCTTTTTGGCGCAGGGACACCTGGAGGTCTCGTGCCGACTCCTCCGCAAACACCTGCTTTTTCCGCAAGGCCTCCAACCTCTCGTCCATGTTTCTGATCTCCTTCAGGTGCTTGGCCTTCTCTTGTTCCACATGTCTCTCCAGCTCCTTCTCTTTTTGACTCAGCTGACTTCTGACCTGAGCCTGGGTGGCCTGAAGCTCCTCTTTCACCTTCAGGCTCTCCACCACGACTCGGGCAGCTTCGCTCTGAGTATCGTCCAGCAAGACCCTGCAGGAAGCCAACTCAGCCTGGACCTTCTTGGTCTTCTCCTCTGCCTCCATCATGCTCTTCTTGGTGGTCTCCAGCTCTTTCTTGGACTCACTCTGGACGAACTCCAGGGCTTTGATGGTTCTCTCCAAGCCACTGATCTTCTCCTGGCTCTTAATGCAATCTCTCTGCAGCTGCCTCACTTCTTGCTGTTTCTCTTTCAACAATTCCTGAAGTTCTCTAGTCTGAGTCCGTCCGTTGTTTTCCTTCCAGGCGCTCTTGACTTTCTCCACGTTTTCTTTCTTCTCGGCTTCCACCTCAAGCTTCTCCCTCAACAGATGCCGCTTCTCGTCTTCCAGGAGGCTCAGGGCCCCCCGAAGACCTTCCATCTCACTGAAGAGCTGCTGGTTCTTGCTCTCCAGGTTGGCCATGTCTTGCTGGTAGTTCCCGATGCTCCCGTTCAACTCGGCCAGCTGGTTCATCAGCCTCTCTTCAAGGTCATCCTTCTCGGTTTCCAAAGCTTCTTTCAACGTCAATGCCTCAGCCAGCTGCTCCTTGGTTTTCCCACAAGCTTCCTCCATCTTGATGACCTTTTCTTGGAGAGCTTCCAATTCCTGGCCTTTCACAGCCAATAAGCCCTCCAGGCGGTTCTTCTCTTCCTTCAGGACCTCCAAATCCCCATTGGCCTTATTCATTTCCTCTACCGCCATGTTCCTCTTATCTTCTAGTGCCGCCATTTGTTCCTGGAGCTCTGCTACTTGTTGACTATCCCCAACTCTTTCATCACACAAGGGGCCAGCTGTGCTAAGCTCTTCCTTCTTGTCCTCAAGGCTCGGAGTGACAGTGGTGAGAACTTCAGAACCTGTGTCTGGATCTCCTTCTTCCTCAGCCACCTCCTCTGAAGATGACATCATGGTGGAACCGACTACCTTGCTACTGGCCACCATCTCCTCTTGGGTGCCGCTCTGATCTTCCTTGTTTTGCAACGTCTGCCTCAAGTCTTGGATTTCCTGCTTCAAGAGGTCCTTTTCGGC
The DNA here is from genome assembly GCA_012654045.1 of Ptyas mucosa. Classification (NCBI taxonomy): domain Eukaryota; kingdom Metazoa; phylum Chordata; class Lepidosauria; order Squamata; family Colubridae; genus Ptyas; species Ptyas mucosa. The sequence continues at coordinate 45,935 of WNWU01000180.1, read as the reverse complement.
AACCAGCGCTTTCATCTCGTCGGAAAGAGCCTGGCAATTCTTCTTGGAGGTCTCCAGCTCTTCTCGAAGAGCAGAATTGATCCCACCCTGTCTACCATCCCCGGGATGGATTTCCAACCTCAGCTGCTCGTTCTCTTCCTCCAACTCCAAGATCTTCTGCTGCTTGGACTTGGCAAACTTCCTCATCTTCTCCCTCATGCCTTCCATCTCCTGTTCGGCTCCCTGCAGGCAAGCTTCCCCGTCCTTCTTCTCGGCTTCCACCTCTTTTAGTCTGAGGAAGAGGTCCTGCTTCTCCTGCCGGACGCTCTCCATCACCCGCTGGATCCGCTCGGCCTCATCGCTGACGTTCTCATACGACTGCAGGAGCGTCTCGTACTCCTTCTGCAGCTCCTCGTGTTTCCTCCGCCACTCGGAGAGCTCCTGGCCCTGCCTTTCCTTCAGTGAGTCCATTTCCTCCTCCAGTCTCGTCTTCTCCTGAGTCACCCCTTCCAGCGCCAACTTCAGACTCTCGCAGGAACCAGTCACGTTCTGGTTTTCCACCAAGGCGTTGTCCACCGCGGAAATGAGTTTGTCCCTTTCCTCCTTGAGTGTCGCCAGTCTCTCCGACAGGACCACCTTCTCCTTGCCAAGCTCAGACGCCCGAAGCTCTACCTCTTGAAGATGGAGAGAGGTGCTTTCCAGAGTGGCCTTGGTGCCGGACAACTCGTCCTTCAGCCCCTTGCTCTCTTTCAGGGCTTCCTTCCTGGAGATGAGGGCTGCCTGCAGCTTCCTCTGGAGCTGGGCTTTGGACGGGGTCTCTGCCGATTTCACCTGCAGCTCAGCCTGCAGCTGCTGGGCTTGGTCCAACTGTGCCTGCAAAGCTTGGATCCTATTCTCCCTCTCTCGCAACTCAGCTTGGAGGCCACCCAGGGACACGTTTTTATCTGCTAACTGGGAGTGAAGGCCCTGGATTTCTTCTCTGCTGTTGAGTTCCTTCTCCTCTTGGTGGCATCTCAGCTTCTCCTGCCTGGCGATTTCTTCCTGGCTCTCCTGCAACTCCAGCTTCAGGCTTTCCATGCTGGCTTCTGCCTGACTGCAGGCAGCTTTGGCCATCTCCACTTCGGCGAGAAGTTGCTCGACCTTTTCTTGGAGGAGCAGAACCTTCTCAGACTTGGCGTCCAGTTCGCCTTCCAGATGCGTGAGGTGGGCTTCCAGTTCTCTCTTCTCCGCCTGAAGCTCCTCAAAGTCAGCCTTCAGCTGGCCCACAACTGAGTCTTCGGTTGCCAAGGAAGCACGTTCTTCAATGACCTCCTGGCCAAGCTCCTGCACAAGCCCTGATGCTGGACCTTCAGAAGAAACATCTCCAGCAGGTTTCTGAGGAGGGAAGCTCTCCAGGGCCTTGGAGAGAGTCTGGAGCTGGTCATGCAGGTTCTCCTTCTCCCTGCTTTCCTGTTCAAACTGCTCTTGTAGCAACTTGTAGTCATCCTTCTGCTGCTTTAGCAGCTCGCGATAATGACGATCCTTCTCCTTGGCTTTCTTGATGGTCTCCTTCCGCGAGACCAAAGCTTCCTGCAGCTTCTTTTGGAGCTCTTCTCTCTCCTGGACCACTGCCCAGAACTCTTCTTGGAAGGTCTTATTTCCTCCTTCCGGGCCAAGGTCAGCGTTGCTGCTTGACCTACCTGCCCCGGAATCTGCTGAGCTGGACCCTTCCAAATTCTGATCCGCCGGACTCTGTTTCTCGGGGGACAACTTGCAGTCTTTGAGCTCAGCCTGCAGGGCGTTGATCTGAAGGTCCTTCTGCTGCAGGCTTTGCTGCAACTCTGCAATCACGGTCCGTGGCCACGTGCATTCTTCTTCCTCAGGGGTGACCTGCGACATGGCTTCCTTTGCAGAGGGCAGTTGGTTCAGGGAGGCAGCCCTGCCCCGCCTTACGGGATGCCCTTGGCCGCTAGGGCTCTCAGAGGGATGTCCCCCTCCTTCGTTCTCCTGAGCCAGCCCCTCCTGGCTCTCAGCTGGAAGCTCTTCCCCTCCTTTTCCTTCCTGCTCCAGCTGGCGAACCCTGCCAAGGAGCTCCTTCCTGCTGAGAAGAGCCGCCTGCAGCTTCTTCCTCATGAGCTCATTCTCCTTCCTTAGAACTTCCGCTGCTTCACCGGCAGGCAACTCCTCCGTCAGCGGCCGGCTCTCTTCCGTCTCCACCGCCTGCTCTCTGGTCTCCTTCCCTTGCTGCAAGACGCTCAGCTGCTCCATCGCGCTCTTCAGCTCTTTCCCCAGCACAAACTTCTCCTCGTTGAGTTGCACCATCCGGTCAGACATGCCCACGCTGACTTCGGCCATCCTCCGTTCCCGCTCCAACACCTCCTGCTGGAGCCTCTCCACCTCCAGGGAGTTTTCTGAGAGGAGAGTCGCCAGCTTGGTGGCTTCCAGCTCCTTCAAGGCCAAGGCCTGGGATTGCTCCTCGGCCTTCGCAGAAGCCTCCTGCGCCTGTTCAACCAGGGTTCGTCCGTTCTGCTGCTCCTTCTGGAGCTGGCTGAGGAGGTTCCTCCCCACCGTCTCTTGCTCCGAGATTTGACGCTGGGCTTCGTCCAAGTCGTTCTGCAGAGCGACGATTTTCATGTCCTTCGATTGGGCCTCGTTTCTCAGGCTCTGAATCTGCTCCTTCAACAAACCCAGGTGAGAGATTCCACTTTCGTAGTTGGGAAGCTGCGGCTGCAGCTCTGGATGAGCAGGGATGCCTTCCGACTGAGCTTTCAACTCTGTGAGGAAGCAGAGTTCCTTCAGGTGGGACAAGAGCTGGTCCTGCTCTGCGTCCAGGGTCTCCGCAGCCCTGGCTGAGGCCTCCACTTGTTCTTGCAGCTGGCCAATTTCTGTGCTTTTCTCCTCCAAGATTCTCTGGTGGGTTTCCACGGCTTCCTGCTGCCTTCTTTGCAGTTCAGCGACTTCCAGCTCCAACCTAGCTATCTTCTGCAACTGCAGCCCAGAGTCTGGAGATGGTTCCTGAGCTGCTTCATTCTCCTCTGGTCCCAAGAGCAGCCCCAGAACAGAAGGAGAGTCCTGGATGTCTACAGTGACGAGGGAGCTGCTGCTTGAGTCACTCTGGATGGGCACGGTCCCTTCTCCCTCTCTCTCGCCGTCGCTCCCCTGGGGACCTCCTGCTTCGGCCTCCAGGCTGCTGGAGAGGGGAAGCTGTCCCTTGAGGAAAGCGATCTCTTCCTGGGCCTCTTGTAGTTCCAGAAGCAGGATGGACAGATCATGCTGCTTCTCCTCAGCGAAGGATTCCTGGAGATCGGGCTGTCCGTCCAGTTGGGCCGGCAGGGGCTCCTCCAGGGTCCGGTCTGCACTGGACTGAAAGAAGGAAACGAAGAATCATTCCTCTACAAGAAGCAGATATTTCATTTTATTTCATATTTTATTGTTTTATTTATTTTACCTTTCCTTATCCCAAAGGTGCTTTTTTTTCAAGAGGCAAGTGGACTTTCTGGTTTTTCTTTGAAGACGTTTCGCTTCTCACCCAAGGAGCTTCTTCAGCTCTGACTGGATGGAATCCTTCCATTCCCCACCATCCAGTCAGACCTGAAGAAGCTTCTTGGATGAGAAGCGAAACATCTTCCAAAAAAACCCAGAAAGTCCACTTGCCTCTTGAAAAAAAGCACCTTTGGGACAACCAGGATCTGACTGATGACTGAGAATCTCCATAGACCATACCTTACTTTCCTTTATTTTACTACGTGCCTTCCCTGCGGTCAGGGAAACCTGGCCTTGCCACCTCTTCTGCAAAGGTATTTACAGAAACAATTACCTGGTTCAGGGGAGGAGACGGGATTGCGGCTGTTTCCACTTCTGGCTGAGACAAGCTGAGCTCCGGGGGTCTTTCAGGGGTCTCGCCTGGGGCAGAAAACGCAACATGAGCTTTCCCTCCAAAGTGGAATCAAGCCATACACACACACACACCCAAGCCGAGATAAGCAGAAAACGGCCACCAAGTGAAGCCCACCCCTTAAATCTGCTCCTGGTTAAGGAGCAGCCAGACTGAGAGGCCATTTTCATTTCACAACCGACATGCTGGGGTGTTTCTGAGCAGGGGATACTGACACGGTAGCGTCGTAATACATAGTAGTATGGTAACAGAGGACCTGACTTAGATGAGGGGGTAGAAGGGGAACAAATTTGCAGATGACACTAAGTTGGCAGGAACACAAAACACCCCAGAAGACGAGCTCAGGATCCAAAAAGATCTTGACAGACTTGAACAATGGGCTCCAAGATCACTGCAGATGGGGATTGCAGCCAAGAAATTAAAAGACGCTTGCTCCTGGAGAGGAAAGCCATGGCAACTCTAGACAGCATCCTAAAAAGCAGAGACATCACCCTGCCAATGAAAGTGCATAGAGTCAAGGCTCTGGTTTTCCCAGTTGCAATGGATGGCTGTGAAAGTTGGACCATAAGAAAAGCTGAGAAGGCCAAAGAATGGAGGCCTTTGAACTCTGGTGCTGGAGGAGACTCCTGCGAGGCCCTTGGACTCCAAGGCCATCCAACCGGTCAGTCCTAGAAGAGATCAACCCTGACTGCTCTTTAGAAGGCCAGATCCTGAAGAGGAAACTTAAATCCTTTGGCCACCTAATGAGAAGGAAGGACTCCCTGGAGAAGAGCCGAATGCTGGGAAAGATGGAGGGCAAAAGAAGAAGAAGGGGACGGCAGAGAAGGAGGTGGCTGGATGGAGTCACTGAAGCAGTCGACTATGAGTTTAAATGGACTCCCAAGGATGGTAGAAGACAGGAAGGCAAGTTTTCCATGGAGTAGCGATGGGTCGGACTTAACTTCATAATTAACAACAACAATAATCCAACAACATGAAGTTTAACGTGGAGAAAAGCAAGGTTTTACACTTGGGCAGGAAAAAAACCCAAAGGTACAAGTACAGATTAGGCGAAACCTGGCAGAAAAACTGTGAGAGGGACCTTGGAATCCTAGAGGACGATCCCTTAAACGTGAGCCAGCCGTGTGCAGCAGCAGCCAAAAAAGATAATATAATCCTTGGTTGTATAAACAGAGGCAGAGAATCAAAAACACATGAAGTATTAGAAATGCTTTATAAAGCCTTAGTAAGGTCACACCTGGAATACTTGCACCCACTTTTGGTCCCCACATTACACAAAAGATCTTGAGACTTTGGAAAAAGTGCAGAGAGGCACAAAAGAAAGATGATTAGGGGGCTGGAAGCTGAAACATATGACGAACGGCTGGAGGATTTGGGTTTGGCTAGTCTAGAGAAAAGAAGGACTAGGGGGGACATTCCAGTATTTGAGGGGCTGCCACAAAGAGGAGGGGGTCAGCCTATTCTCCAAAAGCACCAGAAGGCAAGACAAGAAACGATGGATGGAAGCTTAAAAAGGGTACAAGCAACCTGGAATTAAGGAGAAACTTCCTAACAGTGAGGCGATTAACTAGTGGAACTCCTTGCCACCAGAAGTTGTGGGAGCTTCATCGCTGGAGGTTTTCAAGAAGAGACTGGACCACCATTTGTCTGAAATAGCACAGGGTCTCCTGCTTGAGAAGTGGGTTGGACTAGAAGACCTCCAAGGCCCCTGCCAGCTCTATCCCGATTGAATGGTTGACATTTTACAATCAATCAAAATGTGGGGATGAGTGTTGCTAACAGCCTAACCAGAAAAAAAGCACCAGCTGATGGAGAATCTGTCCAGGTATCTCGGGAATAGAATGAGGATCCCTGGGAACAGACATACTTTCATTACTGGGTTTACTCTCTATTTATATACTATTACCTTGCCCTGCCAAGTGTTCCTGGGACTGTTCTTGGTTCCTTCATTAGACTGTTGTTTATTTGTCTGAATTGGTAAACTCCTTGAATCCAGCAGTAAACAATGCCCCAATTAGGAATCACCAACTCAGACAAACAATCAAGCAGTAAACAATAGTTTGATCAAGGAACCACGAAGAACATTGCCACTAGTATGTAAACAGAGAGCAAACCTCCCTTTCAGCACTGATGATGTTCCCTAGTGGGGTTATAAAACGTCTGGAAGGAAACCACCCAGCTCAGAGAGCAACCAAGGACCCCACGTTTCAACCCTGAGCTACAAATATTCTCATCTGCTACTTTGATTCCTTCAGGAGGACGTCGCTGCTTCCTTACAGACGGGTTTTTTCCTCTGACCTTGTGTGGCAGAAGCGTCGTCAGGCGGGCTCTCCGGTGGCACATCCCCCTTCTGCCGCAGCCGGGCGTTCTCCGCTTGGACAGCCTCGTAACTGGCATGGAGGTCCTGCTCTGCTTTCTGAAGCTCGACCATCTCCTGGTTCTTCTCGGCCACCTCCAGGGCGTGCCTGGCCTCCTCGGCCTGCCTCTCCTGCTCTCGCTCAGCCTGGGCCGCTCTCGCCTGGGCCAGCTCTTGGCTCAGCTCTTGAATCTGCTCCTGGCTCTGCCGGAAGGCCGCCTTCTGCTCGGCCAGCTCCAGCTCCAGCCTCCTGACCAGGTTTAGGGATTCTTCCTGGGCAGACGCCAGGGTGCTTCTGGAGGTGTCCAGCTCTGCTTCTGCCTTTTGCAGCTTCTCCAGGAGATTCTAGGGAAGAGAAAGACGGAAGCGTGGAGCTCACCCAGAGATAGGAAGGACACCATCTTCACGGAGGAGAAGACAACAGAAAATGGACAGCAGAGGAATTTTGAGGGGGGGAGGGAATCAGACATTTCCCCCTCTTAGGTGGGGTTATATGTGGGGGTAGAAGAAGGGAGCTAAGCGCATAGAAGTTGCAAAAGCCAGATGGATGGATGGATGGATGGATGGATGGATGGATGGATGGATGGTTTACTCCACATCCTGAAAATGCAGCCAAGACGACCCAGGGAGGAAATATCAAATCCAGGAAAACTGTTGCCTCTAATGTAAAGAGTTTTCTTAAAAAGATATTTTACGACACAAGAGAACTTTTTTTAAAAAAATGAAAACTAATATAAAAATCAGAAAAAGAATTTTTTTAAAAAAAGGGAAGGAAAGATAGAACATTGGCTCTTCCTTACATCAAGGAATTGCCACCTGTTTCCCCTCTAACCGTTTTTAGTCCTTAAATCCCTAAATCACCAGCTCCGTCTTTTTGTTCTTTCAGCAAAAAGTCCAGCTGAGGTTTCTGTTTTTTTAAAAACAAAATCTTAAATGGTTGGTGTTTTTTTTGTTTTTTCCCTTCATGTTAAAAACTTGGATTTGCTTTATTTAAAAGTCAGGAAGTAATTTTGCTCCTGGATGTGTGCATTTTTTTAAAAAAAAATCTTTTTTTTTGCAAACCGAGAGCTGCTCCGGGGCAGCTTTAGTATGCAATAAAATTGCAATAAAAGGCAATTTTTGTCAGGATACCCAGGGGCGATACCTGCTTTTCTTCCTGAGAGCTGTTCAGTTCCTGCTGCAGCAATTCGACCACCTGCGTCCGGCCCAGCAAAGCCTCCTCCTGTTCTTCCACCTTTCGCTGCAGCTGCCTCAGATTCTATGGGGGGGGGGGGGGGGGGAAGAGACCCCAAAAGGATCAGGTTCAAAAGCCACAAGACTAAAATACAGATTTCTCACTGCCGGCTTTGCCTCTGGCCAGATATAAGGAGTCCTTGGCTTACGACCACAACTGAGCCCAAAATTTCTGTGGTTAAGTGAGACCTTTGTTCAATGAGTTTGGTCAAGATTATTCAGGAACTGGCAGAGACACGGTAACAAGGTCAGCCAATGAATAGGCATAGCAAGTAAGTCAGCCAATTGGGAGTTGAGACGGACTGGAGCTCTCAGGGCGTGTCTTAGTCTGCAGCTTCTGAGTCTGTGCAGAGAAACTGAAACCAGTCTGCTGCTGGAACTGAAACCAATCTCTCCTCTGACTGTGAATCTGCTGTTGGTATTGTAAATTTACTTCATGTATTATTGTGTATATAAAGAAGATAATGAATCCTGCTGCATCAGTCTGCCTGTGTGTACTTTCTGGATTTAATTTCTGCAAGAAACTGACATGTTTTGCCCCATTTTACGACCTTCCTTGCCACAGTGGTTACGTCAATCGTTGCAGTTGGTAACGCAGTCGTTAAGCGAATCTGGCTTCCCTGTGGACCTTGTCAGAAGGTCGCAAAAGGGGATCACGTGACACACACACACACAGGGATGTTGCAACTGTCATAAATAGGAGCCAGTTGCTGAGCATCCGAATTTTGATCCCGTGACTATGAGGATGCTGCAACAGTCGTAAGTGTGAAACACGGTCATAAGTCACTTTTTTCAGTGCTGCTGTAACTCTGAGTGGCCCCTACTACCTGTAAATCTTTGGCATTTTTCCCGAAGCCACCCACCTGCTGCATTTCTGCTTCGCGGGCCAACCAGGCCTCCACCTGGTGGATTTCTGCCTGATGCTGGAGAGCCTGTTCTTCACGGAGTGCCTCTTTCTCCAGCACTTCCCTTTGAAGGGAGCTGATCTGCCGAGAGAAGAATGAAATAAAATGAGGATTATAATGGGGGAAGCCTCAGGAGAGTCGCTGCAGCCCCCGGGCAGAAAAGAGACAATGCTAAAATAATCCCCTTCCATGGGCAGCCTGGAAGTTGGGAAAATGATTTTGGTTCAAATGTACCAGGCACCTGGAGGCGAAACTCTCCCACACAGGCACCAGGTGCCTCGTGAGAGGCTGCATCTCTTCTTTTCTGCATTATTATATTCACATCCCACCTTTATTCTTTCTACAGATAAGGTGGGGAAGATGTCCAACGCACCTTCCTCCTTCTTCTGTTGTCCCAACAACAACCCTGTGAGGTGGGTTGGCAGAGAGAGAGAGAGAGAGAGGGTGATTGGCCTAAAGGCACCCAGGTGGCTTTCACGCCTAAGGTGGGACTAGAACTCACCGTCTCCTGGTGACTGGCCCAAAGTCATACGGTCAATTCTCATCTTTAATGAAGGACTAGAACTCACCGTCTCCTGGAGATTGACCATCACAATCCTGGTGATTGGGCCAAAGCCGGCTTTCATGCCTAAGGCAGGACTAGAATTCACATTCTCCTGCTCTCTAGCCTGGCGCCTTAACCACGAGACCAAAACGGGCAACATGCTCCAGCAGGCAACTTTGGACCCCAATTTCAAACTGTGTACGGAAACGCCAAAGCATTGCTGGACAAGTTATAGGAATTTCACAGGAGAAGAGAAAACACCTAGAAATCTATAATGTTTTTTTGGTTTTATGGTCCCTTGCCAATATTAGCCTGAGAAGATCCCAAGAGGTCAGAACCCCCCCCCCCCCCCCCAAAAGTCCAGATGGGCATCGCGGATTCCCCACCTGGGCCTGGGCATCCCCGAGTCTTCCCGTCGCTTCCTCCAGCTGCCCTCGGAGTTCCGTCACCGTTTCTTCCTGCTCCTGAAGCTGCCTCCTGAGGACGCCCGTCTCGTCCACTGTCCCATCGCTTAGGCCATGGTCACCCTGATGGCACAGAAGACAGGCAGGAGTTTTGGGAGAAGATTTAGGCTGCCCTGGACTTTTCAAAAGTTGTCACGTTTTAACAGATTTAACAGGTTAATAGAGTTGGAAGGGACCTTATGGGTCATCTAGTCCAACCCCCCACCCAAGCAGGAGACCCTACACCATTTTTGACAGAGGGCAGTCCACTCTCTTCTTGAAAGCCTCCAGTGATGAAGCTCCCACAACTTCCAAAGGCAACTTCTGTTCCATCGGTTGATTGTTCTCGCTGTCAGAAAATATCTCCTTATTTCCAGGTTGAATTTCTCCTTGATCAGTTTCCATCCATTATTCCTTGTCTGGCCTTCAGGGGCTTTGGAAAACAGCTTGACCCCCTCCTCTCTCTGGCAGCCCCTCAAATATTGGAAGACAGCTATCCTGTCTCCCCTGGTCCTTCTCTTCTCTAGACTAGCCAGGCCCACTTCCTGCAACCGTTCATCATATGTTTTAGCCTTCAGTCCCCTCATCATTTTTGTTGCTCTTCTCTGCGCTTTTTCTAGCATCTCAACATCTTTTTTATAGCATGGTGATCAAAACTGGATGCAGGATTCTAAGCATGGTTTTAGGCGAAGTACTCCTGAATCCATGTGTTTATTGGAAGGGAGAAGTTTGCCAGTGGAAGTGGGCAGAGGGTCTCTGGACGGGAAGGGGCCACGTGGCTTAATGGGACCCTCTCACTCAGCCAAGAAGCTAAGAAAGACATTCGCAGGACAGCCACTCCTTTGTCCCACATGGGACGTTTTGGCCGCCCGGCTTGGAAATGGTGACTTGGTGCCTGTGGAGGGGAGGGGGCTCACCTGGAAAGGAGGCGGGGGCCCTTCTGGCTGCCCCTCGGCAGGTGCTGCCCCTCCCTGGGACGTCAGCTCCTCGATGCGCTTGTTCAGGTTGGCCACTTTCACTTTAGCCTGCAGCTTCAGCTTCAGCAGTTTCGCATCGGCCGCCTGCCTCTCTTCCTGCAGGGGAACCACATCGTCACACACAGGGCCAGAGCTACGGGGCGTGAGGGGCAGGGGTGACCCTTGCAGGAGGATGCCCAGAGGACCTGACCTGAGCGGAGGGGTTTGGGGAAGAGAGGGCTGTCCTCTGCATCAGGTGAACAAAAGACCCAGGGAAGCCCTTTCGGCCCAGAAGGGAAAACTCATTGCCTTTGGGTGTTTGGGAGTGATTCCTGCAGGGCCAGGTTACTTCCCCTCTCTTGCGTTTTTATTGATGGATTTATATCCCACCTTTATTACTTTTACAAATGACTCAAGGTGAGAACGTATCCAGCACACCTTCCTCCAATCTTCCCTCCCATTAGGTGGGTTGAGCTGAGAGAGGAGGACTGGCCCAAAGTCACCCAGCTGGCTTTCCTGCCTATGGCAGGACTAGAACTCACTGTCTCCTGGTGATTGACTCAAAGTCACCCAGCCGGCTTTATTTATGACATTTTTTTTTACTAAAACCAGTATTTACTTCTGTCTTTCTGCAAGAACACCTCATAGCAAACCAAGGATCTACTTAAACAATCATGGTATTCATTTAACAAGTGCCACACAAAAGGCCATCCAATCAGGTCCGGTCACTTGATGACCTGCTCTACGACCGTCACAACTTACGATCGGAATAGGCAGGCTCCATTACAGTCCTAAGTCAAGGACCGCCTGCAGCTGAACTAAAAATGTAATAATTTTACAGTTGCCAAAGACTCTGCGGGGGGAAATTCTAGCCTGTGTTTTTTAAAAAAAATTTCCTTCTAGGGAATTGCTTTTCGACTTTTAAATATAGCAAGCCCACCCATGCTAATTTTGCTATGTCACCCCCCAAAAATGCAGCAGGAAATAGTGGAGCAACCTTGTCCAAGTGTAGCAACCCAGTTGGGGGCCAGACGCAGCCCATTGTTGATGGCTGCTATAACTCCCATGCCACCCACCCATTAACTTGTTTAAGTTCATCCTTTATTCCAGGGGTCTCCAACCTTGGCAACTTTAAGACTTGTGGACTTCAACTCCCAGAGTTCCTCAGCCAGCTTTGCTGGCTGAGGA
>WNWU01000180.1:0-34057 GCA_012654045.1 Ptyas mucosa | reverse complement strand
GCTGGCTGAGGAACTCTGGGAGTTGAAGTCCACAAGTCTTAAAGTTGCCAAGGTTGGAGACCCCTGCTTTATTCAATATAGGGTATTTGTTGCCCAGAACCAGAAGTAAACACTGGTTGTCATGAATATAGCCAGCTGAGTGAATTTGAGCCCATCACCAGGAGACTGGGAGTTCTAGCCCTGGTTTAGTCATGAAAGCCAAATGGGTGACTTTGGACCAATCACCAGGAGGCTGTGAGTTCTAGTCCCACCTGAACACACACACACACACACGGAAGCTCCTGTCCAGGAGAAAGAGGGCGCCCGCTTTCCACCCACCTGAAGCGTGGCCTCCTTCTGATGGAGCTGAGTGTCCTTCTCCCGCACTAGGGTCTTCAGTTGCGCCACCAGCTTCTCCATGTGGGCCAGCCGTTCCAGGACGTCTTCTGGCGTCTCCTCCCCATTCTGCTGGCTGGATTCAAACTCCGGTCCCTGCGGAGGAGGAGAAGAAAAAAAACCAGGAAGCAGAAGCCCCTAAGTCATCCCGTAGCTTTTCAAACTCTTGGTCCTCAAACAAGGGTTGGTGTCACATGAATGTCCGAGAAGGGACTCGTCATTCATTTAGTGCTGCTAGAGGGGTTGAGACGCAAAGGAGGCCAGACACGATGCCCAGGTCGCTTTGGCTGTCGCTTTCATGAAAGGCCCAAACCCAATGGTGAAATCCTAATTTTTTTACTACTGGTTCTGTGGGCGTGGCTTGGTGGGCGTGGCAGGGGAAGGATACTGCAAAATCTCCATTCCCTCCCACTTCTGGGGGAAGGATATTGTAAAATCTCCATTCCCACCCCACTCTGCAGCCAGCCAGAGGTGGCATTTGCCGGTTCTCCGAACTACTCAAAATTTCTGCTACTGGTTCTCCAGAACCTCTCAGATCCTGCTGGATTTCACCCCGGGTCAACCTCTATGTTCTGCCACAAATGAGCAACTCTCAAAGATTTAAAAACCTACTTGTTTCTTCCGAAGCCGAGGGCTAAGATGACTAAATTAAACTAAAAATTAAAATGAAATATAAATGTGGAATAGGTTGCCTGTTACAGATAATTAAGTGGTGCTGACTGCTGCTTTATTTATTTATCATCTTTTAACGACCCCCATAATCCCTTGCGGGGTGGAGTCAGGGCAACTGGATAGAGCTAGCAGAGTGATTTACTGGCCGGATGCCCTTCCTGTCGTCAATGCAGAGTTTTGTTCAGCAGATCTATTCTCATTGTACCCAGTTGAGAGAAATATCTGCCTCTACCTGGAATTGAACTCACAGCCTCCTGATTGCGAGGCGAGAGCTCCACCACCAGCCCACCGCACCACTGCTTTATTTATCCTACGTATATAGGTTGCCCTCTATTTATACTCCTATATGTTGCCCATCTCACTGATAAGGTGACTCTGGGCACCTCTAGTTGACTCAAGATCGTTTTATCTTTAGTTAATTTATTTAAATAGCTTATACAGCCACTCAGCTTTATAGCAGTTGCTTTGTCAATGTTCCACCATCCAAGTGAATCAAGAACAATTAAGATTTGTGGCTTTGAATAAAAGGAGGCCTGTAATTGTAGGTTGACTTGCATCAAAGCAAGGAGAGATCCAACCTAGGATTAAGAAGAAATTTCTTTGAAGTGGGAACAATTAATCAGCGGAATGGCTTGCCTCCAGAAGGCTGCCACAAAGAAGAGGGCATCAGCCAGCCAAGAAACGACGGATGGAAACTAAAAAAGGAGAGAAGCAACCTGGAATTAAGCAGAAACTTCCTGACAATTGAGGACAATTAACCGGTGGAACAGCTTGCCACCAGAGGTTGTGGATGCTGCATCACTGGAGGTTTTTAACAAGAGACTGGACAGCCATTACTGGAGGCTTCTAAGAAGAGATTGGGTTGGATTGGGCAACTTTCTCTTGCCAAACTGGTCCGACTTACAGCAGGGGATGGTGCCATCCCACCATCTTCTCCTTCCCCGGAGAGCTCGTGCAGGACTGTGCTGGCCAGCCCCGACAAACGGCTGAGCATCTTCACCCTCCAGGCAACCAGCGGCACAGGGGGAGAAGGAGGAGGAGGAGGTTGGCTGGAGCATAAAAGGAGCACAGAAGGTCCAGAGAAGGAAGGAGTCACAGCTTGCAAGCCGCCAGGGTCTCCGATAGGCTGCTCAGGTGCACCTTGGTTTCTTCCTTGGCGGGCAATCAGCTGCTTTGGCCGTTAGTTTTTCTGCAACAACAATCATAATTTAACCCAAAGTAAAAGGTAACAGAGTAAGAGATATCCTGTGCTCATAGAAGAAAACATGCAACTCAGCCTTTGTTTAGATAATTTATTCAATTTCGCCCAAGTGACTCTGGGCGGAATGTGCCCATTGCCCAGGGGAAAAAAGACCGGGATCCTGGAAAAAACATTCTGGCAAATCAGTGTGTAGCCCACAGTTTGGGAAGCCTGTAATGAATGCACAAACCCTTGGCAGCCATTTCATGAGAGTGCCCACAAGGCACTCCCCGAATCCCATCCATTCTGTGCTCTCAGGCTGCCAAGGCTAAATAAAAGAACCATCACCAGGAAGGGACGTTCTAACACGGTTAAACTGCCAGAATCCTGAAGAGCCACAGTATGTTCCAGTGGAAGTAGAGGAAGTTCCAAGCAAGGTGCTAGTCCTCATGAGATCTGAGTCATGTAATCTCACAGAGGGCTTCAAAGCAAAGAACAGAGTCAGCTTTTAAGTCGCTGCTAAAGCCGGGATTCAAACTGTCACATCGTTCAAATGAAGTATAAATGGCACAGGAGTATCATACACCGTTTAGTCACAAATGGATGATCAAAACCTCAAGTTAATGAACTAGCCCTCGTCCCAATCTGAGTATGGCCCTAAAGGAACAGATGTGCAAGGGGGCACATATGGTTCATGCCATTTATTTGAGTATATGCTCATACACAAATTGGGACTAGGGCCAGATCATTACCTTGAGCGCCAGAACGCTTTCTATAAATTGATAGAAAAGGAAGGTATGATGAGTAGTCTGTCTGTCTGTCTGTCTACATCTACCTAACTTTTCTATCTGTCTGTCTGTCTGTCTGTCTGTCTGTCTATCTATCTATCTATCTATCTATTTTTCTATGATCTATATCAGTAGGGGGTTTCAAAAAAATGTATGTGGCTTGTGGCTTGGTGGGTGTGGTAAATTGCTAGAGCAGATTTTTTTCCTTGTGCTAATCAAGCTATGCTGAAAACAAAAATGAAAATAAAGCAGGCTGTTTGCTGTTTACTGAAATGCAAAATTAGGCAGAGGAAGATTTCTTTTTCTTCTTTTTCCTCACCAAAAAAGGTAGGTGCAAACAATGGGAAATTTGGGCAAAAGAGGAGAGTTCAAGATTTTAAAACACAAAAGAAAAAAAGGAGAAAGAAAAAGACAAAAATAAAAATGGGAAGGGAGAAAAAGAAATGAAAGATGTTATACATATTTAGAATTGAAATATGAATAGTAGTAAGAAATAAATGGGAAATCATGATTGTAAAAATGAAATGAATAATAATTGGAATATTTGTCTTTTTAAAATCTAGACAATGTTAAATTTTTATTTTTTTATTTTTTTTAGAAATATGAATAAGTATAAACTGTAAATTAAAATACTTTTAATGGTATATGGTGGTGAAAGTAAAAAGGATTTAAGTTGTAGCTTGGATAACAGCTAGAACATTTTAAAATTTAATTAGGGAAATTGTAACAATTGAAATATTTTTAATTACGGTATATATTGTGATGAAAGTAGAAATGATTAAGTTGTGATTTGAAGGATTATATGGGCAAAACTATTTGGGTTATTGGGAGAGTTTAAGATGTGAAAATGAGTAACATAACAGGAAAGCTCTATTTAACTAGGGAATTGTAATAATTGAGATACTATTAATTGTATATTGTGTTGAAAGCAGAAATGGTTAAGTTGTGGTTTGGAGGAATATATGGTGGAAATTATTTGGTTTATTATTATTGGTAAATATAATTAATTGATTTGTAAGAAATTGGATTGCATGGAAATAATTGGAATATTCATGTTCATATTGATTAATATACAAAAAAGATAGTTATATAACTGATTTATATTAAAATGTTGAATTCGTATTAAACAATTATAATATTACATAATTAACCAATGTGAGGATGGATATAAAAATAGATGACAATGGGAAGGGGTATAATATAGAATAGAAGGGAAAAATGAATTTGATTAAGATTAGAGATGAGGATGAAGGGTAATATTGGTTTTTTTAAAAAAATAGATGAGGAATAAATATGGCAAAAAGGAAATATAGAAATTGTAAATTTAATTGAAATGACTAAACATTGTTTAAATTTGTGAACCGGCCAAATACTCTGTTCAAAGAAAATACATTGTATGTTTGCATGTGTGTTTGTCTAAAAAATAAAAAAACCTTTTAAAAAAAAAACAAAAAAGGTAGGTGCGTCTTATACTCCGGTGCGGAAAAATACGATAGATTGTTGGGCTGAATCTTTAAACTGCTTAGAGAGGGCTGGAAAGCAATGGGAAGTGGTATGTAAGTTTAATTGCTATTGCTATTGTCCTTCCATCCTTCTTTCCTTCCATCCCTCCCTCCTTTCCTTCAGGTTGACTCAGCCTTCCATCCTTCCGAGGTCGGTAAAATGAGGACCCGGATTGTTGGGGGCAATTATGCTGACTCTGTAAACCGCTTTGAGAGGGCTGGAAACCACCGTGAAGCGGTATGTAAGTCTAAGGGCTATTGCTATGTATCTGTCTATATCTATATCTAATCTATACATACACACATACCCATACATGCATACATGCACATACATATATATACATACATACAAAGATATATATATTAATAATAATAATAATAATAATAATAATAATAATAATAATAATAATAGCTTGAAAATAGATCTATACTCGTCTCCCTTTATTTCTTTATCAGCAAATGTAAATTTGGTATAAAAATGGTTTGTCGTGAATGCAACGGATTGGAGCTGAAAAATGAAAGGGAAACAGGATGCTCCCTCCCATATTGGGGTAGACCAGGTGCTGCGACAGAAAAACACTTAAGAGATAGATAGATAGATAGATAGATAGATAGGAAGATAGATAGATAGATAATAAAAAAATGATTGATAGAGGTAGATATACTATTGAAGATAGATAGATAGATAGATAGGAAGATAGATAGATAGATAGATAGATAGATAGAAAGATAGATAGATAGATAAAAAATGATTGATAGAAGTAGATATTCTATTGATGATAGATAGATAGATAGGAAGATAGATAATAAAATGATTGATAGAGGTAGATATACTATTGATTATAGATGGATAGATAGATAGATAGATAGATAAAAATGATTGATAGAGGTAGATATACTATTGATTATAGATAGATAGATAGATAATATATGATTGATAGAGATAGATTGATATACTATTGATTATAGATAGATAGGAAGATAGATAGATGGGAGGGAGGGAGGGGGAGGGGCAGAGGGGAGGGGGGGCTCCTGGTTCTTTCCTTGCAGACCTTTCACGACCCAACTAGGTCGCCTCATCCGTCGAAGGCTTCTAAGCTGCTGTCTGGGAAGGAGGAGGCGGACATCTCAAGGGGGCACCCCGAAGTCCGCAAGCCGGTCCCCGCCGAGACCCTCCTCCACCTCCTCCCCCCGCCCTTCCGAGGGGCTCTGAGGGTGTTTTTATCCGCCTGCAGAGCCGGGGGGGCGGGGCGCTGCGAGCTCTTCGAGGTCGAAGCAGGCCGGAGTCCAACCGGTGCTCCTGCAGAGTTGAGGCCTGCGCCGCCGCCCAGAGGGTTGAAAGGGGGGAGATTTGAGGCGGAGAGAAGCGGCGACCCCGGGCGAGACTCACCGCTCCGACGCGCCGCCGGGTTCCGGCCACATCAGCACCGGAAGGGCCCCGGTCTCCGGCCTCTCGGCACTTCCGGCTGCCTCACTTCCAATCCCCGCCTCTTTTTCTCCGATCTTGACCAATAGGAATGGGTAATAGTTGAGACAGACAGGTTCTTTGTCTAATCGCTCGGCGCGGCTTCGGCTGTTGCTGTGGTTTCGCGGAGGAGAAGGGCGGTACGGGCCACGCCTCTTTTTCCACCTATGAGCAAACGCGGCTTGGGCGCCGCCCTGCCCGCACCAAAACAAACCAAAGGAACCCAATGGGAAGAGGCGCTCGTGCAGCTTGGAACCAATCGGCGGCCGTGCCGCCTGGAAGAAGGGACCAATCAGAGTCTGAGGGGGCGGGGGCAGAAAAAAAGTTAAACCGTCCCCGTCCAGTGAAGGGGGAGGGCATGATTTGCATATGGTAATTTATGTTAATGTTTGAAGTCTCGCCTGCAGCATTCAATGAATGAAAGAAGCGGCAGAAAAGCTTTTAAAAATCCTTTTTATGTTAATTGTTTTTTAAATTTTTAAAATGTATTTAATTAACAATTTTCAACAGAGCCCCTTTGACAAGTGAGATGGGAGGCATATAAATGTAGTAAATAAAAGAGGGAAGGAAGGAAGGAGAAAAGAGAGGAAAAAAGGAAGGGAGATGAAAAAGGAAGGAAAAGCAGAGAAAGGAAGAAAGAAAGGAAAAGGGAGAAAAAGAGGGAGTTAGGGCTGAAGTGTAAATTATCCCTCGGATGATGTCTGCAGTTCCAACTGAGATCCGTACCATGCTCTTAGATGGCACAAGAAAAACAGGGAGAAGATTGATATGGGTTCAGATCACACGGCAGGAACATGTTTGACAAATACCAGATAATAGCAATATGTTTGCAACAAAATATAAAGGAATTATATACGCGATACAACTACAAAGGCACAATATATGTGTTACAGGAACCTAATGGTTACAGAATAACAACTTTCTACTTGGTATACCAGTATATCGTATTCTAATATTATTTATTATATTATTTATTAAAAACCAGAGAAAAGGGAACTTTGGAATGGAGAGAAATTCAACTTGGTGGCCAGGAAGGGTCAGAGGAGCCACAGAGAAGTAAAAAGTGGGGAGTCCTTGAGGCAGGGAAACCAGTTCCGTCCGGCTCGTCTGTCTGGCCAGAACTAATCCAGGCCCAAATTCTCCTTAACTTTGTCCCTTTGCCCTGTCTCTCAGCTGGACTTTCACCATAGCTGAGCCCAGGAAACGGGAAATATGGGTTACTGGTTAAAATACTGAGCTGTGTGTCATTCTCAGGGTTTTGCCTTTTCAGCAGAATTGAATTGGGAGGTGGCTGCGTGGCCCGTGCACATAAATAGCTAAAGTTAAAGAATATGGGCCTGGCTAGTCTAATGAAGAGAAGGACCAGGGGGAGACATAATAGCCGTCTTCCAGTATTTGAGGAGCTGCCACGAAAAGGAGGGGGTCAATCTATTCCTCAAAGCACCTGAAGGCAAGACAAGAAACAACCGATGGAAACCGATTCGATTCGATTTCTATTTTCTATTTCTCTATTCTATTCTATTCTCTATTTTTTCTATTTTCTATTCTATTCTATTCTATTTTTATTTCTATTTTCTATTCTATTCCTATTTTCTATTTTATTCTATTTCTATTTTCTATTTTCTATTTTCTATTTTTTCTATTTTCTATTCTATTCTATTCTATTTCTATTTTCTATTCTATTTCTATTTCTATTTTCTATTCTATCCTATCCTATCCTATCCTATTCTATTCCTATTTTCTATTCTATTCCTATTTTCTATTTTCTATATTCTATATTCTCTATTCTCTATTCTATTCTATTCTATTCTATTCTATTCTATTCTGTACTAATACCACTCTATAAAGCCTTAGTAAGACCACACTTGAAACACTGCATCCAGTTTTGGTCACCACATTATAAAAAAGATGTGGAGACTCTAGAAAAAGTACAGAGAAGAGCAACCAGGATGATGAGGGGACTGGAGACTAAAACGTACGAAGAACGGTTGCAGGAACTGGGCCTGGCTAATCTAGTGAAGAGAAGGGCCAGTCTTCCAATATTTGAGGGGCTGCCACAGAGAGGAGGGGGTCAAGCTATTTTCCAAAACATCTAAGGCCAGACAAGGAATAATGGATGGAAAGTGATCAAGGAGAAATTCAACCTGGAAAATTCAGGAGGAATTTCCTGACAGTGAGAACAATCAACCCATGGAATAGAAGTTGCCTTCAGAAATTGTGGGAACTTCATCACTGGAGGCTTTCAAGAAGAGACTGGACAGCCATCTGTCAGAAATAGTTTAAGGTCTCCTGCTTGGGTGGGGGGTTGGACTAGATGACCTACAAGGTCCCTTCCAACTCTGTTAATCTGTATCTTTATTCTATTCTATTCTATAGGAAAAGAATCACATTGATTAAAATAAAAGGTCTCAAATAATATTTTCAACACCTAGTCAGCCAGGAATTAATCAAAATACAGTATATACAAAGAAGCAAAAATTAGAAATGATTGACTGGGTCGTCCATCCTTCTCCTCTCTTGATAACTGAGACACAAACAGGCAGCAGGAAACCTCTGACAATGCCATAGGATTAGAAAGTTTTCAAAGGCCGGCTGTGAGTCATCTCCTACCAAGTAAGACAAATGCAACCTTGTCCCAAACATGACAAGCGAAATCGACCAAGTGTGAACATGAACCTTGGACAAGAAATCACAAAGATCGGCATGGCGTAAATAATAAAAATTTTCTTTAATAAATATCTGAGCCAACTTTTACTCGGGCGTGTTCGGGATGGACTTCTGTCCCAAGCATGTGAGGCTTCTGCAGAAATAAACAACTGGAAAAAAAGAAGATTTGTTTTCCTCATTGCCAAGTGATTTATTAACCATTCACACCGGGGAAAACAGTTAGGAGCTGAAGCATCAGCCTACAGATCTACAGGGAAGATCCTGCCTCTATTGCAGCTGCTTTTAAGGGAAGCCTTTCTGGGAAGGAGCCATAGATAAAGCAACTCAGAGTAGACCTTTGTCAGCTTCTTCCTTCCCACCTTCAATGACTTCTCTTCGAAGCTAAGGTCTCCCACGGTGTCTCTCCAAAGCAGCCTTCGCACGACCCACCCTTATCCTCATCCCTGGATTATCTCATTTTCTGGGATCACCCAATCCATTGAGGCATAAATTGGCTAAGTTCCTAACTGCATGCCAAACCCATATTAAATAAACAAACAGACCGAAGCTCAAGAGAGGTTAAAATTAAGCAAATATGCCAGGTTGTTAATTGATTGGGTTAAATGGATGGGGAGTTCAATTCCCAGAATTTGCCAGCAAGGAGGAGAAGGGGGGGAAGAGGAAGAGGGGGAGAGAGAAAGAAATGAGGAGGAAGAGGAGGAGGAGGAAGAAAGAAGAAGAAGGTAGGAGGAAGAAGGAAGAAGAGGAGGATGAAGATGAGGTGGAGGAGGAGGAGAACATCCAGCTTCTCTTGAACATGAACACAAGGAGCTTGGGAAACTCTGAAAAATGAGATGATAAAAGCCTAGTCTAGCACAATACCACTGAAAAAGAAAAATGAGAGATTCCAGAAGAAACTAGCATGGCTGAATAAAGAACTCTCTGATAAACTGAAAGACAAAAAGGACAAATATAAAAAGTGGAAAGAGGGACACATAAAGTAGAATACCAGCAAATAGCCTGAATCTGCAAAGATGAAGCCAGGAAACCTGAGGATTCACTAGATCAGTGTTTTTCGAGGTTGACAACTTCAAGATGCGTGGACTTCAACAACCAGAATTCCCCATTGAAGCAATTCTGGGAGTTGAAATCCACACATCTCAAAGTCACCACATTTGAAAAACTGATCTAGTCGGTCTAAGATTTGATCTTGCAGTCTAAAGACGCTTGGTCCTGCTAAGTTCAACTTCCCCTTAATACTAAAGTGGGAATTCAACTAAGTTCAACTTCTCCTTAATAGTAAAGTAGGAATTAAAATTAAAGATCTACTTCCACCACCAGGAGCCCTGTTGTCTTCTGGTTTGCTGCATCCTTCACATCTGCAGGCTGGAGGCCTCTTGGTGAAAATCCAGATCTTTGTCAAAATATCGTGGCATGTTTTCATTCTCCTGGCACAGGAGAAGGCAAGGAAGTACAGGCCTTTCTTTCAGAAAGTGCACTGCAGGTCAGGAACCAAAGCGAGGCAATTTCTACTCCCAAAAAGTAAACTCTGGAACAAATTACACCCGGTTTCATACTCTGAACTCTGAACATTCTGTGTTAAATCAACCACTTTCTCTACATTTGACAAAAGCATCAACAGGAAGGAGAATGTGAGTTTTATTTAGTGTCCTGAACTACAAGATAGAGACATTCTGACACCATCATTCAGTAGATGGCTACCATTTTGCAGTGCTCAGGACTCTAGAGACCATAACAGATGCTGTTGGTGGTGGATCCTTTCTAGCAGAAAATCCCAAAGCCCAGATCAGTGCATAAGCTAAGGCCTATAGTATTTGTGATGAGCCTTCCTTACCAAGGGAACATCATCAGTGCTTAGAAGTCTTCTACCACTACTTTCTAGCACTGATGATGTTACCTACTGTAATTTGGGAAATGAAATGTCTTCAAGAAAGCAACCAAGCTCAGAGAACACCAAGGACCCCACAGTTCTCCTCCTCCTCTCTGTGAACCCACCTCCCTTCTAGCACTGATGACATTATCTAGTTGGGTCATGAAACTTCTGCAAGAAAATCACCACGTTCAGAGAGCACCAAGGACCCTACAGTCCTCCTCCTCCTCTCTGCAACCCTCCTTGTTGCTAGCAGCGGTGATGTTATCTAGCTGGGCCATGAGACGTCTACAAGAAAACAGCCAAGCTCAGAGAGCAGCAAGGATCCCTAAAATAAAATTATTTCCCCAGAAGCATCTGAGCTGAGATGAGGACCTTCCTCTGGGTTCCACAAACTAGCAAAACAATCCTGCAGTCTTCGCATGACCCAAACCCTGATTTTGTGAGATGGTCCTCCTTCTTCTCAACCGTCATGAAGTTCCCACCAACAGCCCAACCTCCCTTCAGCATAAAGGCCCACATGAATCTGGTCCTGCTGGAAGAACCTTTGGTGGCTTGACGTTATTGTCCTGTTTCCCCCCCCCCCCCCCTCCAACTCAGCTCTCCTTGGCCCCACGTGAGGAAGTAAATAACATCTGAACCCAGTCCAGCCCCGTGGATGGAGGCCTGGTCATGCTCCTTTGGCTGCCCTGTGCCCTGGCGAAGACAGTGACCGAGTCTCAACCTTTGCTTGGCTTGGAGGTAGCTATGGCTCAAATTCCAGGGGCAAAGGAGGGGGCTCCCTGCCCTCCCAGGACTCCTGGGGAGCACTTCTCCTTCTAGTAAAGGTCAGGCATTAATCGTTTGCTCACGCCAGAGAGGAGTTTGGCCCTGGTGGGTTAACGAATGACTTATTGTCCCGTTAACACTGACATCTGTTGCCATTATAAAACCGAGGGTTATAAATCCTGGAGAAGCAGGCAGGCAAACAGATAGACCCCTTCCTAAGACTGCTGCCTTCCTGTGCCTCTCCTCTCCCCCAGCTGCAAGGATGAAGGTGGTGGGCCCGGTAAGTGACACACACACACACACACACACACTCAAACCCAGCTGAGCATAGGTGTGCTGAAGGAGAAATCACAGTAAGAGGAACGGAAGGATCCTGGTTGAATATCAAGAGGTTGTGTTCATACAATGTGCTGGACCACACAGCTTGGTAAACTTACAGAATATTAGAATAACAAGAATTGGAAACGACCTTGGAGGTCTTCTAGTCCAACCCCCTGCTCAAGCAGGGGACCTTATACCATTTCAGACAAATGACTGTCCAGTCTCTTCTTAAAAATGTCAGGTGATGGAGCACCCACAACTTCTGGTGGCAAGCTATTCCACTGGTTAATTGTTTTCACAGTCAGAAATTTTCTCCTTAGTTCTAGGTTGCTTCTCTCCTTGATTAGTTTCCATCCATTGCTTCTTGTCTTGCCTTCAGGTGCTGCTGCTGCTGCTTCTTCTTCTTCTTCTTCTTCTTCTTCTTCTTCTTCTTCTTCTTATTATTATTATTATTATTATTATTATTATTATTATTATTATTATTAATTAGATTTTTATATCGCCCTTCTCCTTTCGGACTCAGGGCGATGAACAGCCAAAATAAAACATTTGTACACAAAAGTTCAAATAGTTTTAAAAATATTTAAATGAAATTTGGCCCATAATTTAAAACATTTCAACTTAAAAATCAGTATCAAACTTTAAAACCGACATAGAATCAGGCCAGCCCGGCTAACTGAAAGAAATAAGCTTTTGAGAATAGATGGTCTCCCTCTTCTTTTTGGCAGCTTCTGAAATATTGGAAGGCTGCTATCATGTCACCCTTAGTCCTTCTTTTCATTAAACTAGACATGTCCAATTCCAGCAACCGTTCTTCATTCATTTTAGCTTCCAGCCTGCTAATAATCTTTGTTGCTCTTCTCTGCCTGAAAATTTCTCTTCTGGAATTTCACCGTCTTTTTTGCATCATGGTGACCAAAAGTGGATGAAATATTCCAAGTGTGGTCTTAGCAACGCAGTGTAAAGTGTTATTATCACACTTCATGTGATCCTGAACGTATCCCTCTGTTGATGGAACCTACGGTAGGACCTCATTGGCCCTTTTTGGCAGCTGTAGAACACCACTGGCTCATAGTTCAATGGCAGTCTATCACTTCACGTAATCTTGGTATTCTCTTTCAGTTGATGCAACCTTGGTTAGTTTTATTCTGGCTTAGATTCTTGATAACATTAAGTGTTGGGCGAGCCAAGCCTGCTGAGTTTGTTTAAGATTCACCCTGTTGTGCCATCCCAGAAGATGGGTTGAATTTGCAACCAGCTGAAGCATTTTATTCAAGGGGTAAGAAGCAGAAATCAGCCTCATGGGCTTCGAAATCTGGTCTGTTCCATCCAAACAGCCAAACATTCATGGAACATGTGAGTTTGAATAGCTTCAGTGATTCCAGAGGCCTCCAATTTATTCCTCATGATACCAGGAGACCTTTGACAGACTCTAGAAAGGGTGCAGAGAAGAGCAACAATGATGATGAGGGGACTGGAGCTAAAACATATGAAGAATGGTTGCTGGAATTGGGTATGTCTAGTTTAATGAAAAGGAGGACCAAGGGTGACATGATAGCAGTCTTCCAATATCTCAGGGGCTGCCACAAAGAAGAGGGAGTCCAGCTATTCTCCAAAGCCCCTGAAGGCAGGACAAGAAGCAATAGGTGGAAACTAATCAAGGAGAGAAGCAACCTAGAACTAAGGAGAAACTTCCTGACACTTAGAACAATTAACCTGTGAAACAACCTGCCTACAGAAGTTGTAAATGCTCCAACACTGGAAGTTTTTAAGAAGATGTTGGATAACCATTTGTCTGAAGTGGTGTAGGGTTTCCTGCCTAGGCAGGGGGGTTGGACTAGAAGACCTCCAAGGCCCCTTCCAACTCTGTTATTCTGTTTTCTATATAAATGCTGCAGTTTTCATTTAGCAATAATAATAAGATGTTTCTTTCCATTTTTTTTCTTCTTCACGTTGTTCTTTGTTTGGTTTGCATTACTTCTGCTAAGATGGAGCTCTGGATTTTCTGCTCTACATAACAAATAGATTTAACCACACAAACACAAAATAAATAACACAGCTGATCGCAGGACAGATGAAGTCCATGCTCCTCTAAGCAACTCCTTGCTGGCCCTACGTGGGATCCAGAACAAACCCTGCTCAGGCCCATCTCACATCTACAAGTGAAGGTGATTCAGCTTGAGATGCTACCCAAATTCGCCTCCTCTGTTGAAACCAAGCCAGGCCCCCTCCTCAAGCAGTGAAAGCATCTCACCCCCTTCCCAGAGGTGGGTTGCACATACTTTAACAATCAGTTCTCCAAAAATGTGAGAGTGCCTGCATGCCTTCCACATTTGCGCACAACACCTAAAACAAGGCTTTTTTGATGGGGGCAGCTTCCTGCACACCTGTTAGGTCAGCCACGGTTAGTAGAACGGGAGGGGCGTGCAAATCAGCTGGGCTGCGGGGAGAGGCGAGCGAGGCGGAAAGTGAGATATCTAGGACTGGATAGCGTACGGGCGGGTGGGTGGGGCCAGCCAGTGCTCGGAACTACCGGTTCAGGTGAAGCGATCCGAACCGGCAGCAACCCACCTCTGCCCCTTTCTAAATCTTCTTTACTTCAAGAAGACGTATAATGGTGACGAGTTATGACAGCAGAACAAGGCCTTCTGTGTTCCTATCGTTGACCAGAAAATCCTGGTAGTTATTGAAGCCACTTGAGTGAGCATGGCGGAGGAATTGTGGGAGTTGAAGTCCACAGGTTTTAAAAGTTGCCAGATTTGGAGACACATCCCCCCCCTACTCTAGGCCAGGTGAAATGGTGACAGATACCCATATTCCCTTCAGCATTTATTGACATGGGAGTTAAGATGTGCAGGACCCAAATTTTAAACATTTAGATGGTCAGCTCAGGCCCATGGTCTGAAGGATTTGAGAGGCTGCCACAAAGAGAGGGTCCAACTATTCTACAAAGCACCAGAGGCAGGACAAGAAACAATGGATGGAAACTAATCAAAGAGAGAAGCAACCTGTAATTAAGGAGAAACTTCCTAACAGTGAGGACATTAACCAGTGGAGCAGCTTGCCACCAGAAGTTGTGGGTGCTCCATCGCTGGATGTTTTTTTAATTATTTTTAATTATTTTTTAATTTATATTTATATGCTGCCCTTCTCCGGAGACTCAGGGTGGCTTACAATGCGCTAAGCAATAGCCTTCATACTTTTTGTATATTTATACAAAGTCAGCTTATTGCCCCCACAATCTGGGTCCTCATTTTACCCACCTTAGAAAGGATGGAAGGCTGAGTCAACCTTGAACCTGGTGAGAATTGAACTTGCAGTAATTGCAGGCAGCTGGATGTTAAATGCTACCTTAATAGAAGCATTTTAAGAAGAGCCTGGACATCCACTTGTCTGAAATGGCATAGGGCAGTGATGGCTAACCTTTTTGCTGTCGCGTGCCAAAAGTGGGAGGAGCATGGGGGGTCATGGGTGCGGGTGCCCACATCCATAATTCAATGCGCCCCGCTCTCCCGTGCATGCGCACATGACCCCCCCCCCCACACTTCCCCCTGCTTTTGGCACAGGGGGCCTGGTAGGCCCGTTTCCCACCCTCCCCAGGCTCCAGAAGCTTTCTAGGAGCCTGGGGAGGGCAAAAACAGCCTTCCCCATCCCCCCTGGAGGCCCTCCGGAGGTCTGAAATGGCCCATTTTCCTACTTCCAGTGGGACTGGAAGGCCTGAGAATCAGTTGGCTGGTGCGCGCATGTGCGCTGGAGCTGAGCTAGGGCAACACTCGTGTGCCCACCAATATGGCTCCGCGTGCCACCTTTGGCACCCGTGCCATAGGTTCGCCATCACGGGCATAGGGTCTCCTGCTTGAGCAGGGAGTTGGACTAGAAGACCTTCCAGCTCTATTCTGATTGAAATTGAGACCCTCTTTCCTCAGGCATGTCAGTCTTCAGATCCTCCGCAGGCTGATAATCATCTGGAGAACCCAAAGTCCAAGGAAAACTTCAGGAATTTCAAGGTCAGTGAAATTCAGCGGCAATGTCTCTATTTTGTCCTACAATTCCAGAAGATCAGGCTGAAAAATGCTGGGTAGGAGATGAATATGAATATATTCTGAAAACACTTCATAATTTAGAGGCACTAGTGCAAAAGTGTTCTGGGAGGGACCACCAGATGTTGGGGCAGAGGCAACTGGACAGAGGAAGAGGAGGGGGAGGAAGGGAAGGGGGAAGAGAAGGGGAAGAAGATACAGGAGGATGAAAAGGAGAAGGGATGGAGGAGGAGAAGAACTGTGGGGGTCTTTGATGCTCTCTGAGCTTGTTGGTTTTCTTGCAGATGTTTCATGACCCAACTAGGGAACATCATCAGTGCTAAGAGGGAGGGAGGTTTGCTGTTTATATACTAGTGGCTTACCCTGTCAGTGTTGGTGGGAGTATTCTTAGTCATTCCTTGGTTAACCTGTTGTTTACTATCATTTCTTGATTGGGGCATTGTTTACTGGTTGGTGCTGAACTTTGATTATCAGGATATAGATTGCTGGTCGGGAGGCGTTCTGGTCTTTTAGCTTTGTTATTGCCTCTTTCGAATGGTAGGTAGCTGTTGTTTATCTCTATGTGCCCATTGATGGTCGATCTGTCTGAGTGCCAGGTTTCCAGGAATTCTCTAGTACTTTTGGACTTGACTTGGACAACACCTATTCTGGGAATTGAAGTCCACCCATCTTAAAATGGCCAAGTTTGCAGGGTGGGGGGAAACCCTCTGCCTTGGATTAATGATTGTCACTCGCTGCAATACTTCCAAATTGTCATTTCAGGAGGGGGCACTGATTGACCGAGTGTACCACACTTACCTGCTCATGCATACCAACCAAACTGTGGAATTCGTGAAGAAGAAGGTGAGTTTGCCCAGGCCAAGCCCATCTCTCCTCTGGGGAGGGTCTCTTGGGCACCGAGCATGGCTCAACGCATCCAAGTGATACCAGCAACAAGAGAGGCCTATCTCCAGTTCTTTGGGGACCGTATGGATACCCCAAGGGTTGCCAGCAAGAGACCCATCGAAGTCTTCATTCCTGCTGAGTTTCCTTCCAAGTTAGTCTAAAATGACTTGCTCTTCTTAAGATCCTACCTCATTTTCAAAATTTGCCTGAACAGTTAGAACATAGAATAATAGGGTTTGAAGGGACCTTGGAGGTCTTCTAATCCAACCCATGCTCAAGCAGAAAACCCTATACCGTTGAGATAAGTGGTTGTCCAATTTCTTCTTGAAAATCTCCAGTGATGGAGCATTCACAACTTCTGGAGGCAAGTTGTTCCACTGATAAATTGTCCTCACTGCTTCTCTCCTTGATTAGTTTCCATCCGTTGCGTCTCGTCCTGCCTTCAGGTGCTTTGGAGAAGAGGTTGACCCCCGATTCTCTGTGATAGCTCCTCAAGTATTGGAAGACTGACACCATATCATCCCTAGTACTTTTTATTAGACTAGATTTCCCTCAAGTTTGAAGAAGGCATCATAGCTCTAGTCCATCATAGTGTCCTCACAGTTCCCTCTCCCTAGAATGAGCAATACGGTGGCTGTAACCTCCGTCAGATGACCACCTTGGAGGCCTTGGAGTTGCTGGACAATGTGGTGGACGAATCGGACCCCGATGTGGACTTCCCCAACTCCTACCATGCCTATCAGACAGCAGAGGGCATTCGGGAGAAACATCCTGAGAAAGGTGAACTCCTTGATTAGACCTATAGTCCCTAGGAGAACAAGAGGCTCTCTCCCCATTTCTACCTAGATACAGAAGATGACAATTGTAGGAGGCTGTTTGGGGTCCTGCAGAAATTAGAAGGATCAAATTATTTGGGTGCCAGGTCATGTCTAGTTTCCAATTCTGAGAGATGATGGAGTCCATCACCCATAATTCCCCATCTATCACGGCAGAAGGTGCTCTGGGACTGTTTGTAACCATTGAGCAATGCCATCTCCATGTGTCTTCAACACATGATGACCTCAAGCAGAGCAGAGATGTTTTCCAGGCAGCCATCAGCACTCCTTGCTGTCACCAGGAGAGGACAATGTTCAGATGGACCTTTCTGCATGCGAGCCCCTTTCTCCTCACCCTCCAGAACTTCCACATAGCTAAGTCCTGCTCTGATCCTGGCATCAAGGAGTTCCATGAGGCACCGGGTCTAAGTTGATGCCCCAACTGAGGTTGGAGGGACCTGTCAAGGGGCTGAAACAGATTCTCACTCTCTCTGGTCCCACCCTAGATTGGTTCCACCTGGTTGGACTGCTCCATGATTTGGGGAAGATTTTGGCCCTGTCTGGTGAACCACAGGTGAGATGAAGGACAAGGGGCATGGAAGAGAGTCAACATTTCTAGGTCCTGCTCCGTAGTACCCAGTGTTTACATTATGGGGCAGAAAAATGAGGTTTGTGCTCAGGAATGGGTGAAGAACCTAAAGTCTGAGCATCTCTAATTGATACACATTGAGGAATCACTAAATCAAGGGTCTCCAAACTTGGCGACTTTAACACTTGTGGACTTCAACTCCCAGAATTCCTTGGCCAGCCAAGGAATTTTGGGAGTTGAAGTCCACAAGTCTCAAAGGGGCCAAGTTTGGAGACCCCCTGCACTAAATGAAATGGTGTGTTTAATTGCACACTTGCCAATACTGAGGATAGAAAAATGGGGCTCGGTCCTAGGGCAATGCTATCAAATAAAGAGGAACCAAGGTGTGATGGAGTGTTTTGACCTTGGTTATTCCTACAGTGGGCTGTGGTGGGAGACACCTTCCCAGTGGGATGCAAGCTGCAGGACTCCATCATTTTCAAGGACTCCACGTTCCATGACAACCCAGATACAAGGAATCCTCTGTACATGTAAGTTCTTGCTTGACCTTGTTTTGAGGACACCCTTGGATGGATGTAGAAGTCTACAAGATAGGGCATGTGGAGCTAAGGTCAGCAGCCACTTGGCTCCTAGTGTCCCTGGTCCTCCTTCCACTGTTGCCTCTCCATCTCTGATGGAAGACCTTATCTGCTGAGATGTCTATGGAGATTCTCAGTCACCCATCAGGTCCTGGTTGTCCCAAAGGTGCTTTTTTAAGAGGCAACTGGACTTTCTGGTTTTTCTTTGAAGAATGTTTTGCTTCTCATCCAAGAAGCTTCTTCAGCTCTGACTGGATGGTGGGGAATGGTGAAAGAGATAAAACACCCAGACATAAACTGAGCGAAGTGGTATATGCCGTACAATGCAGCGAGACGTGTGCAGATCTGGACATTGGGGAAACAAAACAACCACTTCATAAGTGCATGGCGCAACATAGGAGAACAAAGCCATCAGGATTAGATTCAGCAGTCCACCTGCATTTAAAAGACAAAGGCTGCTCTTTTGAAGACAGCAAAGTCCATATTTTGGACAAAGAGGACCGCTGGTTTGAAAGAGGGGTCAAAGAAGCCATCTATGTCAAAGTTGAACAGCCCTCTCTCAATAGAGGGGGGGAGGGATACGACCTCATCTATCTCCAGTCTACAACACGGTCTTTTCAGCAGTTCCAAGAAGACCCCACACCCATTTCCACCACTCAGGTGACCCTGAGGACACAGATAAACCTCCAAGTGGCCTCAACGACTCTCTGAAAGGATGCAAATGTCCAGCTGTCTGCAAGGAGTACCAATCCTTCCATCTTCCACCATTCAGTCAGCGCTGAGGAAGCTTCTTGGATGAGAAGTGAAACGTCTTCAAAGAAAAACCAGTTGCCTCTTGAAAAAGCACCTCTGGGACATTATTTGCTGAGGGTTACTAGTGATTGTACTGGTACTATTCTGCATCTCCTTGGACCTACAACCTGGTTCCATCACATTTGCTTTGAAACCAGAGGCATGAAGGATGGCTACTTTTGGCATTTATCAAAGGCTTGGCCAATTGCCTGATGTTCCACCTGCAGGTGGCCCTCCAGACCAGGGGTCTCCAACCTTGGCAACTTTAAGACTTGTGGACTTCAGCTCCCAGAATTCCTCAGCCAGCAAAGAGGAATTCTGGGAGTTGAAG
This sequence comes from Ptyas mucosa, assembly GCA_012654045.1. Lineage (NCBI taxonomy): Eukaryota > Metazoa > Chordata > Lepidosauria > Squamata > Colubridae > Ptyas > Ptyas mucosa. Next base: position 14,419 of record WNWU01000180.1, on the reverse strand, counting down.
TCCACAAGTCTTAAAAGTTGCCAAGGTTGGAGACCTCTGCTTCAGACTCTTATCACCTTCTTCAGAGTGCCAATTAGAGATACTGACTCTTCTCGAACCTTCCCTCTCACAAAAGCTTCCAGACCAAAGAATTTCAGTTCGGACGTTCTCTCTTTTTACCTCCTCAGGACCAAATATGGGATGTATCAGCCCCACTGTGGCTTGGAAAATGTCCTGATGTCCTGGGGCCATGATGGTAAGCGCTCCACTTCTCAAAGAACACACACAACCCCTAAGTGTAAGCAAAAACAAATCCCTGTTTATCTACAGACATTCTCAATCCAAGTTATGGTTGTTCCAAAGTTGTAGGTGTTCCATCACTGGAGGCTTTCAAAAAGAGACCGGACAACCATTTATCTGAAATTGTATAGGTGTCAGGCCTGGAAGCCATCTTTTGCACTGGGCCTTCAGGCCTGCCACGTTTACTACAGTGGGAAACTGGGAGGGGGGATTGTACGGAGCACGGGTGATATGTAGTCATAACAACATTCCTTTCTCAGAGAGTCAAGGTCACCCTGCCCTGCACCTGGAGGGCTGGAACTGGGAGGCATCTCCAGTTGAGACGGTGTTTGGATTGGACCATGTGATGGACTTGTGGGTGTTGCCAGGGACTTGAACTTTTCTTTGGGTGGGGAAAACCTGGAAACTTTCAGATTTAGGTTTTCCCAGATGTGCCAATATGACATCTCTAATAAAACGTACTTTTGAGGAAACTCAAGCCTCAGAGGTTTATTTCATTGGGGGTGTTACTTGAAACCCTGACAATAGGTCTCCTTCTCGAGCAGGGGGTTGGACTAGAAGACCTCCAAGGCCCCTTCCAACTTGGTTATTCTATATAGGCCACAATGTAGTAGAAGAACAAATGAGGAACGAAGGAAGCAGTTGAAGCCAGATTGCAACTTCTGCCTTCTCCGATTTGGTGCTGTCCTCGTGACACAAAATCGGAGGGATTATGGGAGTTGAAGTCCAACTTACCCGGAGGAGGTCACATTGGCTGGCCTGGATGCCGTTTCCAATTCTGCAAATAACTCTCTACCTTTTTTCTTTCTTCCTTTCTTTTTTCTACCTGCTACAGAGTACATGTACCAAGTGATGAAGAAAAATAAATTTGCTCTGCCGGAAGAGGTAAGCGACTGAGAAGACGGGTCTATTTCCTTGTTCTCCTTGGGGTGGATGTGGGGGACAAATCTCCACCGTTTCTTTTCTCTTGGGAGGGATTTCCAGGGTGCAATCTGAATTTTGAGGTCTCCAGCTGCCTTCATTGCAGTTGACTGGCCTCGCTCGAGGTGGGGGGACGGTGAAAGTATGTTTTTGGAGATATATCCTTCTCCTGGTCCAGGTTAACCTACAATAGGTTCAGGGGTGGGATTCAGCCAGTTCGGATCGATTCAGGCAAATCGGATGTTAATTTTACATTTGGTTCGCTGAACTGGTAGTTGCAAGGACTGGCTGGCCCCTCCCACCCCGCCCCTCCCAGGAGTCTCCAAGCGGCCCATTTTGGTTGCCAGGTAAGTACAGGGCCTGTGCGGAGGCTCTGGGAGGGCGAAAAATGGGCCTCCTGGAAGTTCTGGAAGTCCGGAAACGGGCCCATTTCCGGCCTCTGGAGGGTCTCTGAAGCCCAGGGGATGCAGTTTTTGCCCTCCTGGAGGCTCGAGAAAAGCCTCTAGAGCCTGGGGAGGGCAAAAACGCCCCCCCCTTCCATGGTGCAGGAGGCCAAGTAGGCAATGCCCACCCAGCAACTCGGCAGAGAACCAGTTGCTAAAATGTTTGAATTGGTGACGGATCCAGGTGTGGGTAGCTGCTGCACCAGTGCTTGCAATGTGCCTCCCTGCAATCTCTTTGTTGCCTACAGGCCTTCTACATGGTGCGGTTCCACTCCTTCTACCCCTGGCACACCGGTGGGGATTACATGCACCTGTGCAACGCCAAGGATCTCCAGATGTTACCCTGGGTGCAAGAGTTCAAGTAAGGAGCTCCAAGCCATGAATGGGGGGAACGGAAAAACCAGGGATGGGAGAAGGGAGGAAACCTCAGCACAATTCTAGAACTGTTAATAGTGCTCTGATAAGGCCACCCTTGGAATCCTGCATCCAGTTTTGGTCTCCACGATGTTCAGAAGGATGTGGAGACCCTACAAAGAGCGCAGAGAAGAGCAACAAAGATGATTAAGGGTCTGGAGGACAAAACATACGAAGAACGGTTGTTGCAGGAATTGGGGATGATTAGTTGAATGAAAAGAAGGACCAGGGGTGACATGACAGCTCTGTTCCAATATTTGAGAGGCTGCCCCAAAGAGGGGGTCGATCTATTCTCCAAAGCAGGGGTCTCCAACCTTCGCAACTTTAAGACTTGTGGACTTCAAACCCCCCTTCCCCTTTCTCCTTTTACTTGACATCATCTGGATATCTATTTTTCTAATTGTTTTCTCCCAGTGGGCAAGTTCTGTCCCGCTGATCAATTGTTCTCACGGTCAGGATATTTCTCCTTAGTTCTAGGTTGCTTCTCTCTTATTTTGTTTCCATCCAATGTTTCTCCACCCTAGAACTAAGGAGAAATTTCCTGACCGTGAGAACAATTAATCAGTGGGACAGACGTTGTGGGTGCTCCATCACTGGAGGTCCTTAAGAAGAGAGTGGGCAGCCATTTGTCTGGAATGGCAGAGGGTCTCCTGCTTGAGTTGGGGGGGTGGACTAGAAGACCTCCAAGGTCCCTTCCAATTCTTGTTATTGTTAGACCAGAGCTGAGGCGGCATTGCAACATTCAACCTCTATCTTGCAGCTTCAAGAAGGTATTTATGCACCAAGATTGCAGGTCCCCAGAAGCTCATTCGCTTACCGGATAACTTTTAATATTCATTTGCAATGATTTCTTCTTGCTGGTTTAATATTTGTTAAGTTTGTCCGCCTGCTGCAGCCTCCTTCCCTCCCACCTGGCCTGTGGCGCGGCACCAAACCTGCCCTTTTTCTAGCAAAGATTTCACCCTCTGCCCTAGTCTTCTCCTCATTGGTGGCCTCAAGAAGCGTTGGAGATCCCTGGAGCGAGATGTTGGCTTCTTCCTGGCTTATCAAAGCCTGCTCAGAAGAGACCCAACATCAGCATGGCTTCAGGATAATGGGGAGCCTTCCCTCTCTGCCCCCCACCTCTTCAATAATCCCCTTTGTGCTTCCCTTGCAGCAAGTTTGACCTCTACACCAAGTGTGAAGAGCTTCCCGACCCGCAACAGCTGAAGCCCTACTATGAAGGCTTGATAGCCAAGTACTGTCCAGGCCAACTGTCCTGGTGATGGGCCTGGACCTCCAACGGCATTGGGCCACTCTGCTCCTGCTTTTTCCTTGCAGCAGCAGCTGCCTTCCAGATGTGCTGGACCCCTACTTCCATCATCCCCCTCCCAGGAAGGAGAGGACTCCTTTCTGGGTTACATTTGAAGGATCAAGGTCTCCTGTGGTCCAATTGATGCTTGTTATTTTAAGTGTCCAATTCTTAGCAACTTCTCTCCACTCTATCCTGTCAATTGCAGTTTTTTCCCCATTATCGTATGTTCAACTTTTGCATCAGTTTTGATGGTTATGAAGCCAGCGTGATCTTTGCTCACCCTTCTTCATCCACTAACTCAGTGGCCCCCAACTCTTTGGGCACAAGAGACCGGTTCCGTGGAGTTTTTTTCCCCATGGACCGGAAGGGGACGTGATTTCGCATCCTGCCTGCTTCCCACAGATGGGGCAACGCTCATTCGTATGGACCAGTTTCTGGCATGCCGTGGCCTGGTGGCAGTCTGCAGACTGGGGGTTGGAGACTTCTGTACCAGGGGTGAAATTCTACTGGTTCGCTCCGGTTCGGGCAAACTGGTAGTGATAAAACTACTGGTTCAGTCAAACGAGTAGTTAAAAATCTACCGGTTTGAGCGAATCGGTAGTTAAAAAAGCTACCTGTTCATCCAAAGTGGTATTTCTGACGATCAGCTGTGCCGCGCGGTTTATATGCTAAATCGCGCGGCACAGCTGTCCCCGCCCCTCGCTGTTCTACTTACCAAGTGAAGTCTTCTTTTTCCATGCGAAGGGCATCATTGGTGTGCAATGCCCATGCGTGGGCAGTGTGTGCGTTTGGCACGCAGCGTGCATGTGCAGGCACCGAACTTGTGGTGATCTGCGGAGGATTTCACCACTGCTCTGTACTAACCCTTCCTAGCATCACTTGACTTTTCCAGGGAATTTGCACTCGTGATCTGGCCGAATTAAATCGGACACAATCTTGTGATTTTTAGCTTCTGGTTTTAGTGTCTGGTTGTATATAATTCAGCACTTTCACTCTGGCTGTCCATGGCACAGGTAATCCTCAATGTACGACAACTAAGCCCAAAATTGATGTCCTTAAGGGAGACATTTGTTAAGTGAGTTTTGCCCCGTTTTACAACCTTTCTCGCCAGTTGTTAAGCGAATGGCTGCTTTTTCATGCCTTTGGGAGTTGAGCGGCATAGAAATATGATTAATTAAATTAAATTAAATTTTTAAAGTGATTAATTTAATCCATGCTGACCAAGGAGTTTTATCTCAATATTAATAAAATGCTATTGAAAAGTTGATCAGGTTTTTTTTTTGGTTGGTTGGTTTTGTTCCCAAGCTGGCATCCAAGATTGGCAGGGGGTCTCGGATCTTCTGCCCACAGAATCCAAACTCTGAGATTCTTACGACCAGCATATATATAGCAAGTCCTCGATATACAACCGAAATTGAGCCCCAAATTTCCACTACTAAGTGAGACAGTTGGAAAGTGTGTTTTGCCCCATTTTACGATCTTTCTCACCACAGTCATTAAGCGAATCACGGAAGTGAATCTGACTTTCCTGTTGTCTTTGCTCGGCAGGTCGCAAAAGGGATCACGTGACCTCAGGACACTGCAACCGTCACAACTGTGAATCAGTTGCCAAGCGTCTGAATTTTGATCATGTGACCCCGGGGATGCTGCAATGGTTCTAAGTGTGAAAAACGGTCATAAGTGACTTTTTCCATTGCCATTGTAACATCAAAAGATTGTAACAGCTGCAGCGATTCACTCAACAACGGGTCATAAAAGAAAGGTCATAAAATGAGGCAAATCCACTTAACAAATGTCTCGCTTAACGACATAAATTTTGGGCTCAGTTGCGGTCGTAAGCCGAGGACTACCTGTATGCATGCATGTACACACACACAAAGAGAGACCTGGAATGTACAGGGTTTATTTAGAAAACCGAAGCCGTCTCTTGAGTCCCGCGTGTGAGAAGCGCCAACTGTGCTCCCCCAAGGCATAAAGTGTGGAGTCCGGGGGGGGCGCCTGTTGCCCCCAGCCTCAATGATGCAGCAGGGAGCAGCGAACATGCCCCCTCCCCCCAAAGAAGGTCCAGGGGAGGGCTGGGATGGAGAGGGGGAGGGGAGGGGAAGTCCCTAAAGCCCCTAAAGCCAAAGCTGAAACTTCAGCCTCAGCCACCTTTCCCCACATCTGAGTCAAGACCCTGGTGGGATATGGGGAGAGGGGGAGAGGAAGGAGGGAAGGAAGGAAGGAGGGGAAGGAGGGAGGGAAAGGGAGGTAGGGAGGAAGGAGTAGGAATGGGGGAAGGAAGGAAGCTAGGAAGAAAAGGGAAGGAAGGGAGGGAGGGGTGGGGATAGGGGAAGAAGGGAGGGAAGGAGGAAGAGGAGGGGAAGGAGGGAGGGGGAGGGAGGGAGGAGTAGGAATGGGGGAAGGAAGAAAGGGGAAGGGAAAGGGAGGGAGAGAAGGCGAGAGGAAGAGGGGAAGGAGGGAGGGAGGGAGGAGTAGGAATGGGGGAAGGAAGGAAGGAAGGAAAAGGAAGGGAAGAAAGGAAGGGAGGGGTGGGGATAGGGAAAGGAAGGAGGGAGGGAGGGAGGGAAAAAAGAAGGGAAAGGAAGAAGGAAGGGAAAGGGAAGGAAAGAATGGCGGAAGGGATGGGGAAGGAAGGAAGGAAGGAGGGAGGGAGGGAAAGAAGGAAGATAGAGAGGAAGGAAGGGAGGAAGGGAGTAATGGAGGGGAGGGGCTCCCGAGACTCACTTCACCCTCACCCTCCCCACCCCTCCTGCCGATGATCCAACCCTACCAGGAAGGACAGAACGTTCCCTGGAGACCCCCAAGGAACCCAAAGGGATGCAAACCCCACCCCTAAGTCCCCAAACACGGGAGACCCTCGGCAACCGACCCAGGCTGCTCCCAGCTGACCAGAGAGAATCACCTGCCCCGGGCCGTCGCAGAGAGCGAGGAAGGGGCCACGGAGCAGGAGGCTGAGAAGAACAAGTGGGCTGGGACGGGGCGGGGGACTCAGCCCAAACAGCCTCATCCCTCCATCCGACCAGGAGGGGGGGGCAGCAGCATTGCCCCTCCCTCGATGCGACAGGGAGGACCTTCAGGTGGGGGGGGCGTGTTCAAAGGGGTTTCCATCCACCCCTCAGCTGGCGTGCGTGTGTGTTTGTGTGTGACGGGAGGAGGGAAGGCAACCAAGTCCAACGGGGGGGGGCCATGGCTCTCACCCGCCCTGCTCATGTCCCGCCTGGCGTCTCACAGAGGCTGGGTTTGGAGAGGGGGGTCCCGGTGCTGCCGCCCCCCGTGACTTATTTCTTCTTCTTTGTGTGCCGCAGCCCGTTGGAGGGGATCTCGCTGGCCGCCCGGCCCTTCTCCTCCTTCCTGCGCAACTGCCCGTTCTTTTCTCCGCCCGGCTGGTCTCCGCCACCACCGGGATCGGCCACCGCGTCAACCGGCCGGCTCGGCTTCTGCTTGCCTCCGGTGGGGACCCCTCCGGCCAGCAGACGGGCCCCCAGTCCTCGCAGGATGCCCACAGCCGCTGCGGTCAGGTAGAGGGACCAGATGATGGCCGGGCCGGTGTACAGGTGGAGGTGGATTCGAACTCGCTGCAGCAGGCCGGGCAGGAGGGCATCCGGGGGGCGCTTCACGGGGGGCTTGTCCTGGAAGGAGAGGGGGAAAAACTTCAGTAAGACAGGCTCCCACCCCCCCCACCCCCCCAGGATTTTCTGGGGTGACCAAGAGAGGGAGGGGGTCCAGGTTGAGTGGAGGCTACAGGAAGTTCTCAACTTACAACAGTTCGTTTAGTGACCATCCAAAGTTACGACAGCACTGAAAAAAGGGAATTTATGATGCTTTCTCACACTTATGACGGTTGCAGCAGCCCCATGGATACGTGGTCATAATTCAGACCCTTGGCAACTGACTCGTATTTATGATGGTTGTAGTGTCCCAGGGTCATGGAAGCCCCTTTTGCGACCTTCGGACGGGCGAAGCCAAGGGGAAAGACAGATTCACTGAATGACCATCTTACTAACTTCACGACTGCAATGATTCGCTTAACAACCGTGGCAAGAAAGGCGGTAAAGTGGAGCGGAACTCACTTAACAGCTGTCATGCTTAGCCACGGAAATTTTGGGCTCAACGGTCGTATGTCGAGGACTGCCTGTAATTTTTTGGGGGGTGGCCAAATTCCCTTTTGAAAAATATTGACATTGGAAATATTTTATGGCTTCAATTTTGGTCGGTAAAAAAACTGACACCACCCACCCATCCCTGTTTCTCCTCCAGACTGGGCCAACGTATCCCCCCTTCCCCCTCCCGAAGCTGGCTGTTCCCCCCAACCACAATACCCATGCTCCTCACCTTGAGCCCGTGCTGGGCCAGCTGGGCTTCCAGGTTGGGGTCTCCCAGAAAGACCACCGGGTAGAATTCCTCAATCCGGTGACGCCGCCACCAATTTTGAGGGAGGGTCCTGCCGGGAGGAAATGGGGAGGGGTGAGGTGAAGCTGGATGTTTTCTCCACCCAGGGGGCTGCCTGCACTCCTTCTGGCCCCTAACTCCTTCTGGCTTGGGGTGGGGCTACAGTTCCCCCCCTCCCCCCTCCCGGGCCTTGCTGGGGGAGCCAAATCCTTCTGGTGGAGGCAGGGAGAATATTTTATAGCTTTAATTGGTTTGATTGGCCTGAATTGGCCTTTCCCAATGGGGGAGGGAGGGAAAAACACGTTTTCCTGGACTAAAGATTTCCTCCCCCCCCCCCCCCCCCACCCCCCCCCCCCCATGTCCACTCACCCGTCCGTCTCTGCCTCCGTGAACCAGTATTTGTACAGCTGGGCCCGGACGTAGGTGGGTGGGTGGTCCCTGAAGGGGTACTTGGAGTCGTCCACCTGTATAAGGTGGATCACTGCAGGGAAATCGAGAGGGGGGGGGGGAAGTGGGTCAGTTGGTCAGCTGGAAGAAGAAAATTGAGGGTCCCCTGCCCTCTGCAAGCCCCTCCCCACTGACATCCCCCATCATCCTGGAGACGGGTGCAGGAGCCACAGAGAGGCTCCAATATCTGCCTGGATCCCAGGTGGCAGACCCCCCCCCCCCTTGGAGCCCCCCCCAGCCCAGAAGACCCCTCCTCGCTTTTCCCCTCCAACAGCTTCAACCGGCAGCCGGTTTTCTCGGACATTCATCCAGGTGTTGCCTTCCCGAAGGCAACTCCATCGTTCTCCTGAAGGAGAGGCTGGACTTCCATGCGTGCAAGGTCCTTTCGGGTGGGCTGCGGGGGTCCTTTCGGGCCCAATCCCACCCATCCCCAACTCCCTTCTCTGGCCGTTGCACCCCCACCGTCCTGGTCCCTTTTTCTCAACTGCGCTCTATGGTCCAAGGGTCTCTCTGGGACCCTGAAGACAGCGCTTGGAAGAGGGAGGGAGGGAGTAAATAAGGAAGGAAGGAAGAGGGAGGGAGGGAGGGAAGAAATAAATAAGGAAGGATGGAGAGAGGGAGGGAGGGAGGGAAGGAGGAGGGATTATCCAGCAGGCTCACCTTCCTTCTTGCCCTGCAGGAGGCGGTAGACGAGGCTGGTGAACCAGGGGCTGTGGGTGTGGTGGCCCAGAGCGGCAAACCACATCTGCCAGTCCAGGCGGGGCTGGTGTGGGGCCACGATGGGCGGTGGAGCGCTGATGTTGCCCGGCTTGTACATGAACTCGATCTCCTGGGGAAGTGGGCAGAGAGCGCCTGTTGGACCCCCGTGGCTCCGCCCCCTCTTCCCTGCCAGGAGGCCCCGCCCTCCCGTTTGTGTCAATCCATCAATAATATTTATCTGGCCAATGATCAGCCAAATTTAGAAGAAAACAAACCAAGACATGCCAGAGTGAAGCAAATCAATTCAATATCCTACTAACGGTGAGTAAAATAAATTGTAGAATTTACATTCACTGCTCTGAGGACGTCTCTGAGCTTGGCCGTTTCCTTGCAGATGTTTCATGACCCTGCTAGGTAACATCATCAGGGCTAGAAGGGAGGAGGATTTGACAGAGAGGAGGAGGAGGAGGAGGAGGAGGAGGAGGAGGAGGAGGAGGAGGAGAGGAGAATTGTGTGGTCCTTGGTGTTCTCTGAGCTTGGTTGGTTTTTTTGGGCAGACTTTTCATGACCCAACTAGGGAACATCATCAGTGTTAGAAAGGAGGTGGGTTTGTAGAGTGGAGGAGTGGGAGGATTGTGGGGTCCTTGGTGCTGACCCAACTAGGGAATATCATCAGTGATGGGAGGGAATGGGATTTGTGGCAAGGAGGAGGAAGAGGAGGAGGAAAACGATTGTGGATCCTGGAAGCTCTCTGAGCTTGGTTGTTTCCTTGCAGACATTTCAGGACCTAACTAGGAAATAGCATCAGTGCTAGAAGGAAGGGGCTTTGCTCTCATTTATATACTAGTGGCTTGTCCCATCAGTATTGGTGGACATGTTTCCTCCTCGGTGGTTCCTGCATTTGGCTGTGGTTTACTGTTTGATTATCCGATTTGGTACTTCCTTAATTGGGGTATTTTAAGCTTTACAACTGTCTCTTCCAAATGGTGTGTAGATGTTATTTATCTCCACATGCCTGTTGATGGCTAACTTGCCGGAATGCCAGGCTTCCAAGAATTCTCAAGTGTTTTGGGGTTTAGCGTGAGTCAAGGAGGATCAGCCCCCAGCCCTCCCTCTGACAGCACCCCGAAGCCACTCACCGTCCATGTTTCCTTGTCATGGCTGCCTTCCAGCACCACCTCTGGCCGCCCACCGACGCCCGTCATTCGCCGGAAGAGCCCGTAGGAATTGGCCAGCTGGTAGCGATCCACAGCCCCAAAGGCCTGATGGATGCCCGGCCAGAGCTTCCCGTTGGACTCGTGCTCAATGTACGTGAAGGGGACCTGGGGAAGGAACAGAGGGCTGTGATTTGAACCCACAACATCTTCTGGACAGCAACAGCAGCGACATCAAGAGAGCCCAGTCGGTCTGACCCAGATCTCAGTCAAAGATGTTTTGATGAGAATCAAACTCCTGGCTGTGGGCACTGCAGTCTAATCACTGTACCACCAAGGCCTGCCCCCTTTCCTTCCTTCCTTCCTTCCTTCCTTCCCTTTCCTTTCTTCCTTCCCTCATTCCTTCCTTCCCTCCCTCCCTTCTTCCTTCCTTCACAATAGCCCTTATATATCACTTCACGGTGCTTTACAGCCCTCTCTAAGTAGTTACAACATAATTGCCCCCAACAATCTGGGTCCTTGTTTTACCCACCTCGGAAGGATGGAAGGCTGAGTCAATCTTGAGCTAGTCAGGATCGAACTGCTGGCAGTGGGCAGAGTCAGCCTGCAATGCTGCATTCTAACCACTGCACCACCACCACAGCTGTTATGTTTTAAAGCAAGGCAGGATCCTTAAATATACTGACTTGTTTAGGAATTCTGGGGGTTTTGCTGCTCAGGGGCCACTGGGTCTCCCCCAAAGCTTCCTCCTACGGTATGATTCACCCCAATTTCTACACCCCCAAAGAAGCCCAACCGCATCCGGCATGAAGCCTATTAAGGCGTAGCAACCCCTCCCAGGCTGATGCCACCAGGTATGCTCACCCTGGCCCACCTGCCCCGCCCCCTCCCCCCCGCCCCCAAGACTCACCAGGCTGATAGTGAACATCCCCAGGGCAGCTGTGGCAAAAACGGCCCATTGCACGACAGCCCAGAGTTTCCAGAAAAAGCCCCGGACGCAGGCGCTCCTGGGGGGGGAGGGAAGGAAAGGGACATCAGGCAGGAGGTCCCCAGAGACCACCCCAAATATTGGGGGGATGGGACATTCCTTTAAGAGACAAGGGAGCAAAGCTGGTTCCGGGCAATTCTGGGAATTGAAGTCCACCTATTTTAAAGGTTTGAAAGAGACTAAAGAATAATAACAGAGCTGGTTAAATTGTATGAAATAGCATTCATGGATCTGAAAAATGGACTGTGGGGAAATGGAGGAGGAGGAGGAAGAGAGGAGAGAGAAGGAAATGAGGAAAAAGAGGAGGAAGAAAGAAGAAAGAAGAGGAAGAAGAGGAAGAAGAAGAAGAGGAGAAGGAGGAGGAGGAAGAGGAAAGGGGAGAGAGAAGGAAATGAGAAAGAGGAGGAGGAGGAAGAAGAAGGAAGGAAGGAGGAGAAATGAGGAGGAGGAGGAGGAGGGAGGAGGACCGTGGGGGTCCTCAGTGCTCTCTGAGCTTGGTTGTTTCCTTGCAGACGTTTCATGACCTGACTAGGTAATATCATCAGTGTTACAAGGTGTGGAGGGTCTGGGTTGCAGAGAGGAGGAGGAGGAGGAGGAGAAAGAGGAAACAGAGAAGAGGAAAAAGGACCGAGGAGAAGGAATGAAGAGAAGAAGGGAGCAGGAGGAGAAGGACTGTGGACTCCTTGGTGCTCTCTGAGCTTGGTGGCTTCCTTGCAGACATTTCCTGGCCCAACCAGGTAACATCCATCAGTGCTAGAAAGGGGTGGGCTTGGGGAGGAAGAGGGGGAATAGTCGTGAAGGAGAAGGAGCAAAATTGGCGAGGGAGGAGAAGGAAAAATGATGGTGAAGAGGAGGAGGAGATGAAGGAGAACAGAGCCAGTTGAGTCTGTCTTCTGGGGGTGAAATCGTGGCTTGCCAACTGCCGTCCCCTTCCTGCCCCAAGTCAACTCGGATTGTCTCTGCAGCGACCCCCGACTCACCTGTATCCGGCCTGAAGGATCTCCCACAGCAAGGAGAGAAGCCCCACGGCCACCAGAGGGAGGGTCACCATCTTCAGCCACTGCATGAACTCGTGGAAGGTGAACGCTGGAGAGAGACCAGGTTGAGGGAGTGTGTGAATGGGCGCTCTGGCGCAAGGAAAGGATCCTGGGTTGCCCACCCTTCTCTCTCTCTCTCGGGCCAGATCCAACAGGTTCACACAGTGCTACTGTATTGCACCCCTCTTCCAATGGGGGAGGACCACAGGTCTCCCAGCCCCCCCCCCAGGAATTGTACCCCCAGCTCTAAAACACGAGGGTTGGGGTGGGGGCAGCTACAAGGCACCCGGGACCCCTTCAGGTCTTGCATTTCAGAGGGCGAGGCCCTCTCCCCCTTGGCGAGGAGGGGGTACAAAGGGAGCAGAGTTCTTGGGGTGTGGGGCAAATCTTGCACGTGTGCACTCACATGGGGGGGGAGGGGAAGAGGGGGGAATCCTTGGGTAAGTCTGAGAATGTGAGAATAGGGCTGGTAGGTCAGGGCTGAGCCCCTTGCAAACCGAAATGGGGAAAAAGTTCACCCCACCACAGCTGAGGGGCTGCCAGGACACCCTCCCCACACACGACACCCCTCCCTCCCCCCAAAGAAATACCTGTCTTGGATTCCAGGAGTCTCTTCTCCCAGTTGATGGTCAGCCCGAAGTAACGGCCGGTCCAGAAGATCAGGAGGCCGTAGACAGCCAGCTCTGCCAGCAGGGGGGGGCAATCGCCAGGCCCAGCCTAAGGGCCAGAGAGGGCCGGAACAGAGGGAGGGGTCAAGGTCAAGGGGGGAAGGCTTAGGGGCCCCACAGGCAGTGGCAGTCCCATCATGCAAGTACTATCAATCCATCATGCACCTCCCATGAGATGCAGCTGGACTACAGCTCCCATCAACCCCTTCATGCAACTCCTAAGAGCCTGGTGGCGCAGGAGACTAAAGCACTGTTATTAACATCAGCTGCCTGCAATTACGGCAAGTTCAAATCCCACCAGGCTCAAGATTGACTCAGCCTTCCATCCTTTCTAAGGTAGGTAAATTGAGGAGCCAGTTTGTGGGGGCAATAAGTTGACTTTGTATAAAATATACAAAAGTATGAAAGCTATTGCTTAATGCATTGTAAGCCGCCCTGAGTCTCCGGAGAAGGGCAGCATATAAATCGAATTAAAATCATCATCATCATCATCATCATCATCAATCCCACCATGCAAGTACCATCAAACCCATCATGCACCACCCCATAAGAAGCGACAGGACTGCAGCTCCAGATAGCCAGACAGGCGGCACGTAAACAGAACAAATAAATCGGAGGAATGAAGAGAAACGGAGGGCAGCAGCGAGCCCAGTGCCCAAGGGAAACTCCTCCTCCTCCTCCTCCTTGGGGGGGAGGGCCTGGGGGACTCACCGCCACTGGCTTTCTTCCGCCCGTGGCCCAGCCACAGCCCCACGTGCTCGTCGTCCAGCAGAGAGAAGCTCAGCACCAGAGTCAGCAGGTTGAAAAAATTGTAGTTGCCGGTGAGAATGATCAGGGCTTGCAGAAGGACCTGGAGGAGGGTGAAAATGCGGGCAGTCCTCGACTTACGACCGCAACGGAGCCCAAGAGATAGCTGGTTCAAGGAATTTTGCGCGCCATTTTATGACCTTTCTCGCCCCAGTCGTTAAGTGAACCAGTGCAGTTAAGTTGGTGTGACGTTTTTGCAGTGGGGTCCCAGGGTCCCCCTGGTCTCCTTTTTGCAACCGTCTGACCAGCAAAGTCAACGGGGAAGCCAGATTCACTTAACGACCGTGAGTCTCATTTAACAACCGCAGGGCTTCGCTTAACCAATGCGACGAGGAAAAGTCATACATTGGGAGCAAAACGAATTTCTTCACTTAACGACATAATCTTTGGGCTCAATTGAGGTTGTAAGTTGAGGCCTATTTGGACCTGACCATGCCAAATAAGTGTCCGGTTAGGAGCCACTGTCCAAATTCTCCCTCTTGGTTTTGCTGCGAACCTTCTCCTTGGAGGGCATTCAGGCCCTGGCTGGCGCTCAGCATCATCCGGACAGGCCCCGGTTCCTCTGCAACCCCCACCCCACCCCCACCCCCAGCGCTTGCCAACCTCCCCTTCCCAGCGCCCGGCCGTACCTGGGTGTAGAAGGCAAAGAGGCGAAGGCGCCGGAGCGGCACGAAGAAGAGGGGCGGGATGGCGATCTCGATCACGTAGGTGGCCACAACGCTCAGCTTCTGGAACCAGATGGGCATCTGGTGGGCAAACCAGGCGCTGGGCGTGGGAATGCACTGGGTCTCGTAGTGGTAGGTCAAGGCTGGCGAGAGAAGGGGAGAGGCAGAGAGAGAAAGGGAGAGAGAGGGAGAGACAGAAAGAAAAAGGGAC
>WNWU01000178.1:157108-170214 GCA_012654045.1 Ptyas mucosa | reverse complement strand
GAATAGAATAGAATAGAATAGAATAGAATAGAATAGAATAGAATAGAATAGAATAGTAGCAATAGCACTTATATACTACTTTACAATGTTTTACAATCCTTTCTAAGCAGTTTACAGAGTCAGCATTTTGCTCCTAACAATTTTGGGTCCCCATTTTACACGCCTCAGAAGGATGGAAGGCTGAGTCAATCTTGACCCTGGTGAGATTTGAATTTCCAAATTGCAGGCAGCCGGCAGGCAGTACTGCAGTCAAACCATTGTGCCACCGTGGCTCATAACTTTATTGTCACTTTGAAATGTAAGGTCCCAAAATACACTTGAGTCACCAGAATGCCAAAGAGAGAGACTCAAGACGAGGCTTGCAAAAAAACCAGATTTTATTTATGGCCAAAAACAAAATACTGGGTGGAACTATATCCAGAACATACAGATACAATGCATGCGAGGAGATAGCCACTCTTTGGGAAAGGTATGGCGTCCTTTTATATCCTCAGAGACGTCAGTTTAGTACCCAGTTCTGGCCTCCTAATTTAGGTTTGTGTATTCCTTGTTGCCCTGCAAGGGGGAATAGAAACTTCCCAATTAGTAATCCTTAAGCATTTCTTTGTTTATTCAATTGGCCACTTTGGCCTCCTGGCTCTGGACAGCAGGAGTTTATCCAGAGCAAACATAAATTAGGATTGAGGTGTAAATTATCCCTCTGTTGATGGCTGTAGTTTCAACTGAGATACGTACCATGCTCTTAGATAGCACAAGGAAAAACAGGGAGACGATTGATACGGGTTCAGGTCAAATGGCAGGGACATATGTTTGACAAATACCAGATACATTACAGAGGCCTAATAACAGAATATGTTTGCTACAGGAGATACAAATATAAAGACATAATATGTGTGATACAAATATAAAGGCATATATGTATTACAGGAACCTAATGGTTACAGAATACCAGTATATCATATTCTAGTATTATTTATTATATCCTTATTATTATTTCCCTTTCAGAATATACAGTAATTGGCATATATTAAAATGAAATTCTGTTGCATACAAGTCTCAAAGGATCTCCACCTCTAATATACACTGCATGAACGTGACAAAATAAATCAATAAAAAGATCAATAAAAAGATCAATAAATAAATGCATACATACTGTACATACATACATACATAATTATGCATATATCCACATATATTATATGACATGTAGAAAAAACACAGTCTAGTTCGGATGTATACATGTATCTGGCAAGAGAAACGAATCTTGCGAGATCGCCAGACGGATGGCATAGGGAACAAAGCTGGTACAGAATCTGGTAATCCTGCTAGAAATACTTTGAAACCTCCTCCCAGAGGGGAGCAACAGAAACAGACCGTGTAGTGGATGTGTGGGGTCTCTAACAATGCTTTGAGCTCTAAGCACAGAGCACTTATAAGACAACATTTTTCATCATCTCAGCCCAGGTGATGCTTTTCTTTGGGATCAGACACTGAGTGACATCAGCTAATCCAATTTCCTACACTTCGGTTCCATTGCAAAGTTGATCTGGATTACGTCCAACTATGTTCATGGACTTTAAATCTCAAAGGAACTATTGGAATGTTCATTTCTGAGCTCACCTTTGCAGCTTTTCTCCCCCTTTGTGCCTTTTTTGTTGGCTTCTGATCTACTTTGTCTCACTGTGTCTCTGAAGGCACAGAAGTAGACAGCAGAATCTTTCAACTGGATGGTTGGCTTCTGCATGTTGAAAGTCCCCCTTTTTTTGTTTTCATCAGCATTGTGAGTAGCTTCGAATCCTTCCACTGTTTTCAAATATGAATCCAAAAGGAGTTTTGGAGGCTGACCAGGAGACTGAATGTACCAGAATGGGAAGTGTGTGCCACTAAACTCTGCTTCGTAAGAACAATTGAGATAAACGGGTTGTCCTTCAGTAACAGTCAAAATGCCAGTTGTTTGCTTTACCGACTTTCCTGTGCTTCCTTCTGGACAGAAAATAATAGGAAATTCAGGAGGTTAGTTGGAGAGGTGGATAAGTAGGTCCTTCCTCTTTTTAGATGCAGCCTTAGTGCTCCATGGACCTACTTTCTTGCTGCTTTCAGTTCTAATTATGAGGGCTACCCTGTATAAATTCCTTCCCAGTTTTATATTCTTTCCATCAGGCCCATCACCAAACACACTGATCGTACATATACACACACACTGAGAGAGAGAGAGAGGGAGGGAGGGAGGGAGAGAGAGAGAGAGATTTCATTTCAACTGAATACTTCAGTTCTTGTAATTTCCAGGAGATAGTTTACTGCCAATTTCTAGGAAAACGTCCAAGGGATGGACTTGATTTGAAGGAACCTGAAGAATTGAAGACATGCCCAGCCAAAACTATATACTCTTACCATTATTAGAATAAATACATACTTAGAAGTGAGATGACGATGATGAAGAAGAAGAATAGCCACATTTTTTTCAGATTGAGAATTTGGGTAGCTGGTGTAGACCCCTTCAGAGGTTGTGCTGCCAACTTTGCTGCAACAGAGACTTAGAAGCTATATTTTCTTTCCTTTCGCAAAGGAATTGTCTTCTAACATGTAAATTTGGTGGTAAAAGGAAGACAAACCACAGGAAATGGTTCAGAGAGCCTATCTGCTAGAGAAGGTCATGTGTGTCCTCTAGTGATACTCAAGTTATCTCAAGGTTGCCACCATGTGTTTTAAAGTATGTCTTGCAAAATAGATAACAGATTAACAGAGTTGGAAGGGATCTTGTAGGTCAGGGGTCCCCAAATTTGGCAGCTTTAAGACTTGTGGACTTCAACTCCCAGAATTCTCCAGCCAGCATTGAAGTCCACAAGTCTTATAGCTGCCAAGTTTGAAGACCTCTGTTGTAGGTCATCTACTCCAACCCCCCCCCCCAACTAAGCAGAAGATCCTACACCATTTCTGACAAATGGCAGTCCAATCTTTTCTTGAAAGTCTCCAGTGATGAAGCTCCCACAACTTCCAAAGGCAACGTCTGTTCCATGGGTTGATTGTTTTCACTGTCAGAAAGTTCCTTCTTATTTCCAGGTTGAATCTCTCCTTGATCAGTTTCCATCCATTATTCCTTGTCTGTCCCTCGGGTGCTTTGGAGAATAGCTTGACTGCCTCCTCTCTGTGGCAGCCCCTCAAATACTGGAACACTGCTATCATGTCTTCCCTGGTTCTTCTCTTCTAGTGAAGACTAGCCATGCCCAGTTCCTGTAACCATTCTTCATATGTTTTACCCTCCAGTCCCCTAATCAGCTTTGTTGCTCTTCTCTGCACTTTTTCTAGAGTCTTAACATCTTTTTTATTGTGTGGTGACCAAAACTGGATGCAGTACTCTAGGTGTGGTCTTACTAAGGCTTTGTAGAGTGGTAATAGTACCTCACTTGATCTTGATTGTATCCCCCTGTTAACGAAATTTAGGATTGTATTGACTTTTTTAAGCTGCCGCTATACACTGCTGGCTCATATTTAGTTAGTTGTCCACTAAGACTCTTAAGATCCCTCTCACAGTCATGCTATTAAGCCTGGTTTCACTGAGTTTATATGGGTACTGTTGGTTTTTCTTACCTAAGTGAAGGACTTTACTTTTCTCTACATTGAATTTCATTTTGTTAGATAGGGCCCAGTATTCAAGTCTCTCAAGGCCCATCTATCTTCTAGGGTGTTAGCTATTCCTGTCATCTTAGTATCATCTGCAGATTTGGTAAATTCTCCTTCTATTCCCTCATCTAAGTCATTTATGAAGATATTGAAGAGTACTGGGCCTAAGACAGAACCTAGTGGTACCCCACTGCTTACTTCTCTCCATGTAGACTTGGACCCATTAAGGACTACTTAAGTAATTGATTACTTACTTACTTACTTACCTAATTAATTAATTGTTTGAAGGAAGGATCCAGTATTGAAAGTGATTTTTGAAAGAACAATCTATTATTGGCCAGGTGAATGGACAGGGAACCTGTAGGATAAATAGGAGAGAAGGACAGAGTGACAGAGACAAAGAGAGAGAGAGAGAGAGGGAGAGAGAGAGAGAGAGAGAGAGAGAGAGAGAGAGAGAGAGAGAGAGAGAGAGAGATGTTCTTCATATATGAAATGTGAGTTGGAATCATTTTAGAGTCTGAAAAGGATAAAACTGGAAAGATGAATCCCAGTGTTGAATGAACAACTCACAATGCTGGAACCTAAATGACAGAAAAGACTTCTTTGCATGACTACGGAGATAAGTGGTTCCAAATGGTTAAATAACCATTATCAGATATTTTCTCAGGTGGTCCTTCTTCATGGCATCAGACTCTGAGTGACCAGAAATATCCGATTTTCCTACCTCTCACTTCCATTAGAAGCTTCAATTAACCTTCACCTCAGAGGAACTATTGGAATTTTCATTTCTGAACTCACCTTCGCTCAGTGGTGAAATGTAAAATTTGTTACTACCGGTTCTGTGGGGGTGGCTTGGTTGGGGGGGGTGTGTAATATGACTGAGTGGGAGTGGCCAACTTTTTGTTTTTAACTTTTAAAACCATTTTTTCTACAACCTCTTCGGCTGAAGAGATTGTAAAAAAAAAAATGCTTTTAAAGCCTCTGATGATCCCAGCTGACTTGCCTGATCAGCAGAGACTTTCTTTCTTTTTTTTTTTAAAGTCTCTGATGATCCCAGGGGACTTGCCTGATCGGCAGAGGCTTTTTTTTTCCTTTTAAAAACATTTTTTCTATAACCTCTTCAGCCGAAGAGGTTGTAGAAAAAAAATGCTTTTAAAAGCCTCTGATGATCCCAGCTGAGCCGCGCGACCATCAGAGGCTTTTTTTTTTTTACTTTTAAAAGCATTTTTTCGGCCAAAGAGGTTGTAGAAAAAATGCTTTTAAAATTTAAAAAAAAAGCTTCTGATGATTATGCAGCTCAGCTGGGCAATGGGGGACGGGGGCAGGGATTTTTGCTACCGGTTCTCCGAACCACCCACCTCCATCGCTACTGGATCGGGCGATCTGGTCTGAACCGGGAGCATTTCATCCCTGCCTTCGCTGCTTTTCTTCCCCTTTGTGCCTTTTTTTGTTGGCTTCTCCTCTACTTTGTCTCACTGTGTCTCTGAAGGCACAAAAGTAGACAGCAGAGTCTTTCAACTGGATGGTTGGTTTCTGCATGTTGAAAGTTCCCCTTTTCCCATTTTCATAGGCATTGTGAGTAGCTTTGAATCTTTCAGCTGTTTTCCAACGTGAATCCAAAAGGTATTTTGGAGGCTGACCAGCAGACTGAATGTACCAGAATGGGTAATGCGTGCCACCAAACACTGCTTCATAAGAACAATTGAGATAAATGGCTTGTCCTTCAGTAACAGTCACAATGCCAGTTGTTTGCTTTACCGATTGTCCTGTGCTTCCTCCTGGGCAGAAAATAATAGACAATTCATGAGATGAGTTGGAGAGGTGGACAAATAGATCCTACTCCCTCTTTTCAGATGCAACTTTAGTGCTGTTTGGATCTACTTACTTGCTGTTTTCAAACATCAGTTCTAATTACAAGGGCTATCCTGTGTAAATTCATTTCCAGTTTTATATTCTTTCTATTATGCTCATCACCAAACCCACACAGAGAGAGTGAGAGGGAGGGAGGGAAGGATGGAGGGAGAGAGGGAGAGAGGGAGGGAGATTTTGTTTCAACTGAATACTTCAGTTCTTGTAATTTCCAGGGTATAATTTACTGTCAATTTATAGGAAAACGTCCAGGGAATTGACTTGATTTGAAGGAATCTAAAGAATTGAAGACATACCCGGTCAAAACCTACAGCCTACCATTGTTAGGAATAAATACATACTTAGAACTGAGATGATGATGATGAAGAAGAAGAAGAACAGCCACATTTTTTTTCAGATTAAGAATTTGAGTACTAAACCCTCCCAAAATAATCTTTGGAGAACTTCAAAGCTGGTGTAGATACCTTCAGAGGTTTTGCTGCCAACTTCGCTGCAACAGAGACTTAGAAGCTACATATTCTTTCCTTTCGCAAAGGACTTGTCTTCTAACATGTAGATTTGGTGGTAGAAGGAAGACAATCCACAGGAAATGGTTCAGAGAGCCTATCTGCTAGAGAAGGTCATGTGTGTCCTCTAGTGAGACTCAAGTTATCTCAAGGTTGCCACCATGTGTTGGAAAACAATTTGGTTGAAGGAAGGACCCCAAGATTGAAGGTGATTTTTGAAAGAAAACTGTATTATTGGCCAGGTGAATGGAGAAGGAACTTGGAGGATAAATAGGAAAGAGAGAACATTTCATAGGATAGGACCATGATGGTGAATCTATGGCACGCGTGCCACAGGTGGCACATGTCGCCATATCGGTAGGCACACAAGCTCAGATCCGGCACACATGCGCACGCCAGCCAGCTGGTTTTCGGGACTTCTGGGCCCACCAGAAGTAGGGAAACAGGCTGTTTTCTGCCTCCGGAGGACCTCAGGGGGTAGTGGGGAAGGTCCGTTTTCACCCTCCCCAGATTCCTAGAAAGGCTCTGGAGGCTGGGGAGAGCAAAAAACAGGCCTACCATGCCAGGAGCTTGGGGAGCAGAGGGGAGGGGTTGTGTGTGCATGCATGGGGGCAGGGCACATAGAATTATGGGTGTTGGCACGCACATGCCACTCCCGGTACAAGATAGCAAAAAGGTTAGCCATCACTGCCATAGGAAAATTATTATTTAGTGTCCTTGAAAGACTCTGCAGTGGTAATCATACATGGAAGATGACTAATTGTGGAGCAAAGGTTAATATTTGATCCTAACCAGGGGTAAAATCTAGCAGGTGCTGACAGGTTTTGGAGAACCGGTAGCAAAAATTCTGAGCAGTTTGGAGAACCGGCAACGGAAATTTTGAGTAGTTTGGAGAACCCGCAAATACCACCTCTGGCTGGCCCTGGAGTGGGGTGGGAATGGAGATTTTGCAATATCCTTCCCCCAGGAGTGGAGAGTGAATGGTGATTTGGCAGCATCCTTCCCCTGGAGTGGGGTGGGAATAGAGATTTTGCAGTATCCTTCCCCTGTCAAGCCCACCAAGCCATGCCCACCAAGCTACACCGCGCCCACCGAGCCACGTCCACAGAAAAAAAAATGGATTTCATCACTGATCCTAACTATATAATACCACAGTGATTCAACATAGTATCTTCCTAGTATCATGTCTGTATTCACATGGGAAATTAAGAGACGAATTCCTCTGGAGGTGTTATCCCAAGATTCTGTGACATTAACTATTCAGGTCTATGATGCAATGTGCAGAAAAGGCTTTAAAATACTAGGTAAAGAATTTTTTTTTTAATCAGAGTAGATAAAATGTTCCTTTGAAATCTACCGAAAATTGATTTTTCCTGTTTGTGGATCTAGAATCTCCACTGAGAAGTTGTAAGAAGACATTTACTTTGAAATATAATTAATAGATGCCTCCGTTGCTGCTTTTCTTGTCTCAGCTTGAAACGGAGAACAATCTCTCATTGTTGATGAGCTTGACTTCTTGATCCTAAGAATACTTGGGTATGTACCTGTGAGCGTATTTTATTTGGGTTCTTTCTGTAGTTTGTGGACCCGGTTTGTGGGGGCAATAAGCTGACTTTGTATAAATATACAAAAGTATGAAGGCTATTGCTTAATGCATTGTAAGCCTCCCTGAGTCTCCGGAGAAGGGCGGCATATAAATATAAATAAATAAATAAATAAAAGTTTAGGATAAAACCAAGATTATCCAGAGAGAGGGGAATTTCCCAAATATTCATTTACAAACTGATGATGCCTACAAGCCACAACCAATGTTAATGCCTAGAAACCATGAATCTTATTCAGTCTCCTTGTCTTTGACTTCTTTATTATCAGTCTCTTTTTCTTGCTTCTCATTAGTTGTTTCTTTTTCAGTTTGAGACTGATTGTGGAAATTTAAATGATTATTTGGGTAGCAATAATAAAAAGGAGAACTTTAAAAATTACATTGGGCTTAACAATGGAAGAAATAGAAAAAAGGGAAAGAAACAAAAAAGAAAAGAAAAGAGGGTGAAATAGAAAGAATATAAAAAACTTAAATGATTACACCGGGATTATCAGTGAGAAAATAAGAAAAAGGGGAAAGGGATGGAAGATAATGGGAAAGATACAGCAAAATAAAAGTGTTTATGATTTTAAAAAACAAAATTATTACATTGGGACTAACAGTGGAAAGATAAGAAAAAGGGAAAAGAGAGTTCAGGATTTTAAAATATAAAAAAGAAGAAGGAAAGAAAAAAGAAAAGAAAAGAAAACATAAAGATGGGAAGGGAGAAAGAAAAGCAAGAGGAATATGGGGTAAAGGAAATGACTACTAGGGTATTGGATTATGGATTAATTAGATATATTTAACTGGTCCTTATAAAAATGTTATAAAAATGTTGAAGTGTATTATTTGGAACAGTTGATAAAAGAAAAAACTATTTGAGATTGGAACAAGAGAATTTAAGAAAATAGTTGGCAATTGTATTATGTTAATTTGAATTTAAAATTAGAGGCATTGAAGTAAGATTGATATTTAATTGATTTTTTTTTCTTTATTGAATATGCTTAACTGTTGAAATGTATTATTTGGAATAGTTGATAAAAGAATTATTGGCGAGTAGAATAAGAGAATTTAAGGAAATAATTGGGGATTGTATTATGTTCTGTGAATTTAAATTTAGGGGTTCAAATTTTAGGGAGGGAAAAGGAATTATACTAGGATGAGATGTTAAGATGAAGGGTAATATTGATCTTTTAAATTTAGAGAAAATAAAAGATATGAGAAAAATTGAATATATAAAATTATGGGGTTTTTTTATTGAAAAAGTTTTAAAAGTTTTACATACATTTTCTCCCCCCTCCCCAACCACCCCCCTGACTTCCCAGAGCAAATACAAGATAAAATACAGCTCAAATTCTCTAAATTAAACTCCATTTCACACTTATCATAATCATAATCATTAAACAAATAGATAAAAGGAAAGCAAGTCTTCTTTCTTTTTATTCCATCTAATTCAACAAAATTAATATCCATTTATAATTACAGCAGTTAATAACACAATTAAGTATTACCTAATCAAACCTATCATTACTCAGTTTAGCTAATTGATACTTAACAAATTATTAGGTCTATACAATTTAACAAAATATTTTATAACTTCTTTCATTTAAAACAAAAAACAACAACAACAACAACAAAAAGAAACCCTCATTCAAAAACCCCAAATTTAGAATAAAATACTATATAAACTCTTCCGTCCTCCACTTTTAAACCATCAAGGTCCAATTATAATTAAAACACTTAATAAAAAGAAATAATAATAATAATTTTTTTAATTAATAATCAACCCTCTTATTAATTTATCAATACATATTAACAAATCAACTAAGAACATCATTTAATAACTATATCAAACATTTAAATTCTTCATACTAGATTAAACCAGTTGCTAATCTTCTTGTCTTCACATCTTCCAGCAGCATATAAAATATCTTCATTTGCGTCTACCCAACTAAATAAAAATTGTTTCTTTATATAAACCCCCTCCCCGAGTGACTTTATAATTATATTTGAAATGGTATCCATCAAATCCAGTCAAAAATTAGATTAATAAATTCATCAGACGTATTAGGGAAACCACCAGATCAGCTGCAATTGCCCTAGGTCCATAGTCCTTTTGCCTTATATTTATTACCATCAAACCAAAAACTCCAATTTGCTATATTCAATAAAACTTCTGCGATTGCAATTAAGTCCAAATTTATTAAGTCCTTAATAAAACATTCCAAATCATTCAAGTCAGGGCATATTTCACAGCCCAACACACCAGCATTGCTGTGATCTGTTTATTCTTCTCAAAATATTCCAATACAGCTGTAGGTTGCCTCCTCATCGTCGCTCATCGCTTAGTTAACTGGCATTAAACTGCTGTCTGTTGTTTTTTTTTCCCAAAAGTTCAAAATCTTTAAACAGTTAAACAATACTTTTTAAGGACCATCATCTCATCAAGCAGGGTTATTTTCCATTTTTCCAGTCTTTCTTCTTTTCCTTTTTATGAACTTTCTTCTTAACTTTGATCCCTCTGCCTTTTTTAACTCCAGTAAAATTTTGCAGTTTTTGGGATTGCATATTATAAAATTTTTGCAGAAATGTAACTTCTTCTGGAAACAGCTCTTTAAATGCAGATTGGGTTTTATAAAGAAAAATTCGTGTAACCAAAATCTCATCAGCTTCCAAAATTTCTTGCTCCTTATTCTGCACAGCTTTCATCTTTCTCTCCTCAGTAAAAACTGCCATGGTCTGTTGTTGTTCTTTTCCGTCTCCCTACTCTTCATTCAATCCTCCACTGCTAGATTGCAACTCAGTATTTCCATGTATTTCATTGTTTCCAGCTTGAGAAGCTTGATATATAGTATCAATTCTTTCCAATAAAGCAGAGGTAATTGAATTCCAAGCTTCCTCAAAATCATACCATATCTGAGGGTTAGTTAACCCTTCTTTGCTTTCTTTGCTTTCAGAAAGACCAGTCATCTTGCCCCCCTTCTTCCTTCCCTTCCAAAAGGACAGAAAAAAAAGAAAAAAAATAATATCAAAAAGAAAAAAAAAGACCCTTTACAATTTGTAATTTGTATTACTGCTTCAATTATTATTATTACATCCTTTCTTGTTTCATCCACTTTTCAAAAAGGAGTTTTACATTTCAAACAGGGGCTTGTCAATAATTACTTTTAACTTTCACTTCTTCACGCCCCGTTGAAACTCAAACGCCATCTTGCTTTCACTTTCAGCTTAGGGAAAATCTTTTAAAGAAAGTAAATCTTTGGAGTTAAAAGGAAAAAAAAAATACTTGCTGTTTCATTCATGCTGCTTGTGCTCCGCCAGCTTGATTCAAAGAATATTTGTTTAAAGTTGGTTGCTGGGATGGTCACGACATCTAGCTCTGCAAAGCAGAGACCATCCAGGGTCCGGAGTACTGACAGGCTTAACGGGGAGCTCTCATCTTCGAGCGCCAGACTATGGATAAAATCTGGCACTCTCAGGGAGCTCTACCCCACCTGTCTACTCACTTTCCCCCCTCATACCAGGGGGAAAGTTTTCAAACCACAAGACAGCTGATAGTCGCTGTTCTTGTGGTTTTACGGAGCCCTGGGTTGGCGCTTCAAAAAGAAGCGTCCGGCGATGTCGCAGTCCCACTGGAAGTCCATAAAATTATGTTAAAGATGAACAAAAATCTGTACAAATTCAAAACCGGGCCAATATTCTGTTCAGAAAAGATGCATCGTATGTTTGTCTGTGTGTTTTAAAAAATAAACAAACTTTACAAAAAAAACCAAAACACCATGAATCTTATTGTTGATTTGATGGGATGTTCTTCATTGTTGTTCTTCAACATCTCAACACATTTCTTATTTGATGAACGTTGTAATCTTACATTCATAATGGCTTATCCATCCACCCCTCTTCATTTTCTTTCTCTCAGCAACACATCTGCGTCACGGATCCAGACGAGTTTCCACCTACCAAAGTTCTCCTAATGTTCCCAACATCTCCCATCACACTCGGTATTTTGTCCATCAATATTTTGCACCTACAGAAGATGCAAAAGCTAGTAGGATAGATAATACTTTAAGTGAAAGACCTGGGATTCCAGTAAAGTAAGTCTTGGCAATGGTACAGCTGCCCTTGTTATGCTAAATATCCTAGTATATTTTGTGTCTTGCAAACCCAATAGCAATTCATGAAAATGATGTTTAGAAATGTAGCTAAAGGTTGACTCAATGAAGACTCCACATTTTCCCTTTTTGTAGGAGAACATGAATTTGACCAACTGTACGAGAGCGGTAGAGTTTATCCTGGTTGGATTGCCAAGGATAGGGCGAATGGAAAGTGTGATGCATGCAGGCATCTTTCTGCTCTACCTCCTGTGTTTGATGGGCAACGGGCTCATCATTGTGATGGTAATTTTGGACCGCCATCTCCAGAAGCCCATGTATTTCTTCCTTAGCAACCTTTCTTGCATTGACATTGGACACACCACGTCCTTTATTCCTAAACTGCTGGTTAATTATGTCTCAGCAAAGAATTCCATCTGTTTCTACTGCTGCATAACACAGCTGTACTTCTACTTCCTCTTTGGGGTCACAGAATTTTTTATCATGACTTTGATATCCTTGGACAGGTACCTAGCCATTTGCTATCCCTTGAGGTATGGTACGATCATGACTTCTGGGGTCTGCCTTAAACTAGCCATAGGTGCCTGGTTGGGAGGTTTTTTCTCCATCCTTTATCAGATAGTGATGATAACAGACCTACCCTACTGTACGACCAACATCATCAATCATTTCTACTGTGATGTGGGACCCGTGCTGAAGATTGCAGGAGGAGATATACAAGTCATCGAAGTACTCGGTTTTCTAGTTACGGTGGTTGTGATTATGTCCTCCCTGCTTTTCACCCTCATTTCTTACCTCTTCATCATTTCCACCATTCTCCGAATGCCTTCAACCATCAGGCAGCAGAGGGCTTTCTCTACCTGTGCGTCCCATCTGGTTGTGGTCTGCATTTTGTACGGGTCCGTCTTTTTCGTCTATTTAAGACCTACTGTCAAGAACTCTTCCTTCAGTAGGTTGAAGTCTGTCTCCATACTGTACACCATGGTCGCCCCAGTGTTAAATCCTTTCATTTACACCATTAGGAATAATGAAGTCAAGGTGGCGGTGAGGAAAGTTTTAGAAAGAAAGACTCCAGGTCTCTCAAATCTCATGGCATAGCCTTTGTTGACAAGTGTTGGAAAATTAGTCTGATGTCCTGTCAGAAATATCCAGCTTCGGAGCTTCAGAATCCATCTCCAAGGCTATTGTGCAGATTGTCTTAATAAGTCTACCTTAACAAAGATGGAGAAAAACAGTGGGTTAATTGATAGGTTACAAATAGCTATGGGCACAGGATTCAGCCAGTTAGGGTGAACCAGTAGCTCCAATGATCAGCTGAGAGCGAACTGGTTCACTCTGACGATCAGCTGAGAGCAAACTGGTTCACTCTGACGATCAGCTGAGAGCGAAGTGGTTCACTCCAATGATCAGCTGAGA
>WNWU01000178.1:133951-150599 GCA_012654045.1 Ptyas mucosa | reverse complement strand
CTGCCTGCCTGCCTGCCTGCCTGCCTGCCTGCCTGCCTGCCTGCCTGCCTTTGGACACGTCCACCACATATGGTAATATGAGCCCAGCATGTAGTTTACATTTCCAACATTTAGTGGACACATTTTTAAACATCTTTGCAAGTCTTGCCGGTGGCAAATGTCACCTGTAAAACATTTTATATAAGTTTTCCTTATACGTAGTTGCCATTGTCAATTTACAATTTCTATCGCAGAGTTTTTGCCATTTATCTAATTCTATTGTATAACCAAAGTTTTTTTGCCCGTACTATCAAATTATATTTTATTGAAAGATGTTTTTCAGACTCAGAGGAAGAAATCTTAGTATAAAGGAGAAGGACTTCTCTTATGCGGCAAACCTACAAGAGATAAGTCGAATTAGCAATGCCATTCAGATATTGACTTCTATGGGACTTCAGCCCCAAAAGAATGATATAAAAAGGGACTTATTAATATAAGCTGACTAGTGGTGAAATCTAAAATTTGTTACTACTGGTTCTGTGGGCGTGGCTTTGTTGGGGGGGGTAATGTGGCTGGGTGGGCGTGGCCAATTTTTTTTTCTTTTAAAAGCATTTTTTCTACAACCTCTTCGGCGAAGAGGTTGTAAAAAAATGCTTTCAAAAGGCTCTGATGATCCCAGCTTTTTTTCTTTTAAATGCCTCTGACGATCAGGCAACTCAGCTGGGATCATCAGAGGCTTTTAAAAGCATTTTTCCTACAACAAAAATGCTTTTAAAAGCCTTTGACGATCCCAGCTGAGCCGTGTGATCATCAGAGGCTTTTTTTTTACTTTTAAAAGCATTTTTTCGTCTGAAGAGGTTGTAGAAAAAATGCTTTCAAAAGTAAAAAAAAAAAAGCCTCTGATGATTGTGCGGCTCAGCTGGGCATGGGGGGGGGGCAGGGATTTTTGCTACTGGTTCTCTGAACCACCCGCCTCCATTGCTACTGGATTGGGTGATCCGCTCCGAACCGGGAGCGTTTCACCCCTGAAGCTGACTAATGAGTTCTAACATGCACAATAGAAGAGAAGCATGTTCTTCTCTTCTATCAGAAGGTCCCAGAAAGAAATGGTCCATTTCGGGTAAAACTGGGTGGATTAATCTAATACCATCATTAAGTGTTGTACCTTATGATTTTTAATGTATGTATCTTTTCTTTTTATGTACACTGAGAGCATATGTATCAAAGACAAATTCCTTGTGTATCCAATCACATTTGGCCAATATTGCCTTCTTCATGACTAGTTGTATTTATTTGGGAATTAAAGAGTTTCATTATATATTTGGGGTACCTAAATTGATATTGTTTTATGGAGATTCTCAGCCAGCCAGGTTGTGGTTGTCCCAAAGGTGCTTTTTCAAGATGCAACTGGACTTCCTTGTTTTTTCTTTGAAGATGTTTCGCTTCTTCTTTTTTTAAAATATTTTTTTTAGTTTTAAGTCCAAATAATACAAACATAATACGTACACATCTAAATACAAAAAAGAAAGAAAAAAGAAAATAAATATTACACTCCCCAGAGACCATTTCCCCCACCTTATATTTCTTCATCTATAACAATTAAAAAATATACAATATATTTCATAATGTGCCCTTATCCCTCCAAAACTACATATATTCTTGAGTAGATTTATTCCCTTTGCCTTCCACCAACACTGATTTTATAAAATCCCCCCATATTTCATTATAATGGTTTGCTTTGATCATCCCTTTTTTAAATTTAATTTCTATTGTTCATTTATCATTTGTTGCCATACTCCAAATTTCATTATACCACTCAATTCTTTGAATATCCCAATTTCATCCCCAATATTTAGCCATCACTAATCTAGCTGCCATGATCAGATTTACAATCAATTCCTTTTTTGTTTCATTTACATCCTGTTTTTTCACCAGCAACAATAATGCAGTTCTTTGTGACAAGTCCAAATTTACATTCAAAAGTGCTCTAATTTCTCTAAACGCCATGTCCCATATTTTTTGTGCACTATCACAATCCCACCACATATGTTTATATGTTCCAGCCTCTTTCTTGCACCTCCAACAAATATTTGTATATTTACCATCTATTTGGTTTAATTTACGTGGTGTTAGGTATCACCTCCATATCACTTTATATCCATTTTCCTTAACTCTAACTGGCATATTCTTATATACTCTTCTATTCCAAATATTTCTCCAATCATTATCATTTATTTCTCCTCGATCTGATTCCCAAATTAATTTTCAATCTTTTGCCCGCTCTTCTAATTCAGTTAATATTCTGTATATTTTCCCAATTCTTCCTTTACCTATATATTCTTCATTCACCTCATATTCTTTTATAATCATTTCAAATTTTGTTGACTGTCTATCTTTCTCCTCGAATCTTTCTTCCACTTTTATCCATTTCTCTAATTGTATTAAATTCAACCAATTTAATTTAATTTCTGCTAAATATAAGTTGAAGGACTAAGTAGAGATTGCTGCAACAATATGGAGGAAACAGGTCAAATGCAGTGACCTAAATATCCTATTCCAACTTTGGGATTTCATGATGATATTATTCTATGTTGAAGTAGAATGTTGCTTAAGAATGAAAGCAACGTTTTAGGATAGGATAGGATAGGATAGGATAGGATAGGATAGGATAGGATAGGACAGGACAGGACAGGACAGGACAGGACAGGACAGGACAGGACAGGACAGGACAGAATACAATATTTCATTTCAGACAAATGTTTGTCCAATCTCTTCTAAAAAATCTTCCAGTGTTGGAGCATTTACAACTTATGGAGCCAAGTTGTTCCAGGAAATTTCTCCTTAGTTCTGTTTTAGCCTCCTTCTTAATTGCTTTTCTCCTTGATTAGTTTCCATCTTCTTGTCCTAACCTCAGGTGCTTTGGAGAATAGCTTGACTCCCTCGTCTTTGTGGCAGCCCCTGAGATGGTGGGACACTGCTATCATGTCACCCCTATCTGGGTATGGCCCTTGGAATTAGGTGCAAATTAAAGCAGATACGAATCATGCTGATTACAAGCCACCTATTCTGAACATAGCCCATGGATTCTTATAGGAACCGAAAGACAAATATCTCTAGAAATGGTTTCCAAAACGTCTGTAGAAAATGGAGCACTGCATTACTGAAAGTTTCGCACCTTCTCTTTCTGCAGTTCAAGAGGACTTGGACAACTATGAAAGAGCCACAGAGTTAATCTTTGTTGGTGTGCCTCCAGAAGACCTCCTATCTTGTGTTGACACTTGAAGTAGACATTTAGTAATATATTCAAGACTCCATTTCTGGGAGTCTTGGAATTTGGTCTAAAGAAAAGCAGGCATTATTCATGGCTGACTCAGAATTATCTATTCTGAGCATTGTCTATGGATATTGATGGGAGTTGAGATATAAATATCTCTCGAAAGAGTACCAAGAAGAGCAAGAAAGGTGATCAGGGGGCTGGAGGCTAAAACATATGAAGAACGGTTGCAGGAACTGGGTACGTCTAGTTTAATGAAAAGAAGGACTAGGGGAGACACGATAGCAGTGTTCCAATATCTCAGGGGCTGCCACAAAAAAGAGGGAGTCAAGCTATTCTCCTGTTCTGTCCCCGTCTCCCACACACACCCACACAGTCAGCCGAGGGTTAAATAACTTTTTCAAACACCCAATTGTTAGTTATCAGAAACTTGGCAGCAACGCAGTAGTTGCCTGCCAAGAGCTTTTACTCCAAGAAAGAGGGGCTGTTCCTCCACCAGATAACACACAAATACAAACAGTTTGAATCAGTCCAGTAAAATAAACCCACAGCAGATTAGGCGTTGTTTTTCCAGAAGTGCAAAGTGACTTGCCAGAAGTTTAGCTTTGTCCGTCACAGAGTCTGAATGGCCACCACACTCCCTTTTATAGCCTGTGGGGTGTGGTCCAGTGACTCAGCTTAATCTCTGGCATGCCTCCTCTTCTGCTGCATACGTTTGTCTCGCCGGCGCTGGCGTGGATCCAGCCATGACTTACCAACGTCGTCGCTATACGACTGATCGGAGACACCTGGCTCCTGGCCAATCTCTTCTCCTTCGGGAGATAGCTGAGGCATTGCCAGAGAGGAGGGTCCTGGAGAGGGAGGCCTGACTGGTTCCTCTCCTTCATGTTTGGAGCCTTCTTCCTCTGATAAGATGGGCTCGGGGGTCGGAGCCACAACATCTCCAAAGCACCTCATGTAGGACAAGAAGCAATGGATGGATACTAATCAAGGAGAGAAGCAACTTAGAACTAAGGAGAAATTTCCTGACAGCGGGAACAATTAACCAGTGGAACAACTTGCCTCCAGAAGCTGTTGATACTCCAACACTGGAAGTTTTTAAGAAGAGATTGCATAACCATTTGTCTGAAACACTATAGGGCCGTGATGACAAACCGATGGCACGCGTGCCACAGGTGGCAAGCAGAGCCCTCTCTGTGGGCACACGACCCATTGCCCTAGCTCAGCTGCACTCTGCATGTGCATGTGCTTCCCTAAGGCCAGCTGGTTTTCGGGTCTCTGCATGCCTGCGGGTGGGGCGCATGTGGGAGATGCATGTGCATGTGGGGGGCGGGGCAGGGTGCGCACGTGGGGGACACATGCAAATGGATGGGGAGCCAAGGCATGTGAGGGGGTCACATGCACATGAGGGGGGCATGCACAAATCTGCAGGGGGTGGGGGAGCGCAGGGGATTCTGCACGCAGGGGCAGGGTGCACTCGGGGCATACTCGGGGCATGTGTGTGCATGCACAGGGGTGGCATATTCCAGGGCAGGGGGCATGCAAGCATTACAATATGGGCTTTCAGCAGGCGGTAACAAAAAAGTTAGCCATCCCTGTTATAGGATTTCCTGCTTGAGCAGCAGGACTAGAAGGCCTCCAAGGTCCCTTCCAACTCTGTTATTCTGTTATCATTCTAGAGATGTTATCACAGATGTTTGTAGAAAATGAAACCCTGCATCAGGAAAGATTTGATTATTTTCTCATTTTACCAGGGGTGAAATGCTCCCGGTTCAGACCGGATCGCCTGATCCGGTAGCAATGGAGGCGGGTGGTTTGGAGAACCGGTAGCAAAAATCCCTGCCCCCCCCCCCCATTACCCAGCTGAGCCACACAATCATCAGAGGCTTTTTAAAATTATTTTTAAAAACATTTTTTGTACAACCTCTTTGGCCGAAAAAATGCTTTTAAAAGTTAAAAAAAAAAGCCTCTGATGATCATGCGGCTCAGCTGGGATCATAAGAGGCTTTTAAAAGCATTTTTTCTACAACCTCTTCGGCTGAAGAGGTTATAGAAAAAATGTTTTTGAAAGGAAAAAAGCCTCTGCCAATCAGGCAAGTCAGCTGGGATCATCAGAGGCTTTTAAAAAAAAGAAAGAAATCCTCTGCCGATCAGGCAAGTCAGCTGGGATCGTCAGAGGCTTTAAAAGCATTTTTTTTACAACCTCTTCGGTCAAAGAGGTTATAGAAAAAAATGTTTTTAAAAGAAAAGAAAGCCTCTGCTGATCAAGTAAGTCAGCTGGGATTGTCAGAGGCTTTTTTTTTTTTTTTAAAGAAAGCCTCTGCCGATCAGCCAAGTCAGCTGGGATCTTCAGAGGCCTTAAAGGCCAAAGAGGTTGTAGAAAAAATGGTTTTAAAAGTTGGGGAAAAAAGTTGGCCATGCCCACTCTGTCATATTACACCCACACACACCCCAAGCCATGCCCACAGAACCAGTAGTAACAAATTTTACATTTCACCACTGCATTTTGCCCTTGAAAAAAAATGTGATGAACCATACAAAAATTACAGTGTTCATTTTTTTGGGGGGAGGGGACATTACCTCAAGAGGACCTCCTTTCTTGCAGAGCACTTAAAATTTGGTCCAACAATATCAGTCTTCAGTATATTTTACCTATAGTGCATGGATGCTCATGGGAAATTAAAGACAATTCTCCTTAGAGACTGTCTCCCACGTCTCTTAGACAAGATGTAAATAAACGTTCTAAGATGCTATGTGTACTTTAAATGTTAAGGAAAATATATCTCAAGGAGTCTATCCTTTTTCCTCAACATACACTGTGGCATTTTGTATGATTCTTTAAAACACTGTCTTGATGAATGGATAGAGAGACAAAAGGCCCTTGGAGAAGACAAGGCAGGTAAAAGAAGGAAGAACAAGACAAGGTAAGTGTGGAAATATTTTTTTAAGTCCATTTATTATACAGCAAGCGCATGGAAAAGAATTTCATGGCAGATGTGACTGTGACTTCCTAGAATGGACACACATCCTCTGCCACATGGCCACACCAAGAAACATCGTGGCATTGATGTTTCTCTAATTATTTATTTACTCACATCTCCAAACAGGGAATGAAAAGTAAAATGTTGCAGGGAATAAACTTTTAGTTCCTTACTGGTGTAGGAAGTTAGCACCCACCCCTTTCCTTTCCTAGATGAATGAAATATTTTGGGAAATATTAAAAAGGCAGAATATTATGTTTCTCTGGATGAGAAATGGAGAAGCATGTTTTAAAGACAAAGCAGGTCCCACCTTCCTGCCCCTCACCCTTTTGTTAATGGGCCAGAGGCAAAAACTCAATCTTTGTCAATGGACCTCATCTGCAAGACAATGGGACCCATCTATAGGACAGAAACTCACCACATGGCACCTGGGAAGATTACATCAGCCAGCAGGGCTAGCTAAGACCCCCACCCCCTGGAAGTCTGACAACCAATCAGGATACTCTTTCTGGGCCCCAGGAAGTTCAAAGCCAGAGAGAGCATAAAACCCGGAGACTCGCTGTTTCTGCCCTTTTCTGTTCAGGAACTCAAACCATGTGATCCTGTCCACCATTAAACCATGTTTCCAAGCAGTCTCCATGTTTCCAGTGTCTTTTTCCCCACTTGGAGCTGAACCCAAAAGGATATTTCTTCCTACACCGGAACGTTTTAACTTAACTAGACGACCACTTCCAAAAATGTCATGGTGCTTTTAAGAATCCTCAAATGAGCTTTGATTTTCCAACAGTGGCACATTTCAGACAGCGCAATAAGTTGCAAATGTGTTTCTTTGGTTTTGGCCTCTCATGTTGTAGGATTCCAGTGACAGGCCAGTAGACATCATAACAAATATTTATATGGAAATACATTATTTCTATTTGGTCACCACACTATAGAAAATGTTTTGGTCACCACACCAAAATGTTGAGACTCTAGAAATTGTGTAGAGAAGAGCAACCAGGATGATTAGGGGACTGGAGGCTAAAACATACAATGAACGGTTGTAGAAACTGGGCATGGCTAGTCTAGTGAAGAGAAGGACCAGGGGAGACAGGATAGCAGTCTTCCAATACTTGAGAGGCTGCCACAGAGAGGAAGGGGTCAAGCTATTTTCCAAGGCACCCAAATGCCAGACAAGGAACAATGGATGGAAACTGATCAAGGAGAGATTCAACCTAGAAATAAGGAGAAATTTTCTGACAGTGAGAGCCATCAACCAAATGAACAGCTTGCCTTCAGGAATTGTGGGAGCTTCATCACTGGAAGTGTTAAGGATAGTCTTGGCTCATAACCGATGTTGTGGGTTATTGAGCAGAGTACCCTTTGAGTAAATGCATGAAAAGCAACTGGGAGTGGTTGTGAACAATCATAGTTAACATCCAAACACACTGAGTTGTTGTAGTCTTTTACTTTTAGAAAAAAGTAAAGCAAAGTCCAAAAACAATCCAACTCATACACAGATAAGACGAGAGTTAAAAGCTCAATCCAGGGATATTTCAAGTACAAAGTCTTCTTACCAGTTGTAGTCATACACAGACATGGCTTTTCCAACAAATTTGCTGATCTGATGGGTGGTTTTTAATTGGATGGATTTTAAATTGATTGTTTGTGTAGTTTTTTACTGTTTTTATTGTCTTGTTTTTTTTGTAAGCCATCCTGAGTCCCTAGAGAGAAGGACAGCATATAAATATAATTAAATAAATAAATAAATAAATAAATACACAATAAAACAGTTCTTCTTGAGTTTCAAAACAGTAACAAGTTCAATACCAAAACATTCAATAAATAACAGAAAGCAACATGTAGCTATGATCAAACAGTGATCAGGTAGAGAGTTACAGCAAATAAGCAGGTAAAATGGTGTAGTATCCACACAAGCCATGATTCTGACTTCCCTTAAGTACATTGGCTACAGAGTAGCCAGTACATTGATTAGCCAATCAGGATACAGGATGATGCAATACAGTCTTAAAGCAATATAATACCTTTCTGACTGCAAACATACATTATTGGTTTCTATATTGCCTGACCAACTAGTTAGACAAATGACCATTTCCTAACAGGAAGCTTTCAAGAAGAGACTGGACTGTCATCTGTCAGAAATGGGGGCGGGGTTGGACTAGGTGGACCTACAAGGCCCCTTCCAACTCTACTCATCTGTATCTGTATGAAAAGTGTCTTTAGAAACGAGACAAATCTTGATTCAGTGGGGATTCCATATTTTCTCTTTTCGTAACAGGAGGGGAAACCATGAATTTGACCAACTGTACCAGAGCGACTGAATTTATTCTTGTCGGATTCCCCAGGGTTTGGGGAATGGAAAATATGATATTTGCTTGTGTCTCTCTGCTCTATCTTTTGTGTCTGATGGGCAACGGACTCATCATTGTCATGGTAGCGGTGGACCCTCATCTCCAGAAACCCATGTATTTCTTTCTTAGCAACCTTTCTTGCATTGATATCGGACACACCACCGCTTTCATTCCTAAACTGTTGGTCAACTTTCTCTCTGGAAAGAATTCCATCTGCTTCAACTGCTGCATGACACAAATGTTCTTTTATTTTCTGTTTGGCACTACAGAATATTTCATCATCACCTTGATATCCCTGGACAGATACTTAGCCATCTGCCATCCTTTGAGATACTCCGCAATCATGACTTCTGGAGTTTGCTTGAAACTGGCAATGGCAGCCTGGTTCGGAGGTCTTTTCTCCATTCTTTATCAGGGGGTATTGACTGCAAACCTACCCTACTGCACGTCCAACGTTATCAATCATTTCTTTTGTGATGCAGGACCTGTATTGAACATTGCAGGAGGCGATACGCATCTCGTTGAAGTCCTGTGCTTCCTAGTTACGGCAGTTGTGGTTATGTCCTCCCTGCTTTTCACCCTCGTTTCTTACCTCTTCATCATCTCCACCATTCTCCAGATGCCTTCAACCACCAAACAGCAGAGAGCTTTTTCTACCTGTGCTTCCCACCTGGTTGTGGTCTGCATGTTGTACGG
Source organism: Ptyas mucosa (assembly GCA_012654045.1). Taxonomy (NCBI): domain Eukaryota; kingdom Metazoa; phylum Chordata; class Lepidosauria; order Squamata; family Colubridae; genus Ptyas; species Ptyas mucosa. The sequence goes on along the minus strand of WNWU01000178.1, from coordinate 141,318 downwards.
GTCAGTGTGTTTTGTCTACTTAAGGCCTACCGTTAAGAATTCCTCTCTCAGGGCAATCAAGTATGTTTCTTGGCTATATACAATAATGGCTCCCATGATAAATCCATTCGTTTACACCATTAGGAACAATGAAGTTAAAGAAGCAGTCTGGAAAGCATTAAGAAAAAAGATTCCCTAAAATGTAAACATAAACTTGTATGAAGGAACCATTGTGGGGTCCTTGGGGCTCTCTGAGCTGGCTTGTTTTCTCGCAGACCTTCACTAGGTAACATCATCAGTGCTAGTAAGGAGTGCTGTTTGCTGTCAGTTTATGTTCTGATATCTTGCCTGTTTGTGTGGATGGGATCAGTCTTAGGAATTCTTTGATTGGGCTAATGGCTCTTTACTTGATTGTTCCTTACTTGATTGTTGGTCTGAAGTTGATCTATGCTGATCTGAGTGCTGTGTGGGAAGCCCCCCACTCCTAGAAGAATGACATATCTTGGGGAATAGTAAAAAGAGGCAGAATATTATATTTCCCCGAAAGAAGAAATGGAGAAACATGTTTTTAGAGGCAGAAAGCAGCCCCCAGTCTTTCTTAGTAGCCCAAAGCAGATGCTGGTACTTAAGAGATAATGAGCTTATTGAAAGAGGAAACCAACTAACTAAATGCCTCCATTCATAGCGTGTGGGTGTGCTTGCTTTCTTCAATAATGCGTGGCGCTTCTGCACATGCGCAGAAGGTTCTGCGCATGCAGAGAGCATTTTTGATGATGTCTGGGAAGGTGGCTGGAGCCTCTCGCCACTGCCACTACCGGTTCGCCCAAAGCAGGGCGAACCGCGAGCAACCCACCACTGCCAACCCTAAGCGACAAATATTCTCCTTTAAAGGAGCAATTGTATTATTCAAGAAGAGGAGTGGGAGGTTTATCCATCAAAAATATTATACCATTATTTTGCCTTGCCTCTCATAAAGATGGAAGAAATGGGACATCAGACCCCAGAGCCCATTACTGAAACTGTCTCCAGTTAACTCCAGTTAACTAGCATCCATTGCTTAAATCATGGCTGAATGCCAGAGAGTTTATAATAGCTTTTCAATATTCTTTATTAGTATTAGTATATCAGTGCTTGAATAGAATAGAATAGAATAGAATAGAATAGAATAGAATAGAATGGAATGGAATGGAATGGAATGGAATGGAATGGAATGGAATGGAATGGAATGGAACGGAACGGAACGGAACGGAACGGAACGGAACGGAACGGAACGGAACGGAACGGAACGGAATAGAATTCTTTATTGGCTAAGTGAGATCGGACGCACAAGGAATTTGTCTTGGTGCATACACTCTCGGAGTACATAAAAGAAAAGATACATTCATCAAGAATCATAAGGTACAACGCTTAATGATAGTCATAGGGTACAAATAAGCAATCAAATCATACTAGGAAACAATCAATATAAATCGTAAGGATACCAGCAGCAAGGTTACAGTCATACAGTCATAAGTGGGAGGAGATGGGTGATAGGAATGATAACAAGATTAATAGTAATGCAGACTTAATAACTAGTTTGACAGTGTTTGAGGAATTATTTGTTTAGCAGGGTGATGGCGTTCGGGGAAAAACTGTCCTAGTGTCTAGTTGTTCTGGTGCGCAGTGCCCTATAGTGTCATTTTGAGGGTAGAAGTTAAAACAGTTTATGTCCAGGATGCGAGGAGTCTGTAAATATTTCCACAGCCCTCTTTTTGACTCAGGCAGTATGCAGGTCCTCAATGGAAGGCATGTTGGTAGCCATTGTTTTTTCTGCAGTTCTAATTATCCTCTGAAGTCTGTGTCTGTCTTGTTGGGTTGCAGAACCAAACCAGACAGTTATAGAGGTGCAGATGACAGACTCAATCATTCCTCTGTAGAACTGGATCAGCATTTCCTTGGGCAGTTTGAGCTTTTTGAGTTTCATGATCTCTGTAGACGGCGTACAATTGAAAACTGCATCCTTTTCTAAAAGTCACTGTCCCAAAGGTGTTTTTTCAAGAGGCAACTGGACTTTTTTTGTATTTCTTTGAAGACATTTCGCTTCTCCTCCAAGTAGCTTCTTCAGCAAAACAACTTCAAAGAAAAACCAGAAAGTCCAGTTGCCTCTTGAAAAAAAGCACATTTGGGACAACCGTGACCTGGATGACTGAGAATCTCCATAGACGAAGAGTCAGTGCTTAGAAATATGAAACGGCAGCAATCAAGCACACAAATTTAATCAAATTCTTCTTCTTTTTTTCCTTTGCTTGAAGCAAGCAACAGTCTTTAATACATGGACTAAACGATTTACAGAATTCCAGGGACCTTTGAACATGCTTCTCTTGTTTTCGAACAGAAAAAAGATTTTTGAATTGCCTTTTCCTCATTTTTTTAAAAAAATTTGATTTATATGCCACCCTTCTCCGGAGACTCAGGGCGGCTTACAGTGCGCTAAGCAATAGCCTTCATACTTTTGTATATTTATACAAAGTCAGCTTATTGCCCCCACAATCTGGGTCCTCATTTTACCTACCTTAGAAAGGATGGAAGGCTGAGTCAACCTTGAGCCTGGTGAGAATTGAACTCGCAGTAATTGCAGGCAGCTGGATGTTAATCACAATACTTTTTAGTCTACTGAGCCACCAGGCCCATTGCCCCACAAGACCTCTAAAAAATCAAAATACAATAGGAAGTAATAATTTTACCATAGAATAGAATAACAGAGTTGGACGGGACCTCGGAGGTCTTCTAGTCCAACCCCCTGCTTAGGCAGGAAACCCTACACCACTTCAGACAAATGGTTATCCAACATCTTCTTAAAAACTTTCAGTGTTGGTGCATTCACAACTTCTGGAGGCAAGTTGTTCCACTGATTTATTGTTCTAACTGTCAGGAAATTTCTCCTTAGTTCTAAGTTGCTTCTCTCCTTGATTAGTTTCCACCCATTGGTTCTTGCTCTACCCTCAGGTGCCTTGGAAAATAAGTTGACCCCCCTCATCTCTGTGGTAGCCTCTCAAATATTGGAAGACTGCTCTCATGTCTCCCCTGGTCCTTCTCTTCACCAGACTAGCCATGGCCAGTTTCTGCAACCGTTCTTCATATGTTTTAGCCTCCAGTCCCCAAATCATCTTTGTTGCTCTTCTCTGCACTTCTTAGAACACATAGAATTTATTTAATGATTTTTGTAAAAGCCATCTTCATCGATTGCAGACTGTTGGCTTTTTCCTTGTTTTTGTTCTCTGTGTTCATTTGACCATGGAGAAGTCATTTGAAAGCTTTAACAGTCTTTCGTCTCAACTCTGATCATCAGAATGGGGGATAGTTTGTAGATACATTGTAAGAAGAAAAAAATGAATGTACAATTTTGTTTTTTGTTTTTTTAATCAAGGCCTATTGACCTGCACTATCATGTTTATTAGGAGTTGAAGGACCTGAAATAAAAATCAGTGTTAATCCGTGTGCTGCAATTCTGACCTTTAAGTGTGTCAAAATTGTGCTCTGCAACACTGGCAGTTGCTTAGCTGGGAAGATGTCGTGGGCAAAGAGCTGTGGGGGGGATTCAGTTGGCTCGCACCGGTTCAAGCGAACCGGTTGTTAAATTACACACACATACACACACACACACTCGCTATCAAAGTGGATCCTGGGTGCTGCACTGTGCTGCAATGGAGAAATGGACAATAGAGCAGCCGGTATGAGGGAAGGAGAAGGCCACTTTCACTCCTCCTTCCATCATGCCAACCCTATTGGCCTTCCGGAAAGCGGTGAAGACCTGGCTCTTCTGGCAGTCCTGGGGCTGTTGATCTCGTTATAGTGATCTTGCAAGACCCAGCCACAAATTGGAGTGTATGTGTTTTAACATTTTAATGTTTTAATGTCTTCTTTTAACTTTTGTTTGGGATATTGCTGCATTGTTTTATTCTCTGTTGTAAGCCGCCAAGAGTTCCTTGGGAGTTTGGCGGCATAGAAATGCGACTGACTAAATGAATGAATGAATGAATGAATGAATGAATGAATGAATGTGCAGACTCTGGAGCTTCCAGAAGCTGACAGCAGAGAGGCAGAGGAACAGGAGGAGTCTGTTCCTAGTGCACACATGAGAAGAGCTGCCAGAAGGCAAGAGCAGCTAAAGCTAAAAGGGAGTAGGGCCAAGAGATGGTTGACCCCTCCCATAAGGCTTAAAAGATGGCTCTTGGGCTCTTTGTCGGAAAACAACGTTGATAGATTTGTTTCTTGTCTTGCTGCATTTATTTCTTGTCGGCGTCTTCTGCTCCTGAACTTTTGCCAAGAAAAGCCTTTGGCAGGTTGCCTAATTAAACCAAGGTTGGTGATAAGGCTGAAGAATTGTGTCTGTTTTGAATTAGTTTGGACTACGCTGAGAATGAGTTAATTCTCAGCTGTTCTAATAAAGTCTGTTTGTTTTCAAACGGATTGCGTCTGATAATACCTACTTGGGCCTAGGTCACAACAGATGGGAAGATTGTCCCACGTGTGCAGTGGAGTAGGAGGATGGGGTTGGGCCTCCCACAACAGCCAACCTGACCAGAGGTGGGCTTCAGCAGGTTCTGACCAATTCTGGAGAACCGGTAGCAGAAATTTTGAGTAGTTCAAAGAACCGGTAGTGGACATTTTGAGTAGTTCAGAGAACCAGTAAATACCATCTCTGACTGGACGCACCCACATCTATTCTCTGCCTCCCAAGTCCCAGTTGATTGGGAGGAAATGGGGATTTTGCAGTAACCTTCCCCTGGATTGGGATAGGAATGGAGCTTTTACAGTATCCTTCCCCTGGAGTGGGGTGGGAATGGAGATTTTACAGTATCCTTCCCCTGCCACGCCCACCAAGCCATGCCATGCCCACCAAGCCACACCCACAGAACTGGTAGTAAATTTTTTTGAAACCCATCACTGAACCTAACCCGGGGCGAACCGGTTGTTAAATTATTTGAATCGTCCTGCTGGCAAAGAGGAAGTGCGCACTTAAAGTACATGTAAAAATATGTTGTAACATTGAGGTTAAAGGAATGGAAAAGGAATGACCCTGTTGTTATGTCATGCGCTTTGCGGTTTTAAGGTATATAATGCAAGGTTGAAGAATGGGAGGTTGCCAATCGATCTCAAGCCGTCCCTTTTGACTGCTTCTCCAACTGACCCTTGTTGCAATGGGATGTAAGTGCCTGAATAGCAAAAGCTTTATGTTGGCTATGCTTTAAATTCTAATAAACCTCTGAATCCTGAAGACTTTTGTGATGTGCTGTCTGTTCAATTGTTATTAAGCGCAGCTATGCTCATAATCAGGGTTTCCCCCCACCCCCCGCCAACATCTAAGTAATAATAATCATAATAAATATATGGAAGGCAGGGGTGAAATGCTCCTGGTTTGGACTGGATCGCCCGATCCGGTAGCGATGGAGGTGGGTGGTTCGGAGAACCGGTAGCAAAAATCCCTGCCTCCCCCCTAAGCCCAGCTGAGTGGCGCAATCATCAGAGGCTTTTTAAAAAACATTTAAAGCATTTTTAAAAGCCTCTGATGATCCCAGATGAGTTGCCTGATCGGAAGAGGCTTTTTTTCTTTTAAAAGCCTTTGATGATCCAAGCTGAGTTGCCTGATCGGCAGAGGCTTTTTTTCTTTTAAAAGCCTCTGATGATCCCAGCTGAGTTGCCTGATCGGCAGAGGCTTTTTTTTTCTTTTAAAAGCCTCTGATGAGGCTTTTTTTTTAAAGAAAAAACATGCACTCAAAAGCCTGATTTTGTCAGCTTTGGAAGCCATATTAGGCCGGAAGCTTCCAAGCTGGCACCTTCTCATGTGTGGGAAAGTAGGAGGGTTGGGATTTAATTGAGGGTTTGTATTTAGACATAATAGCATTCTTCCTGTCAGTCAAGGTCAGGCCGATCCTGCATCTGGAGAAGGAGTGGTTGGAGTGCTGTCTCGAGATGAAATGGAGGGTGATTGGAACATGTGATCGACTGAGGAGATGGTTTTGAGGGTTTTGATTTACTGAGGGAAAACTCAGAACTCTCAGGTTTGGGTTTTCCCAAGATGTGCCAGTTTACCTATTCTAGTAAATAGAACTTTGAGAAAATGTTTGCCTCAGAGTTTCTAATTGGAGCAGAGGTTTTTCTGGAACGCTGACAGATTTGGCTTATTATCAGGCGATGTCTTATTTTCGAGGAAACACGATACAATGCAGAAGAAAACCACAGCAAAACCCTCTCATATAATTGGCAGGAAAACCACAGCAACGTGTCTGTGGAATCGCCAGGTGAAGTAGTCAACTCGAGGGGAAATTTAGTTTAGTGTGATCTTCCTGCCACAACCATATCTGATCCTATCACAAAGGGATGGCTTAGTGTCTTCTGATGTTCTTCTCCACTTTGTCTGCTCCCTCTCACTTTGCAATAGCTCCTCCTCTGTTCGGTCTCTGAAGGAGGTTCATGAAGGCAACAGATCCGTCCATGAGACACTGTGTGTCTTGCAGAACACAGAAATAGACAGCAGTGTCTGCTAGGGTGACTTCATCGATCACGAGTCTGCTGGTTGCCTTGTCTTCAGAAAAATACAACTTCCCCTTTGGATTTTCAATGTCATATTCATACCTTGGGTAGGCCCCACCAAGGTACCGTGGTGTCTGCCCAGAAACTTGCTGATACCATTGGATCATTTCCGAAGTAACAGAAGAGAGATTGCAGCGAAGGTGGTATGGGTTTCTCTCCAAGGCTGTTGCTGATGTAGGTTGCTCAATTGTTTTTGCTCTTCCAAGAGAACCTACAACAAAGATGAAAATGATCAACATCTGACCAACAGTATGTATATATTTAATGCACTTTCTTGATCAATCAATCTGATTAACAGAACTGGAGGGACCTTGTAAGTCATCTAGTCCAACTCTCCCCCCCCCCCAAGCAGGAGACCCTACACCATTTCTGACAGATGGCAGTTCAGTCTCTTCTTGAAAGCTTCCAGTGATGAAGCTCCCACAACTTCCGGAGGCAACTTCTGTTCCTTTGGTTGATCTCTTCCATTGATCTCTCTAGAAGCCCGAAATACATGAGACAACTAAACCTCTCTGAATGAACTAGGATAGTGTTTTTCAACCTGGGCAAGTTGACGATGTGTGGACTTCAACTCCCAGAATTCCCCATCCAGGCATGCTGGCTGAAGAATTTTGGGAGCTGAAGTCCAACTTGCCAATTCTGGGAGTTGAAGTCCAAGTTGCCAATTCTGGGAGTTGAAGTCCAACTTTGCTAATTCTGCGAGCTGAAGTCCAACTTGCCAATTCTGCGAGCTGAAGTCCAACTTGCCAATTCTGCGAGTTGAAGTCCAACTTGCCAATTCTGCGAGCTGAAGTCTTAACTTGCCAATTCTGCGA
>WNWU01000178.1:119665-129750 GCA_012654045.1 Ptyas mucosa | reverse complement strand
AGAAAGAAAGAAAGAAAGAAAGAAAGAAAGAAAGAAAGAAAGAAAGACGAGGTTTTGCTGACTTTCTTTTTATGGATTTTGAAAGATTCAGCTCCCAAACCACCTTGAGGAGGCCGTGTCTCAAAGACATAAAAAAGTAAGGATAAACATTATTTCCATCAATAAAAGAAGCAATTAGAGGAGAAGGATACCTGTGGAGATGGCCAACAGCAAAGCAGCAATCCTGCTCCCCAGATCTCCCATCCTTCTTCCTTTCTCTGCAACAGGCAGGACAATTCTGTCCCCAGAAACACAGGAAAGGGAGAACCCAGACACAGTCTTGTGCTCAGACCTTCCGGGGACTGAAGATCTGCTCAGCTCTGCTTTGACTCAAGGAGATCAAAGGAGGAACATACCACAAACCCAGAAGGTAGAAGCTTTTGTCTTCACTCACGCTTGAGCAAAACAAGCCAGTGTTTTAGTGAAAAGAAGTCTAATGAAAAGAGGGACCGGGGTGACATGATAGCAGTGTTCCAATATTTGTGGGGCTGCCACAAAGAAGAGAGGAGGGTCAACTTATTCTCCAAAGCACCTGAAGGCAGGACAAGAAACAAGGGATGGAAATTAATCAAGGAGAGAAACAACCTAGAACGAAGGGGAAACTTCCTAACAAAGAGAACAATTAATCAATGGAATGACTTACCTCCAGAAGTTATGGGTGCTCCATCAATGGAGACTTTTAAGAAGAGACTGGACAGCCACTTGTTTAGAACGGTATAGGGTCTCCTGCCTGAGCAGAGGGTTGGACTAGAAGACCTTCAAGATCCATTCCAATTCTGTTATTCTGTTTTCTAGCTGGAATAATTCATGGTGAGAAACATATATCAATATTCCAACCACGTATGAGAATGGTGATATTTGTTAAATAAGAAATGCGATAAATTACCAGTGATGCATCCAATGGGGATCCCTTGTAGAAAGTCAGCACCCACCCACCCACCCTCCTAGAGAATGAAATGTTTTGGGGAATATTAAAAAGGCAAGATAGAATATTTCCCCTAAAGTAAAAATTGGGGGGGGGGATATTAAGGGAGGCAGAAACCAGCCCCATTTTCCCTGCCTCAAGCAGAAACTAAGGAGGCCAGTTTTTAGAAATTTTGGTAATCCATTCAGAAAGACTGGGTCAGACAGATATTCCAGAAAAGCAATACAATTAGGCAAAAGAAAGGTTGACAAGATTAGCTCAGAAAACACCTAGAATTTGCATTTCCCCCTCTACCTGTAGAGCCATGACACCATAGGAATCTGACAACAGCCAATACTAAAGGATATGTCTTCCAACAGCCTCGAGTGCATTTCCTTTCAGCCTCACTGAAAATTTCCTGAGGGAAGGCTCTTCAGAAGAAAGGTTGACATTTTGATTTCTCTTTCTACCAGAACTTGGAATTTCAGCAAGGATTCTGGTTCCTTCATGGAAATTCAGCCACTCGGCTTGTTCCAGATTGGAGACATCCAGAAATCAGAGCTTGCAAAGCCTATCTCCCACATCACTATAAATATACTCTGGGGCAGGATGGGCATGACAAGGGAACTCTTGGTCATAAGCGTTGGGAGCTGCTTTTTGGTGGTCTGGGGCTTCATCTCCATCAGACCTTCTAAGGAGGCAGCCAATGGAGCAAATGAGAAAAGAGGTCTTGCAAAATGACAGGACAGGAGAGTTTAGGTCCTAACATCTAACTTTCTGATGCTATGATATATGTTTGCATCTTCGTGGTTTCCACCAGACACAAGTCAATTGTAATCCAAAGGAGGGTCAACTTATTCTCCAAAGCACCTGAAGGCAGGAAAAGAAACAGGGGATGGAAATTAATCAAGGAGAGAAACAACCTGGAACTAAGGAGAAACCTCATAACAATGAGAACAATTAACCAGTGGAATGACTTACCTCCAGAAGTTGTGGGTGCTCCATCAATGGAGACTTTTAAGAAGAGACTGGACAGCCACTTGTCTGGAATGGTATAGGGTAGTGATGGCTAACCTTTTTGCCGTCGCATGCCCAAAGTGGGGGGAAAGCGGGGGGGGCGGTTTCTGCGCACGTGTGCCTACACCCATAATTCAATGCGCCCCGCCCTCTGCACATGCGTGTATGACCCCTCTACACTCCCCCTACTTTTGGCATGCAATGGCATGGTGTGCCCAGTAGGCCTGTTTTTTGCCCTCCCCAGGCTCCAGAGGCTTTCCAGGAGCCTGGGGAGGGTGAAAACGACCTTCCCCGCCTCCCCGGAGGCCCTCCGGAGGCCAGAAACAGCACATTTCCTAACTTCCGGTGGGACTGAAAGGCCCAAAAATCAGCTGGCTGGCGCACACATGCGTGCTGGAGCTGAGGTACGGCAACGCTCGCGTGCCCACTGATATGGCTCCGTGCCATAGGTTTGCCATCATGGATATAGGATCTCCTGCTTGAGCAGGGGGTTGGACTAGAAGACCTCCAAGGTCCCTTCCAACTCTTCTGTGGTTCTGTTTTCTAGCTGAAATAATTCATGGTAAGTAACATATGTTGATATTTCAACCACGTATGGGAATGGTGATATTTGTTGAATAAGAAATGCAGTAAATTACCAGTGATGCATCCAATGGAGATCCCTTGTAGAAAGTTGGCACTTACCTATCCTCTTAGAGAATGAAATGTTTTGGGGAATATTAAAAAGGCAGGATAGAATATTTCCCCTAAAGGAGAAATGAGAAAAAATCTTAAGGGCAGCAGAAACCAGACCCAGTTTCCCTGCCCCAAGCAGAAACTGAGGAGGCCAGCTTTTAGAAATGCAAATTTTGGTAATCCATTCAGAAAGACTGGGTCAGACAGATACTCCAGATAAGCAATACAATTAGGCAAGCGAAAGGTTGACAAGATTAGCTCAGACAAACACCTAGGATTTGCATTTCCCTTTCGGCCTATAGAGGCAGCCATGACCCCTACATGACCCCTTAGGAATCTGACAACAGTCAATATTAAAGGACATGTTCTTGCACAGGAACAGGAATCTCAAATAAAGAGCCCAAAGAAGGTATAAAAACCCAGCCACTCTCAACTCCATTTTGCCAGCTGTCCAGAATCACACGTGGTTGGTGGTTCTGCTTCATCAATAAATGGAACCTTTCTTTCCAATCAGCCTCCAGCCTCCATTTGATTTCCAGTGCCTTTCTCCCAGCTTGGAACTGGACCTGGATATTTCTTCCAACAATTTCTCGAGATTTCTGACCTGTCCTATCAGAGGGAAGTGTCAGAAAGCTAGAGGAATCGAGAGGAGAGCAGAAGAATCACATAAAACTGTTACAATATCCCGAATCCATCTGTCCTTTCAGTTCCAGTGTCATATTATCTATCTCGGCGCAATCTAATATCTTTCTAATTATTAGATCTTCAGAGGGTGTGTTCGAAGTTCTCCAACATTGTGCAAATGCCAATCTCGCCGCCGTTGTCATAGGTAGAATAATATATGTTGTCATGTTTTCATATTTCTTTTTCATTATTCCTAGAAGAAACAATTCTGGTGTATATTCTATCTGGAAGCCTGTTACTTCCCGTATCCAACTATGTATTTTCACCATTTTTTTTTGTTTTTGTTTCGGAGCATAACCACCATGTATGAAAGAAGGTACCTTGCTTTTGTTACCACACATTACGTAATATGGGAGAAATGGTATAATTGGATTGAAGATAGAAAAAAAGGGAAATAACAGATAGTAGATTTTGTAAAATGATATAGAGTATAGGAGAATATAGAAGAGCCTTGGATAGTACAGTGGTCTAAAGCCCTGTTATTAACATCAGCTGCCTGCAATTATTGCAGGTTTGAATCTCACCAAGGCTCAAGGTTGACTCAGCCTTCCATCCTTTCTAAGGTAGGTAAAATGAGGACCCAGATTGTGGGGGCAATAAGCTGACTTTGTATAAATATACAAAAGTATGAAGGCTATTGTTTAATGCACTGTAAGCCACCCTGAGTCTCTGGAGAAGGGCGGCATATAAATAAAAAAAAAATATTAGTGAGATGATATGTAAATTGTCACAGTCATGCACAAGAGTTGAATAAGAATTGTTTAATTTTTTTAAAAATTAATTTTATTAAATATACAATTTAAAAACATTAGACTTGGTGCGACTTGCCTGATACATACTTTTCTAGCATTTTTTCTTTTGTGTATATTACAATATAATATCATGCATATTCCATATATACTTTTTGTACATTCAATCACACTTCAATTACATACATATTCCCTTTGTACCTATTCAAATCCAATTTATTCCTATCTAATATTTCTTAATTTAATTTTATTTATTTTTCTCCCCTTTCCTTCACTCTGTCTCTAATTCTCTATCCCTACATTCCTCCTTTTCTCTAGCCATTTATAAAATATATTCCTGGTTACATAGAATTCCGATTCATCTTTATCTTTGAGCTCCATTGTTAACCTGTCCATTTCTGCACAGGTAAATATTTTGTTAATTATTTCTTCCTCCTGTAGGTTCTCTCTGCATTTCCAATTTTGTGCGAATATCAACCTCGCTGCCGTTAGTATGTGTACCATAAGATATATTTCTTCTTTTTTGTAATTATCCCTTACTATACCCAGAAGGAAGAGTTCTGACGTCATATCTATCATCTTGTTTAACATCTCTTCTAGCCACTATTTTATTTGTTTATTTGGCTAAGAATTGTTTAATTGTTAAAACCGAATAAAACTCAAATGAAAAAAAAACCTGTTACAATATCCCTCTTAAGAGAACTTCGCTGGTATCTGCTTGTGGGTTACACTGCCCTCTTGTGGGGAGAAGAGTGCCAGGTTTAGTGATGAAAACACACATCAAAATTGACCTGTAATCCCCAACTTTTCCCACCAGGATGAGCTTTGCAAAGAGTTGTGTGACTGTAACAGTAGTGGATTCCACTTACTGTCGCTACTGGTTCAGAATCGGGAGCACTCTAGCTTGCATGTGCTTCTGCACATGCACAGAACCTTTTGCGCATGCGCAAAACATCTGTGATGACATCTCGACAGGTGGGCGGAGCCACTCACTACCACTATTACCGGTTCGCTGAAACCGGGGCGAACCGGTATCAACCCACCACTGGACTGTAAGGTTTATCCTCATATCCATATCCATCGCCATCTCGCCCTCAACCCATGGTGGAGACATTTTAAATTCTTTAGCTGTTGCTGTTTTAAAGGAGTGTCTTCGGTCTCCTTCCTAGATCATTTTGGTCATTCATTGCCCATAAAGTTGTTGATATGATGCTGGGTGGGTGGTATTCAGGTATTTGGGGTGAATTTAGGCTTTTGTATGAGTTCCCGTCCCATCTACTGGTACTCCTCTTATTACCTCAATACATCATCATTTAATGACTCTCTAATCCCTTGTGGGGTGGAGTCAGGGCAACTGATGAGCCAAGGTGGCGCAGTGGTTAGAGTACTGCAGCTACTTCAGCTGACTGCAAGTTCAGCAGATCAGCGGATCAAATCTCACCGGCTCAAGGTTGACTCAGCCTTCCATCCTTCCGAGGTGGGTAAAATGAGGACCCAGATTGTTGGGGGCAATATGCTATTTAGTATACTGTCTTTGGTTTAAGCCGCCCAGAGTCCTCGGAGAGTGGGTGGCATAGAAATATGACTAATAAAATAAATAAAATAAACTGAATGGAGCTAGCAGAGTGTTTATTGGCCGGATGCCCTTCCTGTCGCCAATACAGCGTTTTGTTCAGCAGATATATTCTCACTGTGCCGAGAGAGAGAGAAATATCTGCCTCTACCAAGGATCGAACTCACAGCCTCCTGATTGTGAGGCGAGAGCTCCACCTCTAGGCCACCACACCACTCTAATCGACTTATGGCCACAATTGAGCCCAAGGTTTCTGTTGTTAAGTGAGACATTGGTTAAGTGAGGTTTGCCCCATTTTTACACCCTTTCTTGCTCTTAAGCGAATCACTGCAGTCGATTAGTTAGTAACATGGTTGGGAAGTGAACCTGGATTCCCCGTTGACTTTGTTCGTTAGAAGGTCACAAAAAGGAGATCACGTGACCTTGGGATGCAGCAACGGTCATAAATATCCTAACCAGTTGACAAGCATCTGAATTTTTAATTGCATCATCATGGGGATGCTGCAAAGGTAATAATTGTGAAAACCTTTGAGTAAATGTTTTTCAGTGCCATTGTAACTTTGAACGGTCACCAAATGGACTGTTGTGAGCCGAGGACTTCCCGTATTAACAGCAATGGGACTTCCATGATTCTTTGGCTGGAGCTGCAGGGGAGAGAGGAGACCGCAAGGCCTATATAACAGCCCCTATATAACCCCCTATTTGTAGGCTAACCCCATAGGCAACGCTTTGGATTGGTAAATGAGGGCGTAGTTTTTATTCACATGGAACCAGTGGTGGGATTCAAACAATTTAACAATCGGTTCTCTGCCCTGATGACTGGCTGGATGGGTGTGGCCATTGTGGGTGTGGCCAGAGGGTGTGACAGGCAGCACTCGGAGCAAGAACGGGCTACCGGGGAGGGGGGTGCTGTACTTCCTGTGCTCCTTTTGGGCCTAGGAGGCCTCCCTGAAGCCTCCTGGGAGTGAAAATGGGCCTAGGAGGCCTCCCTGAAGCCTCCGGCCACTGTGGGTAATCCTGGGAGACAGAATAATAATAATAATAATAATAATAATAATAATAATAATAATAATAATAATAATGTTTTATTTCTATACAGCCCTTCTCCCGAAGGACTCAGGGCGGTGTACAGCCTATTAAAAACACAAAAATATACAAACATTAATTTAAAATAATTAAAATTATTAAATAATTTCGCCCCAATTAAAAACCCAAAATTTAAAACACCCAATTTAAAATCATTTACATTGATAGCCCGGTCTGGCGGAACAGCAGGATCTTGAGGGCACAGCGAAATACACGGAGGTTGGAGATCTTGTGCATTTCCGGGGGCAGTTCATTCCCTGAAGCCTCCTGGGAGTGAAAATGGGCCTAGGAGGCCTCCATGAAGCCTCCTGGGAGTGAAAATGGGCCTAGGAGGCCTCCATGAAGCCTCCTGGGAAGCGAAAATGGGCCTAGGAGGCCACCCTGAAGCCTCCTGGGAGTGAAAATGGGCTGCGGTGGGGCCACCCCACACACCCCCATGCCCCTTTTTGGACCTAGGTGGCCTCCCTGAAGCATCCTGGGAGTGAAAATGGGCCACGGGGTGTGTGTGTGTGCCCCACACACACCCTATGCCCCTTTTTGGGCCTAGAAAGCCTCCCTGAAGCCTCCTGGGAGTAAAAATGGGCTGCGGAGGGGCCCCGCCACATCCTCCCATGCCCCTTTTTGGGCCTAGGAGGCCTCCCTGAAGCCTCCTGGGATTGAAAATGTGCCATGTGTGTGTGTGTGTGCACCGCACCCCTCACGGCCCTTTTTGGGCCTAGGAAGCCTCCCTGAAGCATCCTGGGAGTGAAAATGGGCCACGGGGGGGGCACCAAACCCCTCGCACCCCTTTTTGGGCCTAGAAAGCCCTCCCTGAAGCCTCCTGGCAGTGAAAATGAGCCACGAGGGCTGCCACCCCCCTGCCCTGTTTTGGGCCTTGGAGGCCTCTCTGCACTTACCTGGGAGCCAAAATGGAGCACGTGGGGACTCCTGGAAGGGGCAGGGTGGGAAGGAATGGGGCCAGCCAGCAATTTAACTACCAGTTCACCCGAATCTACCCAAACTGGCTGAATCTCACCACTGCATGGAACCCCATTATACTTGAGACTTGCAAGTGCTGGGAATGTTCCTCCCGGCTTACAACCCCTTGGAATTCTGCTTTTTGCTCATCTGTGGCTTGCTGTGATTCAATTTACATCCCAATTCTCCAGCTCGTTTCCAATGGGGGAGTATCACAGTGGATGTGGTTGATAGATTAACAATGGATCTCACCTCCGCCCTCTCCCCCTATCCTGCTCCCACCCTTCCTATCTTTTGGGTCATAGTGCTTTGGATTCCGTATGAACTTATCTATGGTTTTAGTGTCAGGGTTCCAACAGATGCCCTAATTAAATCATGAGCCTCGAGCCAAGCTTCAGAAGAAATCCAGTTATTTATTTGGAGCTTCATGTTGTCACGTTCCAAGTGAAGCCAACTCTAACCGCACCTAATTTACGACCCAGGCATGACCCTGTTTCCTCCCCCACCCCAGGGTGTGTCATTGGTCACATTTGCCAATGGAGCAATTTTGTAGTTTGTAGAGATCACTCCAGTGGTGGGTTGCCCCTGGTTCAGACCGGTTCGCAAGAACTGGTAGTAAAACCGGCGGGAGGCCCCACCCACTGCCCCAGATGTCATCATCAGCGATCTGCACATGCGCAGAAGCAAGGCACATGATCGCACTGCAAACAGGTGGTAAAGGTAAGTAGAACTCCCCTGTGGATCACTCCCCTCCGGCCACTGTAGGTAACTCTGGGAGACAGCCTTGAGAGAGATATGTCTGGAATATGCTTTTGTTTTTGGCTGCCATGCTGCTTTGCCAGTTTTCCCATCCCCCTTGCCTATGGCAACTCAAGAGCAAGCCAGGGATGCTTTGCGAGTTAACTTTTACTTTATGCATTTTAATTTTTTTATGGATTGTAAACCACCTAGAGCTGCCTTGATGTAAGGTAGGTGGCCTATAAATTTTATGAATAAATAAATTTCTCTGGTACAGAATTGTTCAGGCTTGGAGCAATTCTGTACAGGCAGCAGGTGCCCGGGGGTTGCTGTGATCTTTACAATCCCACAGAAATAAACAGTGGCATCTTTCAACTGCACCTCTTTGATGCTGAACTGGCTCTCCTTCTTCAGCTTGTCAAAAGAGGCACTTAAGCGGTCATCTTTCTCCAGACTCATTGCTGTAACAGTTTGAAGAAGTACGGGTCCTTCTCCTGGATATTGCCTGTACCAGTGAATGGCATAGACCCGTGATGGCGAACCTATGGCATGGGTGCCACAGGTGGGACGCGGAGCCATATTAGTGGGCACGCGAGTGTTGCCCTAGCTCAGCTCCAGTGTGCACGCACGCACCGGTCAACTGACTTTCAGGCCTTCCAGTCCCACCAGAAGTTAGAAAACTGGTTGTTTCCGGCCTCTGGAAGGCCTCTGGGGGGATGGGGAAGGCTGTTTTTGCCCTCCCCAGGCTCCTAGAAAGTCTCTGGAGCCTGGGGAGGTGGAAAAATGGGCCTACCAGGCCCACTGTGTCATCGTGTGCCAAAAGCAGGGGGAAGTGTGTTGTGTGTGTGGGGGTCACGTGCACATGCACATGCATGGAAGGGTGGGGCGCATTGAATTATGGATGTGGGCACCCGCACCCCCCCCACGCTCCCCCCCACTTTTGGCACGTGACGGCAAAAAGGTTAGCCATCACTGGCATAAACCTTGTCGGAGTTGAATTGCTGGGTGATGCTGGAATCATCTCCTTCTTTGATGATTTCTAAGGTTTTCCGATCCACTCCTTCCTGACATGGGATACCTGGAAGAGAAAGATACCTGGAAATTCATTCAATTGAGTGTAAGGAACCTTTAGACCAGGGGTGTCAAACTCAAGGCCCGGAGGCCAGATCCAGGTCATGGGGTGCTTAGATCTGGCCCACAGGGCTGCCCTGGAAACAGTAACAGACTGGCCCAATTTGTGCCTCTGCTAGTGAAAATGGAGAACTCCTTCCGAGTTCCATTATCGCTGACAGAGGGCTGCAGGAGGCCGTCGCAGGGAAAATGGAGCTCGGAAGCCCGTTTTTGCTGGCAGAGTGCTTGGCCCACAACAGGTGCACCTGACATGAGTGACATCAAGATGGCCATGACCACCCTGGCCCCCCAAGGTCAAACACAACCCTGATGTGGCCCTCAAAGAAATCAAGTTTGAAACCACAATCTAAAAGGATGCAAATGACCAGTTGTCTGCAAGGAATAGAAATCGAAATCCTTCCATTCCCCACTATGTCAGAGCTGAAGAAACTTTTCGGATGAGAAAGAAAGAAAGGGAAAAAAGAGAGAGAGAGAGGAAGGAAGGAAGGAAGGAAGGAAGGAAGGAAGGAAGGAAGGAAGGAGGAGAAGGAGG
>WNWU01000178.1:57867-68527 GCA_012654045.1 Ptyas mucosa | reverse complement strand
GTCCCAGATAATATTCACAAGACCCGCTCCAGTCATTCCCCCTGAGACCACCCAGTCAGAGTCCAGGTTTTCCCGAATCTGAGTGATTTTGTCATGCAGATACTGTACAAAATCCTCAGCTCTACCCTCCAAGGGGTCATCCCATGCTCCCCGGTGGAGCAGGGAGCGGGTCACCCTAAACAGGGTGGCCGGGCGGTTATCTGATGATGCAATAAGAGCAGCAAAATAGTTACATTTTGCTGCTTTTATTGCCACTAGGTAATTCTTAATGTGAGATCTTACCAGGACCATTGTACCAATTAGATCCTCCTCGGGGTTTATTTTTTATTTTTTTAAAAAAAATATTTTTATTGATTTTACAACAACATCACAACATAACACAACATGGTATGTGTTTCTTTTTACATATCAGTTTCGTTCCTCTTACTTTCTACTATATACATCCCCCAATTTTCCCATCCTTTGTTATCATTATCTTTATCGTCCCTTTATTTTTAATTTTCTTCATTTACAATATTTTACACATTTGTCACCTTCTCCTCTCCATCGTTTATTCACATTTACTTTCCCTAATCTCAAGTTACTCATACCACTTAGTCCATACTTGATAATATTCTGTATGTTCCTTTTCTTTTATTTCTTTCATTAATTTATCCATCTCCGCACAGTCCAAGATTTTCTTAATTATTTCTTCCTCTGTTGGGATCTTTTCTCTTTTCCAGGATTGTGCGTAGACTATCCTTGCCACTGTAATTATATGCAGAATCAAATATCTAATTTCTTTGCTGTAAGTTCTGTTCAATATCCCCAGTTAAAATGTTTCTGGTTTCCAATCCACATTATCACCAATTATCTCTTCTATCCAACTTCTAATTTTAATCCAATATTTTTTCGCATTGGGACATGTCCACCAGAGATGATAATATGTTCCGTGGACTTCCAACAATTTGGAGAATTGTTCAGAGACATTTTAGCAAGTCGTGTTGGTGTGAAGTGCCATCTGTAGAACATTTTTAACTGGTTTTCCTTGAATGCCATTGAAAGAGTCAATTTAATGTTTATTTCCCATAATTTTTCCCATTTCTCCAATTCTATATTGTAGCTGAAATTTTTGGCCCATCTAATCATGGTATCTATTTTAACAATTCTGTAGAATATAACTTATTGGCAGTCGATGATGGTCCATGATGTGGACTGCAAAATGAGTCAAATTGTTCATATGTTTTATAATTTTAACAATCTCCTGCTTTGATATTGGCGTTGCCTAGAATCTCCCAGTAGAGATTTCTATGGGATTTGCTTAATTTTTTTAAAAAAAATAAGATTGTTTGTTTAATCTGGGATTTTTCCTGGATAATCTGCCTAATTCCTGTTTTATGCAATGGCCTGAAATAAGATTCCAGGTACAATTTAATGGTTGGTGTGTGATGGGATGTCTGCTAAAATAAAGCCAGGTCAAGATACACACTTGAAAATAAATCAAGAAGCCTGTAATTGTGGAGTCTGTGTGGCAAGAACAAAGAATGCTTATCGATGGGAAATATGCATGTGTAAAGCTTGTAACAATTCTGGGTAGTTAGAAAGCTGATATAAGTAATAAAGAGATAAGCAACTTGCAGACCTCAGCTAAAAATTAGGACTAGAGATGGCCTGCAGCACATAAAATGTGTATTAGATAACTCCTGGGGCATTTATTAGCCAAGGTTTAGGAATGGGGACAGCTAGAGACCAATAGAACAAATTGTAGAATTATTACTAAAATGTTTATTAGATGATATTTCTTGTTATCCCACCTTGTCCCGTCCTTCTTCTTTAGTGAAAATGTATAAAAAGCTTTCTTAATCCTTTGTTCTTGGCTCTTTTGGCATTTTGGTCATGAGCCCTTTTCCTTGGGGTACCCCAATAAAAAGCAATCAAAACCTGCACCTCGTTTCTGGCGTCCTTCATTGGCCTCGGCACCAGGCTCAGACCCAAATTGGGGACAACGGATGTGTATGACAGATTTGAGGATCGCAATTTCTTTCCTAAATCCCACCCAGTGTTCAATTAGTGCTGATGGTCACCAGCTTTCCATCCACAAGAGCTTGATACTCAGAAGCTCCTTTCACCCCAGCTATTCTGATTTGATCTCCACCAACCAGACCAGAGGACCATGTGCTCCAGAGAAGCAGAGTGAATGCAGACATCTCTGAAACTTCAGAAGAACCGAGGTTTGGTTGGGAGGTTTCTCCTTCCTACATCACTGTGCCTCTATAGCACAGAAAAAGCTTCCTGAATCCTGAAGCTGAGCTGTAGGGCGATGCAGCTGGCTTTCTTTCCCCTTCTCCAAATACATTGCCACAAAACCTTTGCTATTCTGGCTTCCTTCAGAAGAAATAGATAGGATGAGAGACGGAGGTGCTCCAGGTAGCTGATGGTACCAAAAATAGGTCTGGTACAGGTTGGAGTAGTTGCACTTCAGAGTGAAAGAGCCTCCATCTTCAACTTCCAGCTTTGCAGGTGTTTGGATCACTTTGGCATCCAAGCTGCAGACTGAGAAGAAAAGAAAAGAAGAAAAGAAAAGGATGATTTCCTTGGGAAGAAAGCCACCAAGCTCAGAGAGGACCAAGGTCTCCCTTATTCTTTGCTTTGCCAGGATTCGGGCTAGGACTACCATGTTTTGCCCAAAATAAGACATCCCCTGATAATAAACCCAATCGGGCTTTTGAGTGCATGGCAATAAGGCCAAGGGCTTATTTCAGCATTCAAAAAAAAATATAAGACAGGGTCTTATTTTCGGGAAAACATGGTAGGAACAGCTCTCATCTTCTTTCCAAGAGAGACAGTTTGATTAAGTGACTAAGGAACAGGACTAAAAGCCAGGGGAAGGTAGGTTCTAGTCCTTCTTTAGCATGAAATCTGAATGGAGCACTTTTTTCAGCCCAACCCAACTCCCAGGATTGGTGTTACGAGGAAAATAGGAGGTGGGAACATTATCTATGCTTCCCTGAGCTGTAGAAAATAAAGCTCGAATAGGAACCTCATCCTCATTCTTGGGACATTTTCACTTATCCAGAAGAAATAATCCAATGGGAAGTGTCCTCCACTGAGCTTTCCAAGTTCTTGAGAACCTTCTAAAGGTATTCATGCTTCGGCTGGAGTCTCACCCATCCAGCAGAAACAGGGAAGGCAACAATGCAGCTTCTCCTTTCTCAAAACGAGTTGCTTTCTCTCTTTTCAAGGCCGCTCTTTGGTTTCTCCATCTAATGATTTTTAAAAGGGGCCTTGTGGTTAAAAGAGGGAAGAAAAAACCATCTTCAGCTGTAAACTAAACCTCCCTCTTTTAGGAATGAAAGCAAAATGAGTGCCATCTAGTGAGAAAACTACAAATAGTCATAATTTACATCGGAAGAGCTAATGAGAACCTACCTGTTGTACAAAGTGGCAGCACCAAATAACTTTGGTTGATCTGGTTTGGCACCACGAAATAATACGTCAGACCTGCCCAACTCCGATGAGACCACATCAAAATTTGCAGGATATAAGTTTAACTGGCAGATATTTTTGTTAACACTACAACAAAGAATAGTATAGAATAGAATTTTATTGGCCAAGTGTGATTGGACACACAAGGAATTTGTCTTTGGCGCATATGGTCTCAGTGTACATAAAAAGAAAAGATACGTTCGTCAAGAATCATAAGGTACAACACTCAATGATAGTCATAGGGTACAAATAAGCAATCAAATCATATTAGGAAACAATCAATATAAATCGTAAGGATACCAGCAACACTATTACAGTCATACAGTCATAACTGGGAGGAGATGGGTGATAGGAACGATGACAAGTTTAAATAGTCATTCACTTTGAAATAAAAAAGAGTCCAATTCAAGAGGAAGACAATATGACTTTTAGGAAAGGACAATGTACTCCATGGTTCTATTTTTCTCAAACTAAGCATCCCTGAATTTTCTTCTGAGAAAGAATGCTGTCAAATTTCCCCTACAGAATATAGTTCATAAAATCCTCAATGTCCAATGTCCAGATTGCTTAGGAAGGGGAGACCCTTTAAAGTAGTGGTGAAATTCAATTTTTTTTTTGCTACCGGTTCTGTGGGCATGGCTTGGTAGGTGTGGTGTGGCTTGGTGGGCATGGCTTGGGAAGGATACTGCAAAATCTCCATTCCCACCCCGCTCCAGGGGAAAGATACTGCAAAATCACCATTCCCACTCCACTCTGGGGCCAGCCAGAGGTAGTATTTGCTGGTTCTCCTAACTACTTAAAATTTCTGCTACCGGTTCTCCAGAACCTGTCAGAACCTGCTGGATTTCATCCCTGCTTTAAAGCAATTCCACTTAGGAATTGTAGATAAATACTTGCAGAGTGAATTATTCTCAATAATTCTTCAATTATTATTAGTTCCGACATGGGTAGTTGGAAATTAAGAAGCTGTAGACCAACCTATGTTGAGTGGGAATCAACAAAAGCAAGTTCTGTTAGAACTTTAGACAATGTCATCTGGTTTTCATTGACCCCTACTGTAAGATAATTGTGTTGAGTTCTTTGCAAGAGTTATAAACCTCTTGACTCTCAAAAACCTCCAAGCAATGAGAAGAAACAAAAGTGACTTGACCAAATGGAAGACACTTCAAATGATAAAGGAAAAAAACCCAGAAAGTACCAGTCCCATCAATAAAGGACATGACTGCCCACTATTTGTAGGTTAATCCTAGGGACAATGTCTTGGGGTGGTGAATAAGGATGTAGCTTCTATCCAAAAGGAACCCCAATGAGCTTTGCAATTGGTGGGAATGCCCATCTTACATCTGTCTCTTTTCCCCACACATTGCAACACCATGAATGTTTCTTTTTCACTTTACGGCTGACACGAATGCAGGTGGCACACACACATGGCTTGTTCTGGGTCAGCAGCAGAGGTGGGTTTCAGCAGGTTTTGACCAGTTCTGGAAAACTGGTAGCAGATATTTTGAGTAGTTCAGAGAACTGATAGTAAAAATTCTGACTGGCCCCGCCCCCATCAATTCTCTGCCTCCCAAGTCCCAGCTGATTGGGAGGAAATGGGGATTTTGCAATAACCTTCCCCTGCCACACCCATCAAGCCGTGCTCACCAAGCCATGCCATGCCACGCCCACCAAGCCACACCCACAGAACCGGTAGTAAAAAATTTTGAAACCAATCACTGGTCAGCAGGTCCAACTCTGCATCCCAATTCCCCAGCACAAAATTGTTCCATCTTTGAGGGTTTTTGTACGAGCAGCAGGTGCCTCTGTATGGCTCTGATCTTGGGTCCCGCATAAATAGACCTCAGCATCTTTCATCTGCACCTTTGCGATGCTGAAATGACTTCTTGTGGTCCACCAGCAGCTTGCGGAGCTGGCAGCGGAGTCAGACAGCGATGAGACTGAGGAAGAACATGGGCTAGTCCTGGAGGCTGGGGAAGGCCCAGATGAGGGCTCTGCATCAGAGGCAGAGATGGGGCCAGGGCCATCAGGGAGTGAGGTGTGGACTCCAGAGCCTCCAGAGACTGATAGGAGTGAGGCAGAGGAACAGGAGGAGCCTTTCCTAATGCACACATGAGGAGAGCTGCCAGAAGGCAAGAGCAACTCAAGCAAAGAGGACACCTTGGGAGTAGGGCCAAGAGATGATTGGCCCCTCCCATAAGACTTAAAACAGACCAGCAACGGCATTTGGGCTTTGCCGAAAAACAATGTTGGTAGCTTCGTCTTCTTCTTCATCTACGTATTGTATTTATTTTTATATCTGTGACTTCTGAACGTTTGCCAAGAAAGGCCTTTGGCAGTTTGCCTAATTGGACCAAGGTTTGTGATAGGACTGAGGAATTTGTGTTGGGAGAAATTTGCTTTAATTTAGTTGAACGATGCTGGGAATGAAGTAATTCTCAGCTGTTCGAATAAAGTTTGTTTGTTTTTTCACTGACTGATTTTCCTACTACTTACTTGGGCCTGGATCACAACATGACTCTCCTTCTTCTGCTTGTTGAAAGAGGCCGTGAAGTGTTCGTGTGGAATACTTTGACTCACCTTCCTGTTGATACCAATGCAGGTTGTATTCACACATGATCCATCTCTACATCCCCAATTCCCCAGCTGAGATTCATTTCCCCTTCACAGAATTGTTCAGCCTTAGAGGGTTTTTGTACAGGAAGCAGGTGTCCTTGTGTTGCTGTGGATCTTGGGCCCCGCAGAAATAGACCACAGCATCTTTCATCTGCACCTTTGTGATGTTTAAATGACTCTTCTTCTCCTTCTTGTCAAAAGAGGCACTGAAGTGTTCATGTGTCTCCAATCCCACTGATGTAACCGTTAGGAGAAATGCAAGGCCTAATCCCGGATATTGCCTGTACCAGTGCATGCTATAGACATTACTTGAACTGAACTGACAGGAGATGGTGGAATCCTCGCCTTCTTTGATGACTTCCACAGGCTTCTGATCCACTCGGTCCTGGCATTGGACACCTGGAAGAGAAAGAGATAGGGATCATTCAGTTATTGTGAGGAACCTTTGCAATCCAGCAGATTCTGACAAGTTCTGGAGAACCGGTAGTGGGAATTTTGAGTAGTTCGGAGAACCGGTAGCGGAAATTTTGAGCAGTTCGCAAAACCGGCAAATACCACCTCTGGCTGGCCCCAGAGTGGGGAGGGAATGGGGATTTTGCAGTATCCTTCCCATGGAGTGGGGTGGGAATAGAGATTTTGCAGTATCCTTCCCTTGCCATGCCCACCAAGCCATACCCACAGAACCGGTAGTAAAAAAATTTGGATTTCACCACTGCTTTGAACCATTCCTCTGTCTTGGGCATTCTGCTGCAATTTTCAGATGACTTACAAAGGAATCAATATGGGAGGACAGGCATAAGTTGAAAAATAAGTAGATCTTTCTGTATGGAGATTTTCAGTCATCCAGGTCATGGTTGCCCCAAAGGTGCTTTTTCCAAAAACGTTTTACTTTTCATCAGTCAGTTAAAACCAAGATAAGCCATGATGATAAATCTATCTCAGCATCTACTTCTGTCCTGCTATCGCAGCACCATTGAGAGTGTCCTGACATACGGCATTCTTGCATGGTATGGGAGCAGCTCTGTAGCGGACAAAAAAAGCTCTACAAAGAGTCATTAAATCTGCCCAGAATATCATCGGAATATCAACTGAATGACATATTCGAATCTCGCTGTTTGGGGAAGTTGCATAACATTCTCAGAGACTCTTCCCATCCTGCTTACAATCTTTTTGGACTGTTGCCTTCTGGCAGAAGATAGAGAACAATTAAAACTCGGACCACACGTTTTCTGAATAGTTTTTATCCCAGAGCTATAATTGCACTCAACAATATACTAAAGGGTCACCATCAGTGAGCTGTTGGACAGCATTACTTGGTCTGTTGTGTGGATGTTTGGGTGGTTTAGGGGTCGGGAATTTGTGGTGGTGGGAGTGTGTTTGGGGATTGTTATGTGTGTTGGACCTGGTCTCTGGGTGTTAAGTGAAATTCGTTATATGGGTACACTGTTTATACAAGTACAATTACGTACAATTTTATACATATACATACATACATATATATATATATATATATATATATATATATATATATATATATACACACACACACACACACACACACACACACACACATACACCTTTGGCCATCCAAGCTAATTCAGATCCCATGGAATGTTTGGACCTTCTTCCTTGTCTCGGGCATTCTGCTGCCATTGGCAGATGACTTACAAGGAAGCCAACAAGGGGAGAATATGTATCAACTGAAAAATACGCATGTCTTTGGTTATGATGCTTCAGTTTATAGGGTTTTCTTCAGAGAGCCAGCAATAGGCAGCCACACGTCTTCTCCTTGGTTGCCCTCAACCTTTGGTGACAACCAGCAGGTGTCTTTGTAGCACTGTGCTCCCATGCGCAGAAATAGACAGCTGAATCCTTAAGTCGGGTGTTCTTCAGATACAAAGATGTCGTCTTCTTCTTTGTGTTCAGAGTCATCTCGAAATTATCCTTTGCTTTAGTCTCCGGTATAGTCAGTAACATCATGAATTCTGGTGGGGCTCCTGGATATTGCTTATACCATTGAAGACTGTATTCCATTCCCTGATAAGAGCACTTCAGCAGGATGGAGACTCCTTCCTTAACAGATAGAAATTGTTGCTCCTGGGTGAGAGTACTTTGACCTGATATAACTGGAAGGGGAATAGAAACATTTGGAAAATGATGGAGGAAGAAAGGGAGGGAGGGAGGGAGGGAGGGAGGGAGGGAGGAAGGAAGGAAGGAAGGAAGGAAGGAAGGAAGGAAGGAAGGAAGGAAGGAAGGAAAGAAAGAAGGGACTCCACCAAGAAGTTTAGTTAGCAGATTCTTTAGCATTTTCAAAGGAGCCATTATCATTTAATGTTTGCAATTCTTCCTTTACACTCTTAAGTATTTAAAGAAATTAATTTTCTCATTAATCCTTTTGCAGATTTTCTTTGTACAACTTTTTTAAAAAAATTCAGCTCCTAAACTCACTTATTGAGGAATAAAGTAAGCCAAAAATAAATGAAGGAATAAGATGAAAAGGATACCTGTGGAGATGGCCAACAGCAAGGCAATTATCCCACTCCCCAGATCTCCCATTCTTCTTCCTTTCAGGCAAGACAACTGTGTCACAACTCTGTCCCCAGAAACACAGGGAAGTGAAAACTCAGACACAGTCTTGTGCTCAGACCTTCCAGGGACTGAAGATCTGCTCAGCTCTGCTTTGACTCACGTAGATCAAAGGAAGAACATACCACAAACCCAGAACATAAAAGCTTTGTCATATTCTTCAGCAAACAAGCTAAAATAGTTCTGTTGTTTTCTAATATGAACAATTCACGGCATAGAACATATGTCAATATTTCAACCACCGATGAGAACTGTGATATTTGGTCAATTTTAAAAAAATCATAGTCAATTATCAGTGATGCATCCAATGGGAATCACTAAAGTGCAGGGTGAAATCCAGCAGGTTCAGACAGGTTCTGGAGAACCAGTAGTGGAAATTTTGAATAGTTCAGAGAACCGGAAAATACCACCTCTGGCTGGCCCCAGAGTGGGGTGGGAATGGAGATTTTGCAATATCCTTCTCCCAGGAGTGGGGTGGGAATGGGGATTTTGCAGTATCCTTCCCCCAGGAGTGGGGAGGGAATGGAGATTTTGCAGTATCCTTCCCCTGGAGTGGAATGGGAATGGAGATTTTGCAATATCCTTCCCCCAGGAGTGGGGAGAGAATGGAGATTTTGTGATTTCCTTTCCCCAGGAGTGGGGAGGGAATGGAAACTTTGCAATATCCTTCCCCCAGGAGTGGAGGGGGAATGGAGATTTTGCAGTATCCTTCCCCTGGAGTGGAGAGGGGATGGGGATTTTTCAGTTTCCTTCCCTTGGAGTGGGATGGGAATGGAGATTTTGCAGTATCCTTTCCCTGCTACACCCACCAAGCCACACCACGCCCACAGAGCCACGGCCACAGAACCAGTAGTAAAAAAAATTGGATTTTACCACTGGGGCCAGGGCACATGTCCAGGGAACGCAAGCACATACATGGGGGCAGGAAGCATGCCTCGGGGCCACTTGCAATGCATTTTGGGGGTTCGGGCATGTGTGTACGTGCTTTGGGCACTCAGCACCAAAAAGGTTAACCATCACTGATCTAGACCTTATGGATTTCATCACAGCAGTTCTCCCAACCTTCGTTGATTAAGCGAAGACGAACGGGACAACCTAGTCAAGGTACAGAGGAACTTTCAGAATCCATCAGGTTTTGATTGTGGGTTTCTGACTTCCTGAACTGCTGTGCGCTCACAGCACAAAAGTAGGTTCCTGAGTCTTGAAGCAAAGAGCTGGGAAGGTGAAGGCGACTTCTCTGACCGTTATCCAGATATTCTGCTGTCAATCCTTCTTTAGTGACGTTCTGACTGGAAGTGATGGACAAGAGGTAGGAGAGTGGCATTCTGGGCCCTTGGCGGTACCAATGGAAATAACTGTATTCAGCATTGTTTTTACAAGTGATTGTGAGCCTGTCTCCTTCCTGGAGGTCCTGATACATTGGGGTCTGTGTCACTTGGGAGATGGAGATCCAGACTGCAGAGACAAGGTAAGGTTGAGAATTATGTCTAATGAACAGAGCAAGCATTCTTTTGACAGAAAATGAACATGATATTCCCAAATGCTGGAAGACTTGTTATTTGCAAAAAGATCTGATATTACAACTTCCTTCCTTCCTTCCTTCCTTCCTTCCTTCCTTCTTTCCCTTCTCCTCCTTTCCTTCTTTTCTTCCTTTCCCCCTTTTTTCTATCCTGCCTTCTATCCATCCATCCATAAAGACAACCACTGATGTTTTTATTAATTAATAGTTGACTTTAAATTTTCTGAATTAAAAAATAGCCTTAATCAGCATTCCTGGGTCTGTCCAACTTTTACAATAACACCTGAATAGCCAATTTATAAATAATTTTCAAAGCTGCCCCCTCTTTTCCTTCTTCTTCTTCTCCTCTGCTTTCCTCTTTTCCTCCTCCTCTTTCTCCTTCTCCTTCTCTTCCTTCTTTTTCTCTTCCTCCTCCTCCTCCTTCTCTTCCTTCTCCTTCTCTTCCTTCTCCTTCTCTTCCTTCTTCTTTCTCCT
>WNWU01000178.1:41629-54029 GCA_012654045.1 Ptyas mucosa | reverse complement strand
AGAATAGAATAGAATAGAATAGAATAGAATAGAATAGAATAGAATAGAATAGAATAGAATAGAATAGAATAGAATAGAATAGAATAGAATAGAATAGAATAGAATAGAATAGAATAGAACTCTTTATTGGCCAAGTGTGATTGGGCACACAAGGAATTTGTCTTGGTGCATATGCTCTCAGTGTACATAAAAGAAGCGATACATTCATCAAGAATCATAAGGTACAACACTTAATGATAGTCATAGGGTACAAATAAGCAATCAAATCATATTAGGAAACAGTCAATATAAATTGTAAGGATACCAGCAACAAGGTTAGAGTCATACAGTCATAAGTGGGAGGAGATGGGTGATAGGAAAGATGAGAAGACTAATAGTAATGCAGACTTAGTAAATAGTTTGACAGTGTTGAGGGAATTAGTTGTTTAGCAGAGTGATGGCGTTCGGGGGAAAAACTGTCCTTGTCTCTAGTTATTCTGGTGTGCAGTGCTCTATAGTGTTGTTTTGAGGGTAGGAGTTGAAACAGTTTATGTCCAGGATGTGAGGGGTTAGGATTGGGGTTAGATGTGTGGACTTCAGTTCCCAGAATTCCGCAGCCTGCACAGAGCCTTGGATAGTACAGTGGTCTAAAGCACCCTGTTATTAACACAGCTGCCTGCAATTATTGCAGGTTCAAATCTCACCAAGGCTCAAGGTTGACTCAGCCTTCCATCCTTTCTAAGGTAGGTAAATTGAGGACCCAGTTTGTGGGGGCAATAAGCTGACTTTGTATAAATATACAAAAAGTATGAAGGCTATTGCTTAGCGCATTGTAAGCCGCCCTGAGTCTCCGGAGAAGGGCGGCATATAAATCAAATTAAAAAAAAAAAGTCACACATTTTAAAGTCCCCAAGACTGAGAAATACTGAGTTAGAATACCCCAACCTTTGCACCATAAACTTCAGGGCGCTGACCAGCTTCCGTGCTTGGCAGAAACCAAGGTAGAACCAAGGACCCATCCAATACATTAAACTTTAGGCAACTATATCTTGACAGTAACAAGCTAAGAGCAGGGGTATGATGAGAACAGTCCAGAATTTAATTCCCCGAAAAAGTACATTCACAGCCTCCAGTTGTATCCACTGGAGGTCACCCTATCTACTTCATGAGCATCACACACCAGGTGGACCTCATACCCCTTGTCAGAGGTGGGTTTCACACAGTGGTGGGATTCAGGTAATTTAACAACCGGTTCTCTGCCCTAATGGTTTCTTCCAACAACCAGTTTGCCAAACTGCTCAGAAAGTTAATAACCAGTTCTCCCGAAGTGGTGCGAACTGGTTGAATCCCACCACTGGTTTCACATATTTTTACCACCAGTTCACTGTGTGCGCACGCTTGCTTCATGTGCCTGGCCTTCCGTGCATGTGCTTTGCTTAAGCACACCTTCCGTGCATGCGCCCAAACATGGCTAAATAGGATGGCATAGCTCCAGCGTGCGTGGGCAGGCCTATCAGCGGTTGCTGCTACCGGTTTTCCCGAACCAGTCTGAACCGGCTGAATACCATCACTGCCCCTTGTGGATTTCTCTGCTGCTAATGAAATGCCTGGCACTGGGTTGGCTAGCGAGCAGCTGCTGGGGACAGGAGAAAATGGATCATGTAACATCTATGTAGAAATTTAGCACCCACCCCTCTCCTAGAAGAATGAAATATTCTAGGAAGGCAGAATATTATATTTCCCTGGATGAGAAAAGGAGAAACATGTTTTTAAAGACAATGCAGCTCCCTGCTCCCCACTTCAGCTCCAGGGTGATGGGATTAAGACATGACCCTCAAGACATGATAGGATTAGCTTTCTACCCAGTGGTGGGATTCAAGTAATTTAACAACCGGTTCTCTGTCCTAATGATTTCTTCCAACATCCAGTTCACCAAATTACTCAGAAAGTTAACAACTGGTTCTCCAGAAGTGGCGCGAACTGGCTGAATCCCACCACTGCCTCTACCCTTCTAACAGCAGGGCTCACTACATTGTGAAATTTATTTATTTATTTAGATTTATATACCGCCCTTCTCCCCAAGGGGACTCAGGGCGGTGAACAGCCAAAAGTAAAAAACATACATACAAAATTTAAAAGCCAAATAAAACCAAATTAAACAATGGCCCCAATTATTTAAAATCCCAATTATAAAATATTAAAACCCCAAATATTAAAATATTTACAATTTACAATTTTTAAATTATTTTTACAAAACAAGGGAAAAAGGGAAGAATTAGGCCAGGCCCGCCTGGTGGAACAGGAAAGTTTTTAGCTCACGGTGGAAGGCACGAAGATCCGGGATCCTCCGTAATTCCGGGGGGAGCTCGTTCCAGATAGTGGGTGCCCCCACAGAGAAGGTTCTCCCCCTGGGGGCCACCAGTCGACATTGTTTGGCCGACGGCACCCGGAGGTGCCCCTCTCTATGGGAGCGTACCGGTCGGTGGGAGGCTATTGGTGGTAGTAGGCGGTCCCGTAAGTACCCGGGTCCTAAGCCATGGAGCACTTTAAAGGTGGTAACCAACACCTTGAAGCGCACCTGGAAGACCACTGGGAGCCAGTGCAGCTCGCGCAGGAGAGGAGTAACATGGGAGCGCCACGTCGCTCCCATCACCACCTGCGCGGCCTCACTCTGCGCCAGTTGGAGCCTCTGGGTGCTCCTCAAGGGGAGCCCCATGTAGAGAGCATTACAATAGTCCAGGCGAGAGGTGACGAGGGCGTGAGTGACTGTGTGTAAAGAGTCCCGATCCAGAAAGGGACGCAACTGGCGAATCAGGCGAACCTGATGAAAAATCCTCCCGGTCACGGCCGTCAAATGCTCTTCTAATGACAGCCGTGAATCCAGGAGGACGCCCAAGTTGCACGCCCTCTCTGCAGGGGCCAATGATTCGCCCCCGATAGTCAGCGATGGCACCAGCTGACTATATCGGGACATCGGAAACCACAGCCACTCGGTCTTGGATGGATTGAGTCTGAGCCATCCAGATCCGCACGGCCTCCAGGCACCGGGACATCACTTCAAGGGCATCGTTGGGGTGGTCTGGGGTGGAGATGTACAGCTGGGTGTCGTCAGCGTACTGATGATATCTCACCCCAGAAATCATCTGGGGCAGTGGTGGGTTGCCCCCAGTTTGCACTGGTTCTATGGAACTGGTAGTAGAACCAGTGGGAGGCTCTGCCCACTGACCCCAATGTCATCAAAATGCCTCTGCGCATGCACAGAAGCTTCTACGCTTGCGCAGAAGAGTGCATGTGCACACGAGCAAAGCGAGCGCAAGCGTGCGGCCCCGTTGCGAACCAGTAGTAAAGGTAAGTAGAACCCACCCCTGACCTGGGGACATTACATTGGCCCACAGTTCAACCAGACTTATCTCAGACAAACTCCTAGGATTTGCACATGACCCTCACAGCAACCAATCAGAATGCATTTCTTTCACAAGAACAGGAAGCAAGTTCCAAGCCCAAGAGAGGGTATAAATCTCTCAATCTCTCTCTCATCCATGTGCTCAATTGCCCAGGACCTCAAACTATGTGGTCCTTGTCATTGAGTTATTTGTTTGCCAGCTGAGCTTCCATTCTGAGCATTATGGTAGCCTGCCTGAGAACCTTATCACGTCTCTGTAGCAACAGAGATAAGACTAGTTTTTGAGCTACTGCGCATGTCTACATTCTTTCTTTTTCTAACTTCCTGATTTATACTTCCTTTGTTCATCTATGAGATAAGTACCGGTAAAATGTAGTTAGCTAGTTTTTCTATTTTTACAATAAAAGTTCATTAGAATATATTTGGGTTTTCTTTCTTTGAAAGTATACAGCATGGAAAACAAGATCCATTCACCTCTAATTAATTACAGTTTCCCCAGGAGGGGAACGGGGCTGATTCACGCATCGACAATGGTAGCAGAGGATGGTTTTCTTCTTTCTTGGCATATTTGCAGTAAATAATCAGCGTTCCTCAGTCGCTGATAAAGTCCAACATTAAACCATCTTTCCAAATAGCCTCCATGTTTCCAGTCTTTCTCCCCATTTGGAACTGAACCCAGATGGACATTTCTTCTAACATCTGTAAACAAACAGCCTAATACCGGCTTAGAGTCCCAATGTCATGGTTCCGAGTAACTCTCCCAATCAGTTTGAGACTCTGAGGCCTTGGCTTCCTCAAAAATCTTGTTTATTGGGTACATCATATCGGCACGGTCAAAGGTGAAAGCAAACACTGAATAATTCACACATTTTTGGTAGAATTAAAGAATAGATACTGGCCACCCCTCTTGTGTCATGGGTCATGTTAGCCAGTGGTGAAATGTAAAATTTGTTACTACCGGTTCTGTGGGTGTGGCTTGGTGTGTGTGTGGGGTAAGGTGACTGGGTGGGCATAGCCAACTTTTTTTTTTTACTTTTAAAAGCATTTTTTCTACAACCTCTTCGGCCAAAAAGGTTGTAGAAAAAAATGCTTTTAAAAGCCTCTGACTATCCCAGCTGAGCTGCGCAATCATCAGAGGCTTTTTTTTTAACTTTTAAAAACATTTTTTTGGCCAAAGAGGTTGTAGAAAAAATGCTTTTAAAAGTAAAAAAAATCCAGCCTCTGATGATCACGCACCTCAGCTGGACATGGGGGTGGGGGGGGGCAGGGATTTTTGCTACCGGTTCTTCAAACCACCCACCACCATCACTACTAGATCGGGTGATCCGGTCCAAACCAGGAGCATTTCACCCCTGATGTTAGCCAACCAAGCAGGTGATAAACTTCTCAGCACTCCCTCCGGCTGTTGCTAGGGTACATTGACCTGGCCTTGGTTCTCAGGAGCCTTATTGTTGTTATTACTGGCACCTTGGAGGAAAACATTCTACATTCCATAAGTCTTCCCCCCACCCCCTGAGTATGGCAACTAACAAACAAAGCAGGAGAAATTATGGCTTCAGATAGAGTAATTTTGAGAGTTGATACCCACATTGGGGTGTGTGTGTGTGGGAAAAAAAATGAATATCCAGCTTCATTGGGAAATGCAGCTACCTCCTTAGGCATGGAAAGAGGAAGAAACAGTGTCTTGGTGTTACTATATTTTATAGATACAGGTAGTCCTTGACTTACAACCATTCATTTAATGATTGTTCAATCTGTCTGTCTGTCATCTGTCTGTCTGTCTCTCTGTCTATCTATCTATTATCTATCATCATTGTCTCTCTATTATCTATCATCTGTCTGTCTGACTGACGATCTATCTATCATCTATCTATCATCTATCTATCTATCTATCATCTGTCTGTCTGTCTTCTGTCTGTCTATCTATCTATCTAGCTAATCTATTACCCTGATTGGAAATACAGTACCAAAAGTAGAGAACTTTTGATTACTCCAGTTTTAACTTGTCTAATAACAACAAAATCTTGATAGAGAATAAAACACTGGTTGATTCCTTTCTTCTCTAATCTAACTTCTTGACTCAACTGCCCATCCTATCTTATATATTTTTAAAAGAAGAGCGAACAATTAAACAAATGAGAAAAAAAAATGATGAAGAGGTAGAATATCAACCCACAAACAAAACATTTATTGGGGTTGTATGGTTAATGCTCAGTATATCACTAAAATAATCGTGAAAATCAACATACTGTACATTAAATAATTTCACAAAAGTGAGAAAGGATATGGATCTCTGAGTTTAGTACCCCAAACTTATCTTTTTTTCAGAAACCAAGCATCCAACAATCAATTTCCTCAAAGCCCTTTTTACTTCCTTGTTCCTCAGTGTATATATGAATGGGTTCAGCATGGGAGTGATGATGGCATAGAACATAGCCAGCATCCCATACATGGCATGGCTTGAAGCCGGTTGCATGTAGATAAAAATGGAGGGGCTATAGTATAGTAGCACTACAGTGAGGTGGGCACTGCAAGTTGAGAAAGCCCGATGTCTTCCTTCCATCGTTTGGATTTTCAAAATAGCAGAAGCTATGTAGGCGTAGGAAATACATATCAGTAGAAAGCAACCTGTGCCCACCAGGGCAATGTTTATCCTTATCATGGCATGATTCACAGTTATATCAGCACAGGCCAGCTTTAGCACAGGGGGTATGTCACAAAAGAAATAGTTAACCCTGTTAGGACCACAGTAAGGCAGATGGAAAGTCAGACTGGTGTGTATTGCTGCGTGAAAGGAACCCGTCAACCACGTGCCAGTTACGAGTCCCAAGGAGAGTCTTCTGTTCATCAACGTGGTATAATTCAGTGGACGGCAGATAGCAAGGTAACGGTCATAAGCCATGACAGTATAAAGGAAACATTCAGTGCTGGCCAGAAAGTGGAAGGCGTAGAGTTGAAGGACGCAACCTCCAAAGGAGATGGCTCTGTAGCTAGGTGCTATGAAGCTGACCAGGATTTGGGGCACAGTGACCGAGGAGAGGCAGGTGTCCAGAAGAGAGAGGTTGCCGAGAAAAAAATACATGGGCAGACCATGAAGATGAGGTTCAACCACAACGGTGACGAGGATGAGGAGATTCCCTAGCACTGTCAATAAGTAGATGACCGTGAAGATGATGAAGAAGAGAAAGGGAAATCGGGCAGTGTTTGGTATACCCCCAAGGATGAAGACGCTCACTTTGGTTTGATTGTCTGGATCCATCTGCTAGCAACAGGAGCGATCTGAAGGGCATCAAAATCTGGAGAGCAGGAACTGTGAAATCCGGCAAAAAATTGAAATGGATGCTCAAGCTATGAATTTATTTGATAGCGAGATAGAGATGATAGAGAGACAGATAAAGAGAGACGGAGATGGAGATATAGATAGATATGGATGGTATAGATATAGATTTTAATGCTACCTCCCTAAATTCATCTTAAAGTGCATACACATAATAAAACCAACCTTAAATGATTAAAATGCAACATAAAACTTCAATAAATGAAAAACCAGAACAAGTTGCATGTTGGGCCCAGCCCAAGAAAGATATACAGTGGTGGCCAAAATTGTGGAAACCTTTTGGGGAAAGAATATTTTCTAAAACTAGCTATTAACACCACTTTTTTTTTTAGTAGTACCATAAAATTATATATCAATGGAAAGATAATTTAATCAAGAATGTAATGCAATAACTTTTAGGAAGGATTTGCTATTAGAATAGCAGTTACAGTTGAAAGAAGGAAAGGGAAACATGCAGAAAAAATGAGATCTACAAAAATCACTACGTCAGTTAATACTTAGTTGGGTAACCTTTAGCATGAATTACGGCCTTACAACATCTTCCCATGGAGTGAACCAAGTCTTTTAGTTCTGCAGCTGTTAGAATTGGAAACCAAGATTGAATGATTACTTCTATTAACTGGGTTTTATTGCTGGGTCACTTCTGATGAACAAGTTTCTTTAGTCGACTCCATGGATTTTCAATTGGGTTAAGGTCTGGGCTATTCCCAGGCCATTCCAGCAGTGGAATATGATGATCTTGAAACTCCCCCCAAAAATGGTGTTATTAGCCATCAAACCTCAAAAACACACTTTTCCCAAAAGGTTTCCCCAATTTTGACCACTACGGTCGAATAATCCAGCCAAAGTTCAGTTCTTTATTTATTTCGACCCTATAGACAGAATCTTGCCTGATTAAACCTTTACTATTCTCACTCGAATGGATATACCCTGGGAGATTCTAGGGAGAGATTATCCCAAATCTCTTTCTCTTCATCTCTGGGTTGTGCTGTCTGTTATCTCACCTCCCTCCTTGAAATGTGCTCCCTCCTTAATGGGAAACTGACATTTCATTGTAGTCCACCACACCGCTGATGGAATGATGGAACGGTGTCTCATAAAAGGAGGCAAGGATGACTGAGAAATGTTGATTTGTGATTGTCTCGGCCATCTTTTTCACAACTTAGCAGCTTTTGAGGGTGGGGGTTTTGCCGCAATGACATATTTCAAATGGAAGGAGCACCGGTGGCTTCATCCATCAGGGAAAAGGCCACATCCAAAGGGGTGTGAACATCTGAACTCTGCAGTTCAGATGTTGTGGCAAAAAGACATCTCAAGGAGCGTTTGCATTGTCTCTGACTGAGTGGCTGGAAACAAAGATTTTCCTAGCTGTAAATAGTCCCCAAGGTGCTTTTTTTTTTCCCCAAGAGGCAACTGGACTTTTCTTGCTTTTTTTTTTTCTTTGACTTCTCATCC
This sequence comes from Ptyas mucosa, assembly GCA_012654045.1. Classification (NCBI taxonomy): domain Eukaryota; kingdom Metazoa; phylum Chordata; class Lepidosauria; order Squamata; family Colubridae; genus Ptyas; species Ptyas mucosa. Next base: position 45,855 of record WNWU01000178.1, on the reverse strand, counting down.
AAGAAGCTTCTTCGGCTCTGAGTGGGGAATGGAAGGATTTAAGCTCCTTGCAGACAGCTGGTCATTTGCATTCTTTTAGTGACTCATTATAAGGCCACCTAGACGTTTATTTGTGTCATCAGAATCACCTGGGTGGTGCAAATGTGTGTGGAGCCAGCATTGAAATCCACTTACCTTCGCTACCAGTTAGGTTGGCAAAAGCTGGGACAAGAAATGGGCGCTCACCCCATTACACAGCACTAGGGATTCGAACCGCTGAACTGCCGACCTCTCGATCGACTCAGTGTCTTAGCCGCTGAGCCACCGGGTCCCTATAAAAAACAGTTAGTCTAAGCTTAAAAGCCTCTATGTTTGAAATGGAGGAGAATTTGTCCAGCTTCTCGCACCCGCTCCTAACCCCACCTTTGAATATAATCTCAAAACAGCGTCCCAGATTTGCGTGTCCCCATTGCAATTACAAGTTTATATTCTGATATACCTGCCTTGCCTAAAGCGGTTGCTTTAAAAGCCATTGCGTTTAGGTGATGCAGTTTGTGATTTTTAAAGTTCTAAACTGTCACAGTCCGATTCTCTAAGGGCTACAGCAACCCAAAAGGGAAGCATGAGAATGCAAATTTCATCTTCTGGAAGGCTCCCAATCCTCTTTCTCCTTTACATCTGGGCACAACTGGGAAAAGCCAAAACAGTGTTCCTATTCTCAGTAAGCATTGCCTCCACAAGAAGAAATATAGCTTTGGTGTCCCCCAGGTTTAAAACCACATAGCTAGACGCTATTTTGATTAATTCTCATTGGCTTAAGAGACTAAATCCTAGTATGATTTATTTATTTATTTATTTATTTTATCAAACTTTTATACCGCCCTTCTCCTTTTGGACTCAGGGCGGTGAACAGCCAGAATAAAACACATGTATATAAAAGTTAAAATAATTTTAAAATAGATTAAATAATTTAGGCCCATATAATTAAAAATATTCAAAATTCAAAATTCAAGATTTAAAAATTTAAATATCATTATATAAAACAACATAAAATCAGGCCAGCCCGGCGAGTTGAAAAAGATGGGTTTTTAGGGCCCGACGAAAAGTCTGGAGGTCGGAGATTACTCGTATCTCTGGGAGTAGATCATTCCAGAGGGTGGGTGTCACCACAGAGAAGGCTCTCCCCCTGGGGGTCACCAGTCGACATTGTCTGGCTGACGGCACCCTGAGGAGGCCCTCTCTGTGGGAGCGAACCGGCCAGTGGGAGGCAATCGGTGGCAGAAGGCGGTCCCGTAAGTACCTGGGCCCTAAGCCATGGAGTGCTTTAAAGGTGATCACCAACACCTTGAAGCGCACCCGGAAGTCCAGCGGGAGCCAATGCAGCTTGTGCAGGAGAGGAGTCACATGGGAGCACCCCGTCGCTCCCATAATCCCCCGTGCGGCCGCATTCTGCACCAGCTGGAGCCTGCGGGTGCACCCCAAGGGGAGCCCCATGTAGAGAGCGTTGCAGTAGTCCAGATGAGAAGTGACGAGTGCTTGAGTGACCATGCGTAAGGAGTCCCTTTGATTGCTTATTGTACCATATGACTGTCACTGGGTGTTGTCCCTTGTGATTCTTGACGAGTGGATCTTGTCTTTTTATGTACACTGAGAGCATATGCACCAGAGACAAATTCCTTGTGTGTCCAATCACACTTGGTCAATAAAGAATTCTATTCTATTCTATTCTATTCTATTCTATTCTATTCTATTCTATTCTATTCTATTCTATTCTATTCTATTCTATTCTATTCTATTCTATTCTATTCTATTCTACTCTACCCTACCCTACCCTACCCTACCCTACCCTACCCTACCCTACCCTACTCTACTCTACTCTACTCTATTCTAAATCTTAAAACCGGAACTCTGTAGTTTAAAATATAATTCCATTTAAAACCCTCCTTTCTCTTTGTCTCTTTGTAACCTTCAGTCCTATGGGAACAATATTTTGAACTGAAGGTCCTCTAATGGGCTAACTTAAAGAATTCATCCGCAACTTTGTATCAAGGCTGCAGCTGTGCAGATGGTCAACAGTATTAAGTATCTGGGTGTGTGTGCAGATAACTAACAATCTGACTTGGTCTCGTCAGACGTTATCGTTACTGAAGCATGCAAACCAGTATTTGCATTTCCTGCATCAGATGAGGAGAGCATATCTTTCTCCTTCTGTCTTGGTCACTTTTTATAGAGGCACAATTAAGAGTGTTTTAACAAACTGCATCACTGTTTGGTTTGGTGGCCACAGTGCAGTGGTGGGTTGCCCCTGGTTCGCACCGGTTATATAGAACTGGTAGTAAAGGTAAGTAGAACCCACCCCTGTTGCACTGCCTCAGATAGAAAGTCCATACAGAGAGTAGTGAGGACAGCCGAGAAGATCATCGGAAGCTCGCTTCCTGTCATTCAGGATACTGCTTATAGGTGCTATGTGCTTAGCACTCAAAGCATTGTTAGAGACACCACACACCACACTTCACTGTCTGTTGCTCCCCTCTGGGAGGAGGTTTTGAACTATTTATAGCCAGGACTACCAGATTCCATAACAGCTTTGTTCCTTATGCCATCCATCTTGTAAATTCGCAGGATTCTTTTTCCCCCCGCCGTGTATATGTATACATTCGAGCTAAACTGTGATGTTTCTCCGTGTCATAGATGTGTGTATATGTGGCTATATGCATAACGGTTAACCTTTGAGAGCTGAATGCAACGAAATTTCATTTTAATGTATGCTGATTAGTGTACATTTAAAGTGACAATCAAGTTTTTATCCTTCATTGTTGTTGGATTAGAATTTTAAGGATCTTCAGACCAGCTTTATTGGCAAAGTTATGGCTGTGCAGCAGCACTGCACTATTTTGAAGCACCACTACAACATCATGATCAGTGGGTCTAGGTCCTAGGATGGCGATGGCTAACCTTTTTTTCTTCGGGTGCCAAAAGCATGTGCACGTGTGTCCACACCTATAATGTAATGCCCCCCACACATGCACTTCCACCCTGCGCATGCACACGCAATCCCTCCATGCTGCCCCACACCCCTGCACAGGCGCATGTGACCCCCCTTCTCACCCACCCACCCACGCGACCCCACCCCTGTGCCCCATTTTGGGCCTAGCAGGCCTCCCTGAAGCTTCTGGAGGCCGGAAAAGGTGCATTTCTGGACTTTTGGTACACTCATTTTTCACTCTCCACAGGCTCCGGAGCCTTAAGGAGGGCAAAAGCAGTCTCCTCCGGCCCTCCAGAGGCCGGAAATAGCCCATTTCCAGACTTCCAGTAGTGCTGTTTTTTGCCCTCTGGAGGCTATGGAGGGTCTGGAGGCTTTCCTGGAGCCTCCAGGAGGGCAAAAATGGTCTCCCTCAGCCCTCCAAAGGCCCTCAGGATGCTGGAAATGGCAGAGACCTGAAAATCAGCTGCCCGGCTGGAGGTGCATGCGCATGCGCAGTGGAGCTGATCTAGGGTGACGGCTTGTGTGCCCACAGAAATGGCTCCATGTGCCACCTGTGGCAGACGTGCCATAGGTTCGCCATCTCGGATCTAGGACAACTTGCCACAGCCAACTTGCCGCCACCAACTCACCACGGAACAACTCACTGTGGTCCACTTAATGCAAAATAACTATACTCTAGACCTGTTCCTTACTTATTATTTTTATTAGTAATATTAACATTATTAATAATAAAATCCCAATGATTTTAATAAAACTAAGAAAGGAGGAAGAGGCAGATGGTTACCCTAATAATATTAAGAGAGGAATGGGTCTAGAGTCCAATTATCTTGCGTTCAGTTGTCCTACAGTGAGGTGTCCCTTGACAGGTTGGCGGTGGAGAGTTGGCAGTGGAGAGTTGGTGGTGGAGAGTTGGCGGTGGAGACTTGGTCATGCCCAGTTGTCCAATTCCGCGATCAGCTGCAGTCACATGATTGTGATTTCTGATGCTCCCTGCTAGTTTTCAGTAAGCAAAGTCAGTGGGCAAGTCAGCAGAAAATCAGAACTCACTTCTGCTCTCATTACTTCCCCATGATCATTCTGTTTATGGGTTTGGATCAGTGGTGGAACTCAAATTTTTTTACTACCGGTTCTGTGGGCGTGACTTGGTGGGCGTGGAAGGGGAAGGATACTGCAAAATCTCCATTCCCACCCCACTCCAGGGGAAGGATACTGTAAAATCTCCATTCCTACCCCACTCCAGGGGAAGGATACTGCAAAATCC
>WNWU01000178.1:0-20040 GCA_012654045.1 Ptyas mucosa | reverse complement strand
TCTAGGAGCCTGGGGAGGGCAAAAACAGCCTCCCCCCCCCCAGAGGCTCTCCGGAGGCCTGAAACAGTGTGTTTCCTGACTTCTGGTAGGCCCAGAAGGCCCAAAAATCAGCTGGCCAGTGCATGCATGTGTGCCGAAGCTGAGCTCGCGTGCCCACCGATATGGCTCCACGTGCCACCTGTGGCATCCGTGCCATAGGTTCGCCATCACGGGCCTGGGCCAAAAAAAATTGCATTTCACCTTCCACAATTCCACCCTTCTTTTGTAGCAATGCAATCTCCTGATCCATACAGTTGTATGCCAAATTTTAGCTATTCTAAAAGGAGCTATTACCATGTTGGTGAACCTATGGCACAGGTGCCCGAGGTGGCACGCAGAGCCATCTTTCCAGGCACACGAACTGTTGCCCACCTCACCTACAGCTGTGCAGGCACGCACGCCCCAGCTGGTGTTTGGGCTTCCGATGCACATGTGCGCAATTCAGGGAACCCAGCTGGTCTTCGGAGATTCGGTTGTGCGAGCAGCGCATGGGGGAGCCACATGCAAGCCGTGCGCATGTGCAGATGGTGTGGTTGTGTGCACAGGGCATGGAGGAGCACATGCGTGACAGTCGTGCACATGTGCAGATGGTGCGAGAAGAGCTGCATGTTAGCATGGATAGCACATGCGTGCATCAAACATGCGACGCACGTACCTGTTCGGCACTCGGTGAGTAAAAGGTTTGCCAACACTGAACTATTATCTGCTTTGTTGAATATTATTTCTTTCTGGAACCACCTTAACCCAAGAAAGGACTTAGATTTTGAAATCGAGTCAAACTTCTCAATATTTCTCCTCATTTCTGTAAATGTTTTGTTGAGTAAGTTCTTGAGACAGAGTGGGTTTTGTTTTGTTTTTTGTTCATTTATTTTTATGAGGAACTAAACAAAATATTGATGCTTTCTTAAAATGATAAATAGTCTGGTAACGTAGTAACTTGGACAGGAGAGAACTAATAATATATTCAGCAGGATAGATTTATCAAGTTTGAAGCATACTTATGCTGTTGCAAACATTACTGTTTCTCAGCTTCCCAACGAACCAGGGAGGACGGAAGGGGCAGTGCTGAAAGCCACATTTTTTTACTATCGGTTCTGTGGGCATGGTTTGGTGGGCGTGGTGTGGTGTGGCTTGGCGGGCATGATAGGGGAAGGATCCTGTAAAATCTCCATTCCCACCCCACTCCAGGGGAAGGATACTGCAAAATCCCCATTCCCACCCCACTCTGGGGCCAGCCAGAGGTGGTATTTGCCGGTTCTCCAAACTGCTCAAAATTTCCGCTACCGGCTCTCCAGAACCTATCAGAACCTGCTGGATTTCACCCCTGGGAAAGGGGATTGGAATGCAGGCTCCAGGCATCATCCAAGACAACCCGGGGGAACCAAGGACACTTCTACAGGTGTTTGCCTAACTCCAAAGACATTTTCCCATAACAATACTGTAGTGGCCAAAATTGTGGAAACCTTTTGGGAAAAGTGTATTTTCTAAAACTAGCAAATAACACCACTCTTTTTTGGAGTAGTACCATAAAATTATATATCAATGGAAAGATACTTTAATCAAGAATGTAATGCAATAACTTTTATGAAGGGTTTGCTCTTAGAATAGCAATTACAGTTGAAAGAAGAAAAAAATGAAACATGTAGAAAAAATGAGATATACAAAAATGATCACCACGTTAGTTAATACTTAGTTGGGTAACCTTTAGCATGAATTACGACCTTACAATGTCTTCCCATGGAGCGAACCAAGTCTTTTAGTTCTGCAGTTGTTATAATGTGAAACCAAGATTGAAGGATTGCTTCTATTAACTGAGTTTTATTGCTGGGTCACTTCTGACTAATAAGTTTCTTTTATCAGCTCCATAGATTTTCAATTGAGTTGAGGTCTGGGCTACTCCCAGGCCATTCCAGCAGTGGAATATGATTATCTTGAAACTCCCCCAAAAGTGGTGTTATTAGCCATCAAACCTCAAAAATACACTTTTCCCAAAAAGGTTCCACAATGTTGGCCACTACTGTATACTGACACTCAATTGGACAATGTGACATGCACTAATCAGGGGAGGGGAAAGTCTATACTTTAATTATATTAGTTTGTGCGGGAGTTAACCAGAGTTGGTTTTGTTTTCATCTGTGCCAAAATGATGCACTCAATAATGTTTTGCATTAAGAGATTGGATCGTCTCAACAGTGCTTGCTTGGTTGAGTTCAACAATCGGAACCTCGACAATATTATTGGACTCGTTACAATTCCACCCCTACCTAATTCTACCAAACCAGTAGTTTTCTTTTGTTGGTTTGAATTGCTATATTTAAAAAAATCAATGAGATAAAATAATTGAGCAAGTTATTGCCACCAACATATTCCAAAAACATATCTGATGTTTTTATTCAAGAACATGTAGCTACCCTCAATGTCAAGTTTTCTTAATCCTTGAAATCCATATCAAGGAAATTCATAAAGCCATGATGGTGGTTAGAATGCAGTATTGCAGGGTAACTCTGCCCACTGCCAGGAGTTCATCCTGACCAGATCAAGGTTGACTCAGTCTTCCATCCTTTCAAGGTCAGTAAAATGAGGACCCAGATTGTTGGGATCAATTGTCAGTGTTCCAGAATACCCCCACTCCGAGTAAAGACGTGGAAACAAGCACTTTCCAAATATCTCTTTACTAGAATAGGTAAACTGGCACATCTGGGAAAACCTGAATCTGAGAGGTCCAGGTTTTCCCTCAGTAAATCAAACCCCCCAAACCATCCCCTCACTCCTCAGTCTATCACATGCTCCAATCAACGTCTGTCCCATCTCGACTCACCACTCCGACCACTCCTTCTCCAGATGCCGGATCGCCCTGACCTTGACCAACAGGAAGAATGCTATTATGTCTACCAACAACCCCTCTACTAAATCCCCCCTCCTACTTTCCCACACACGAGAAGGTAGCAGCATGGAAGCTTCCGGCCTAATATGGCTTCCAAAGCTGACATCAATATGCTGACTCTGTAAACCACTTAGAGAGAGCTGTAAAGGACTATGAAGTGGTATACAAGTCTAAGTGCTATTGCTATTACTATTCCACTCTTTATTTCTTTATTTCTTTCTTTCATTCACTCAGTCACTCATTCATTCATCCATTCATTATTTTACAGCTTCCCATTTGATATTCAACTGAATGAGAATGATACGATATAATTTCCTGCACTTGAAAAAAGAGTGGACTATAATGCATGACATCTATCCAATATTAAGTAAATACAAGGACTACAAAATAAGGTAAATTGTCAGCATCTTCTATCCACTGGGAAGAAACTCTGCCTTAGAATATTTCATAGCTCAAAAAGCTGATAAGAATAACTGACACATGGCATGTGTGAATCAAACCGCACCAAGTCTATTTGTCCTTGCTGGGTTTCCATATTCACAAGAGCTCAAGATTCCTTTGCTTTTCTTCTTCTCGATTATGTTCATCCTGACACTTACTGGAAATTCTCTGATCATCTTGGTGGTGATCTCTGACCTTCAATTGCACAAGCCCATGTACTGGTTCTTGTGTCATCTCTCCATCCTGGACATGGGTTTCTCCTCTGTGGTGGTTCCCAAAATTATTGCAGGATTCAATCCTGCGGGGAACATCATTTCTTTCCTAGGGTGTGCCACTCAAGTATTCTGTTTTCATTTCCTGGGATGTTCAGAAAGTCTTCTCTTCACCTTAATGGCTTATGACCGCTTCTTGGCCATTTGTAAACCACTCCACTATAGCACCATCATGAGTTGGAGAACATGTCTCATCCTCTCCTTGGGTACCATCATTGGAGGATCCCTCCAATCCACGTTTCAGACATTTCTCACTTTTCACTTGCCTTACGGACAGAGACACTACATCGACTATGTCTTCTGTGACATTCCTGCCATGCTGAAATTGACTTGTGCTGATACAAAACTTAACGAGTTGATGATGTTCATTGATGTTGGCCTGGTTGCAATGACTTGCTTTCTCCTTATCTTAGCCTCCTATGTTTACATCATCATGGCTATTTTGAGAATTCGTAGCAGTGAAGGACGCCGCCGAGCCTTCTCAACTTGCACTGCCCATCTTACAGTGGTGGTCATATATTACCTGCCTGTGGTGTACCATTATCTGAGACCAGCTTCTCAGGACTCCATGGATGGTGTGTTGAGCATGTTCTACACCACAGTAACCCCTTTGTTGAATCCAGTGATATACACATTTAGGAACAAGGAGATGAAAAATGCTCTTCTGAAAGTCTGGGGTGGGAATCCAGGGAAGATAGCAGAAAATATGTAAAACGTGTTTATATGTATTTGCTAAATGAGCCATGGATGGTCTGGTGGACATGTTCTTACACCAGAATAACCCCTTTGTTGAATCCATTAATACATACCCTTAGGAACAAGGGACATAGTGGCTCAGTGGCTAAGACACTCAGGTTGTCGATCGAAAGGTTGGCAGTTCAATGGTTCAAATCCCTAATGCCGCATAACGGGGTGAGCTCCCGTTACTTGTCCCAGCTTCTGCCAATCCAGCAGTTTGAAAGCATGTAAAAAATGCAAGTAGAAAAATAGGGACCACTTTTGGTGGGAAGGTAACAGTATTCCGTGGGCCTTTGGCGTTTAGTCATGCCGGCCACATGACCACGGAGATGTCTTCGGACAGTGCTGGCTCTTCGGCTTTGAAACGGAATGAGCACTGCCCCCTAGAGTCGGGAACAACTAGCACATATATGTGAGGGGAACCTTTACCTAGGAACAAGGAGATGAAAACTGTTCTGCTGAAACTCTGGAGTGGGAATCCAGAGTAAACAGCAACTGTGTACACAGCTTACTTTGATTTTCTTGAATATGATGAGTAGATAATGTCATCCTTTTGATCTGGAAAATTTAACAATTCTATTTAATTATTTAAAATAAAATTTAAAAAATATTTTAATTTTTGCCATGCACATTTCATCCTGTCCCTCCTTCTGCATCCTTTCTTTAATGATTCTATGCCACCATTTATTTGATATTAGTGTAACTCTCATCCCGCAGTAAGATGTCCTGCAGCGAGTTGGCCATGGTGAGTTGCCCAGTGGGAAGCTAGCCATTTGTGAATTGGCCCTAGTAGATTGTCGCAGATTCGATTCAGGCTGCTTAACTCCAATTAATCTCAAATTATTTGTGTTTAAAACAATCAGGGTCTGCGTCTCTCTTTGAACCGGTTCTTACAAACTGAAAGCATATGTCAGAATCAGGGGTGGGCTCTACTTACCTTTACTACCAGTTTGCAATGGAAGCACATACGCAGAAGCTTCCTGATGACGTCTGGGTCAATGGGCAGAGTCTCCTGCCGGTTTTACTACCGGTTCTTGTGAACCAGTCCAAACTGGTCAGAGTGGCTTCACAACCATTGTAGTTTATCAAATGAATTTAATACAGTGTAAATCTGCCCTGCTTTATGACCACAGTGTAATTTCTATTGAACACTCTAATGCCGTGATGGCGAACCTAAGGCACGCGTGCCACAGGTGGCACGCGGAGCCATGTCACTTGGTACATCAGCTTAGCTCCGGGAGTCTCTGGAGGCTGGGGACAGCAAAAACATCACTTCCTGTCCAACTGGAAGTTGGGAAATGGGCCGTTTCGGGCCTCCGAGGGGGTGGGGAAGGCTATTTTCACCCTCCCCAGATGCATAGAGAGGATCTGGAGCCAGGTGAGAAAAAAAATTGGGTCATCACGTGCCAAGAGTGGGGGGGGTCGCTCGCGCGTAAGTGGGGCAGGGCGCATAGAATTATGGGTGTGGGCACGCATGCATGCGAACCTCCCCTGCCCCCCCTTCCTGGCACGTGATGGCAAAAAGGTTAGCCATCACTGCTCTAATGATTGATGTAGCTGGACAAATTTACAGAGAGTGCCAAAAGAAATCTATTAAAAATTTGGAAAGAAGTACCACTTTTCGGATGAAATTGTGCCTTGTGGTAACCATTTCCTCCCTCATTCTCATGGTGATGTTTGTTTAGAGAAAGGGAGAATAATAAAACCTGAATTTGATCCAACAGTTCACCCCAACCACTGATAGGATTCAGCCAGTTCGCACCACTTTTGGAGAACTGGTGTTAACTTTCTGAGCAGTTTGGCAAACTGGTTGTTGGAAGAAATCATTAGGGCAGAGAACCAGTTGTTAAATTACTTGAATCTCACCACTGACCCCAACCTTATGTGGTTTCAAGAGGAAGATTGAAAAGATGCTCTTATCTACTGCCAATTTATTTTGACTGTTAGTGGTTCAGATTCTTGTAGAGAGCTTTAGCATGCAATACATCGGTAGTCATTTGAACCACCTTTAAAGAGAAAAGATGGCAAAAAAGATTTTTGGCAGTCAAGTACTACCGTGTTCCCCCAAAAATAAGACCCTGCCTTATATTTTTTTGAACCCTGAAATAAGCGCTTGGCCTTATTGCCATGCACTCAAAAGCCTGATTGGGCTTATTATCAGGGGATGTCTTATTTTGGGGGGAAACAGGGTATGTAGGAAGTTAGCACCCACCTCTCTCCTAGGAAAATGAGATATTTTAGTAAATATTAAAAGGACAGAATATTTCCCCTAAAAGGGAGACAGAAGCTCAACCCCCCACACACATTTGTCAATGGGCCATTAAAGCCTGGGCCAGTCTATTCTACATAACAAAGCTCTATCTCCTTCAGGCAGAACCATAGTAGGAATTGCCCAAAGCCCTTTTCATTACATTCATTCATTACACCCAGCAAGAGTCAACCAAGCCTGGGATTCAAAAGACAACCTACAAAGCTACCCCTGCATGACCCCATGGGAGTGTGACAACCAATCAGAACACAAGCTCAAATTCAAAAGCCCAACAGAGGTGTTCTGTTCCCCTTCCTCACACAGGCAAACGTATTACCAAGCACACCTGCCAATATTTTATTAGGTAAACAGATTAGAATTCTTGGCAGACCAAGGTTTTGGCAGCAAACTGCCGAATGCCTGCCAAGACCATCTTCACTCCCATAAAACAGAAGAGGACTTATCTTCAGTCTGTTCCAGGAGCAACAAATTATCCACAAGACAAGAGTTTAGTCAATGTTCAGTCCAAAATATATCCAAGCCGAATTTCAGAGATCACGATGTGACTTTCAGGGTTTAACTTTGTCTGTCACAAAGCTTGAAGAGCAATCCCACCCACTTTTATTCCTGGTGGGGTGTGGCTCCGTGACTCAGCTCAATCTCTGGCCCTCCCATGCCTCTTCCATTGCTGCATACGCTTCTCCCTCCGATGCTGCCTGGGATCAAGCCAGGATTCATCATCCTCACTCCCTATCAATTGGTGCTCCAATATGCCTTCCTCCTGGCACATCCCAGGCTGTTCCTCCTGGCCTTTGGATGGAACCTGAGGCATTGCCAGAAAGGAGGGTCCTGGAGAGGGAGGCCTTGTCAGTTCCTCCCCATCACCTTCTGAGTCCTCTTCCTCTGTTAGGACAGGCTCGGGAGTCAGGGTCACAACAAGAGGGCATAAAACCCAGATGCACTCTCAGCATCTTTGCCCTCAATAAACCTTCTTTCCAAGCAACTTCCATGAATCCAGTGTCTTTCTCCCCACTCAGAATTGAACCCAGGTGGACATTTCTTCCAACAACTGGGTCAAAGAATTGTTCTAAATTGATATCCCTTGAAATCAGTGGGACTTTAACACCTGGTTAATTGGACCTTATTGATTATTATGGGACTGAACTTTCCATCTAACTTGATTGTTCAAAAGTAATTATGCTCCATGGAATATAAGGCAACAGTAATTGCCTTTCTCTTAAATCAGAAAAAAAAATATTGTAGTTTCTAGGCATACTGGAATTTAGTTGAAAGCTCAACAGAGTTTGTGTCACTATCTAGGGAATGGTGACAATGTTCTCGGAAGACAAAATGTTTTAAAAAGCTGTGGAGATAGATGTGTCAAAGGGCTCCTTTGCTGAATGCTCCAGAAGATATGAATCTCCCTCCTCCTTTTTTTTTCATATCTATCTTGCCGGAATCCATAATAAACTCAGAACAGAACTTCAAGGATCTCTAAGATCTGAAAGGGAAAGAAGACCTCATCCTAATTCAGAAGGAATCCAGATGACCTGGAAAGAATCTGGATCACATTATGCAAAAGACAATATAAGTGTCTTTTTTTGGAAGTACAACGTCCTTGTTAATGTCCGTGCAATTAATTATCTCAACCATTGTTTTGAAAAGAAATCTTGGTCTCTTCCCTCTGAATAACTCTACCTGGGTGAAGGTATAGTAGGTGCAACTCAAATTACATTGCTGAAGAGAAAGACTATCTGCCATCTATACATCAGTGATGATGTCATCTCGTTAGGGTAATGAAACATCTGCAAGAAAACAAGCAAGCTCAGAGAGCATCAAAGACAACTCATGTCTATACTTGTCCTGTAAACCTTCTGGAACAGAAGAGGAAGAGAATGAGATGCTACCAGACTGGATAGTTTCCAATTTCTCTTCCAACAGTGGCATTAGACATTAATGGCGCACCTAGTCAAGTTGTCCATTGTAATTTCACACCAGCAAGCATAGCTCTTGAGATATGAAAAATGGATTGAGCTGCTCTTTCGCCAAGATTAGTTGGAATAGGTCTCTGAAGAGGGAAATTATCCCAAAACATTTTTCCGTGCAAGGATGTTTTCCATGTTGTGTTTTGACCTTGTGAGTCTTCTGTAGGTTCGCACTGTCCATATGAAGGTAAGGCCAATGATCTGAGGACCAGGATCTCCATGATGTTCTCCATGGTGACTTCAGAGCAGAATTTATTGAGCTGCCATATGACCTATGTCCTGTATATGTGTATGAGGACAGCAACTTATCCTTCATATTTGTGTATCAAATATTGTCTAATTAGGCAGAATCATGTGATGTCCACCATCCATGTCAAAGTACTTTCTTTGGTGTAAACCCATGCTTACATTTTATATTAGGTGATTGATCCAAGTAATAGGTTCCTGTCCACTTGCTTGATAATCATTTCCTGCTTCTTGAGTGGAAATGATGCAAACATTTTAAAATTGGTCTCTCTGGCATGTCTTATCTCACTTGCTGACTCAGACCCACTTCCTCCCTTACAACCCAACCGGGTTGAGGAAACTCTTGTGGTTTTTTTTAAAAAAAGTTTTTTTTTATTTTTCATCAACATGTTTAAATGTACCGTCTTTTATCCATCCTTATACATTGTTCGTTCATCTTCTTCTTTAACTTCCATTAGGTAATTAATTAATTATTTTGTTAGAGTCTGCTCTTTTACCATTTCCTTCTTCTGTTTTACTACAACCTTTCCTTTTTCCCTTCCCTTCTTTCTCCTCCTTTCTTTCCTCTTTCCTCATTCCTCCTCTCCTCCCCTTTCCTACTTCCTTTCCTCTTTCCCCTCTCCTCTCTTCTTCCTCCCCTTCTTACCCTCTCTCCTGCTCTTCTTTCCCCTTCCTTCTTCCTCTCCTTTTCCCCATTCTTCTTTTCTCTTCTTTTCACCTCCCAAAACCCCTACTTTCCCCTTTCTGCTCCTCCCCTCTTTTCCATTTCTTTGTTGAGGAAACTCTCATTTTTCAATTGTTGTTCATCACTCAAAATCCAAGTAAATTGGAGTGGGATTATAATAGCAATTGCAATAGCACTTAGACTTATATACCGCTTTACTCTGCTTTACAGCCCTCTCTAAACGGTTTACAGAGTCAGCGTATTGCCCCCAACAATTTTGGATCCTCATTTTACAAACCTCAGAAGGATGGAAGGCTGAGTCAACCTTGAGCCTGGTGAGATTTGAACTGCCAAATTTGAAGGCGGCCAGCAGTCGGCAGAAGTAGCCTGCATTACTGTACTCTAACCACTGTGTCACTGTGGGCTCATAATGAGTTGTAAATAAATTTTGGGGTCTGATTTGGCACTCAAAGAGGAAAGATTGGGCACAAAGGTACCTCCACATGGGGACAAAGTCCCTTCCAGATCATTCATGCTGCAACAGAATTAGCAGATTTTCTTCATGCCTCTTTAGATGTTAGAAAATAAATAACAATAGAGAACAATATTGAGAATTATTACGCTTCAGAATAGCATTTTTCTCTGGCACAAATTTCACAAAATTCTAGGCCACCAAGAGTATTGCACCTCCACAGTTCCAGGTGCCTAGGAATATACAAATAGTCCTCAAATTACGACCAAGATGGCGCCCAAAATTTCTGGTACAAAGTGAGACAATTGTTCAATGAGCGTTGCCCCATTTTATGATCTTTCTTTCCACGGCTGCTCAATGAATGACTGCAGTTGTTAAGTTAGTAACGTGGTTCTTAAATGAATCTGGAGTCCTTGTCGACTTTGCTTGTCCAAAGATCGTAAAATAACCTCAGGACGCTGCATCTGAATTTTGATCACATGACCATCGAGGGGTGTTGCAATGGTCATAAGTGTGAACAACGGCAATAACTCACTTTTTTCCAGTGCTGTTACAACTTAGAAAGGTCACTAAAGGAACTGTTGTAACTTGAGGACTACTTGTACTGTTACAATCCATTTATTTGTTGGCCAAATTTTAACTATTAAAAAAAAAAACTATCTTAACAGAATAACAGATTAACAGAGTTGGAAGGGACCTTGGAGGTCTTCTAGTCCAACCCCCTGCTCAGGCAGGAAACCCTACATCATTTCAGACAGATGACTGTCCAATCTCTTCTTTAAAAACCTCCAATGATGGAGCATTCACAACCTCTGGAGGCAAGCGGTTCCACTGATTAATTGTTCTAACTGTCAGGAAATTTCTTCTTAGTTCTAGCTTGCTTCTCTCCTAACAGATTAACAGAGTTGGATGGGACCTTGTAGGTCATCTAGTCCAACCCCCTGCCCAAGCAGGAGACCCTACTACACCATTTCCAACAAATGGCAGTCCAATCTCTTCTTGAAAGCCTCCAGTGATGAAGATCCCATAACTTCCGAAGGCAACTTCTGTTCCATGGGTTGATTGTTCTCACTGTCAGAAAATTTCTCTTGTTTCCAGGTTGAATCTCTCCTTGTTGAGTTTCCCTCCATTATTCGTTGTCTGGCCTTCAGGTGCCTTGGAAAATAGATTGATCCCTTCCTCTCTGTGACAGCCCCTCAAATATTGGAAGACTGCTAACGTCTCCCCTGGTCCTTCTCTTCACTAGACTAGCCATGCCCAGTTCTGGCAACCATTCATTGTATGTTTTAGCCTCCAGTCCCTTAATTCCTTGATAAGTTTCCATTCATTGCTTCTTGTCCTGCCTTCAGATGTTTTGGAGAACAGTTTGGGGCCCTCTCTTTTTTTTCCTAGAACATCATTAGCTCCACAATTTTGTCTCGGATTTTGAGAAGCAGTGTTTTTCCCAATTATTTTTATGAGGAACTGACAGAGAAGTTGACCCTAATAAAAGATACAGTATAAAAACATTTGTAAGTCCAGAATGTTGACAAAAAGGAACTAATAATATGGTCGAGGATGTGACTGAGAACAGACATAATGTTAGTCCCACCTAAGATATCCAGCAGCTACTTTTTGACGTATAAATTGATTTATTAGAACTGTTATACTTTCTAAAACTCTTGTCGTATAAGGATGGTGCTGACGTTAATGATGAG
The DNA here is from genome assembly GCA_012654045.1 of Ptyas mucosa. Taxonomy (NCBI): domain Eukaryota; kingdom Metazoa; phylum Chordata; class Lepidosauria; order Squamata; family Colubridae; genus Ptyas; species Ptyas mucosa. Next base: position 8,354 of record WNWU01000178.1, on the reverse strand, counting down.
GTGATGCAGGTTTCCATGTTTGAAAGAAGATTGAATTGGAGTCCGTTAAACCTCCTTAGGCCATAAAGGCAAAACTTGCAGAATGCAAATATGTTGCCAATGGCTTTTCTCGGTTAAGAACTATCTGTAAATGAAACATTCCTCCTAAAAATCTCTCACTCCTCAAAGCGCTGAAGTAAGCATAAGAAAAGCAGATACATGGACTGCTCAAATCAAACCTCCCTAGACAATTTTGTCCTCTCTGGGTTCCCCTATCTAGAAGAATTTAAGCTCCCCTTGATCCTCTTCTTCTCAGTCATGTTTGCACTCACTCTTGTTGGAAATTTGCTGACCGTCTTGGTGGTAATCTCTGACCTTCGACTCCACAAGCCCATGTATTGGTTTCTGTGTCATCTCTCCATCCTGGACATGGCCTTCTCAGCAGTGGTGGTTCCTACAGTTATTGCAGGGTTCAACCCTGGGGGCGAGATGATCTCTTTTTCTGGATGTGTGACTCAAATATTTTTTTTTCAACTTCCTGGGATGTGCAGAAAGCTTTCTCTTCACCTTAATGGCTTACGACCGCTTCTTGGCCATTTGTAAACCACTCCACTATGGCACCATCATGAGCTGGAGACTCTGTCTCATCCTCTCCTTGGGTACCATCATTGGTGGCTGCCTCAACTCTACTTTTCAGACATCGTTGACCTTTCGGTTGCCTTATGGACAAAGAAACCATATTGACTATGCCTTCTGTGACATTCCTGCCATATTGAAGTTGGCTTGTGCTGATACAAAACTTAATGAGTTGATGACTTTCATTGATGTTGGTCTTGTAGCGATGACTTGCTTTCTCCTTATCTTAGCCTCCTATGTTTACATCATCATGGCTATTTTGAGAATTAGTAGCAGTGAAGGACGGCGCCGAGCCTTCTCAACTTGCACCGCCCATCTTACCGTGGTGGTCATATACTACCTGCCTGTGGTGTACCATTATCTGAGACCAGCTTCTCAGGACTCCATGGATGGTGTGGTGAGCATATTCTACACTACAGTAACCCCTTTGTTGAACCCATTAATATATACCCTTAGGAACAAGGAGATGAAAAATGCTCTGCTGAAACTCTGGGGTGGGAATCTGGAATAGCAGAGGTGGATTTCAGCAGGTTCTGACCAGTTCTGGAGAACCAGTAGCAGAAATTTTGAGTAGTTCGGAGAACCAGTAAATACCACCTCTGACTGGCCCCGCCCCCATCTATTCTCTGCCTCCCAAGTCCCAGCTGATCAGGAGGAAATGGGGATTTTTCAGTAACCTTCCCCTGGAGTGGGGAGGGAATGGAGATTTTACAGTATCCTTCCCCTGCTACGCCCACCAAGCCACGCCCACCAAGCCACACCCACAGAACCGGTAGTAAAAAAAATTTGAAACCCACCACTGCTGAGTAGGTAGCAGGAAATATGTAAAACATTTTTTATATGTATTTTTTTAAAATACAAATGGTCACTAGTCATGTTTTAAACGTGTACATTATCCTATCTTAGGGACTCTTCTAATTTTTGAGGAGCTGTTAAGAAATTGGAGCTAGAGTAATTTTTAGAAAAAGCAAGTTTTGAAAAAGAGCAGATAAATTGCTCCTTCCATACAAACTAGGTCAGAGGTGTGAAACACAAGGCCCACGGGGTACTTAGATCTGGCCAAAGGGGCAGCCCAGGAAACAGCAAAGGACCGTCCTGGGTGCCTCTGCCAGCAAAAATGGAGGTAGGGAGGAATACCCGTGGCCCTCCTGAGCTCCCTTTTCACTGGCAGAGGGTTGCAGGAGGCCGTCGCAACCAAAAACAGAGCTTGGGATCCCGTTTTCACTGGCAGAGTGCTTGGGCCACCACAGGTGCCCCTGACACAAGTGATGTTGAGCTGGTTACGCCCACTCTGGCCACACCCACCCTGTCCCCTGAGGTAAAACACAACCCTAATGCAGCATTCAATGAAATTGAGTTTGACACCCCGGAAGTAGGCTATTTTGTGTCATCTTTCTTTCATAATTCAAGGAATGATATTTTGATTAGAAGGGAAAAGAGACATAGAAGAAACATAAGTTGGTCCAAGACAAAGATTCCCCTGAAGCAGATTGGTGGGCTGCTGGGGGTTCGCAGGGGTTCGGGAGAACCTCTAGCTAAGATTCTGGGTAGTTCGGAGAACCCCCAAATCCCACTCCTGGCTGGCCCATCCCGCTCCACCCATCCCCTTGTGGCCCATTTTGGATGCAGGTAAGCACAGGATGCGCACGGAGGGAGGGCGAAAAACAGGCCTACCGAAAGTTCAGGAAGGTCAGAAACAAGCTCATTTCTGGCCTCCAGAGGGCCTCCAGAGCCTGGGGAGGCCATTTTCACCTTCCCAGAGGCTCGAACAAAGCCTCTGGAGCCCAGGGAGGGCAAAAACACCCCCCACCATGGTGCAGGAGGCCAACTAGGCCATGCCTACCCATCCAGCAACCAGACAGAGAATCCCTTGCTAAATTTTTTGAAGTCCACCCCTGCCCTGAAGTAATCTCTGATCTAAAAGATTTCTGCAGGATTTCTGAAGGAAGTGAAGAGCCACAAGTGTTAATGAGTTCCTCTCCTGGACTATCATGATCCATCCATATATTAAATTCTGATGCTCATAAAATCCTCAGTCCAGTAACCTGCATATATTTTGCTCTCTTGGACACAATGGATTTCAGGAACTCAACTTCTCCAATAATATATCTTTAGGAAATATGGTCCCTCAAATTCTTTCCTGACAGTTGGATGGAGTTCCATTATCTCTCAGAAGACCTGATTCCAAAGAAATATCAACTAATGCAAATACAACAAAATAAAGAGAAATAGAGTAGTCATTTGCTGCAGTTTTTACTGAGGCTCAGTGAAAGCTTGCAGACAGTTTATATGAATTTACTGTATAGAATGACTTGTGGGAATGTTTTTTTCAGTCAGATATATAGCGATTTGTGTAAATAAGCTTTGTTCTTTGTTGTTTGTATTCATTAAAGCATAAGAAATAGCAGATTTCAAGATTTGGAGATCATTCGAGGATGTATTTTTTTCTGTAAATACTGTAGTGGCATTCATAATAAAATCATCGTCCCAGCAACGATACTCTTGCCATGATGTTAATATTTTTCTGAGGAGCACAATGTCTTGAAATAGATTACCTTTCTGTATATTCTTGTCAAGAATGTAGAGATTTGTTTGCAGCAGTCTCCTCTGGAAAATTATCGAAGATCAAGGTTCTATCTAGAAAAAAATACAATATTTTGTTTTCTGTATGAACTTTCCTTGAGGAGTCATTGAGTACTACATTCTGATTTTCTTCTAAATTGTCAACACTCAGCCATACCTCTTCTTCTGACTGGTCTCATTTCTCATCTCTATTGCCTGTTTCTTGCATTCCATCCATAACAGTGATGAAATCTAAAATTTGTTACTGCCGGTTATGTGGGCGAGGCTTGGTGGGGGGGATAATGTGACTGGGTGGGCGTGGCCAATTTTTTTTTTAAATTTTAAAACCATTTTTTCTACAACCTCTTCGGTGAAGAGGTTGTAAAAAATGCTTTCAAAAGGCTCTGACGATCCCAGCTGAGTTACCTGATTGGCAGAGACTTTTTTTCTTTTAAATGCCTCTGACGATCAGGCAACTCATCTTGGATCGTCAGAAACATTTAAAAGAAAAAAGTCTCTGCTGATTAGGCAACTCAGCTTGGATCGTCAGAGGCATTTAAAAGAAAAAAGGGGTTAACAATGCTTTTAAAAGTAAAAAAAAGAGCCTCTGATGATCACGCGGCTCAGCTGGGCATGGGGGGGGGCAGGGATTTTTGCTACCAGTTCTCTGAACCACCCGCCTCCATCGCTACCAGATTGGGCGATCCGGTCCGAGCATTTCACCCCTGATCCATAATCATACTCATAAGTTTATTTGTCAAGTATATATAAGATAACAGGTAAAAGTATAAACATAATTTGAATACATAAAATGAATACAATTAAAGGGAATATTAGGACAGGGACGGTAGGCACACTGGTGCGCTTATCCACACCCCTTACAAACCTCTTAGGAATGGGGTGAGGTCAACAGTAGACAGTTTAAGGTTAAAGTTTTGGGGGTCAGGTAGTGCATTCCTCTGTTACTGAAGTCATGTTTTCTGCAATCAAGTTTGGAACGGTTTACCTTGAGTTTGTATCTATTATTTGTGTATTGTGTATTGTTGTGGTTTGAAGCTGAAGTAGTCATTGACAGGAAGGACAGTGTGGCAGATAATTTTATGTACTATGCTTAGGTCAGACTGAAGTCGGCGTAGTTCTAGGTTGTCTAAGCCCAAAATTTGGAGTCTGGTGGCATAAAGTATTTTATTGCGGTTAGAGGAATGGAGGACTCTTCTCGTAAAATATCTCTGGACTCTCTCGATTGTATTTATGTCCGATATGCAGTGCAGGTTCCAGACAGATGATCTGTATTCAAGAATTGGTCTAGCAAATGTTTTGTATGCTCTAGTTAGTAGTACAACTGAAATGTATTGGCTGGATCAAGGACAATGGACAACGCAAAGATCATGTAATTAACCGTTTATTAACAACAGCTGGGCTAACTGCCACAGCTATAACTGAAACTGTTTGGAACTCTGCCTGACATCTCTTTTAAAACCAGCTGTCAGGCAGTTTAACCAATCAACGAACAGAACGTTACCTTAACCAATCATCGAACAGAATGTTACTTCCTACTTCAACAGACTTAATACACTGCAACAACATTACTAGAGAAGAAGCTACGCAAGATTAGGTTAACAACTCTTAATGCCTTTTTGGCGATGTTGTTATAGTGGGCTCAGGCACTTAGATCTTTAGAAATTAGTACATACTCATATATACATACTGTAACAACCGGTTCGCCCAGCACCGGAAATGTGAGTGTGTGCGGGCGCACACTTGTTTCACACATGTGCCATCCATGGATGCGTGCAGCATCGCAAAACATGGCAATTTGGGCACGCATGCCACCCATACATGCAGGTGTCGTACATGACCGTGTGATCAAAATTCAGATGCATGGAAACAGGTTCATACTTATGACCGTCGCTGTGTTCCAAGGTGATGCGATCCCCTTTTGTGACACTCTGAGAAGCAAAATCCATGGAGAAGCCAGATTCTCTTACCAACAGGCTTACTTACTTATCAACCACAGTGATTCACTTAACGACTGAGGCAAGAAAGGTCGTAAAATGGGGCAAAATTCACTTAATGAATGTCTCACTTAACAACAGAAATTTTGGGGTTCACTGTGGTCGTACGTTGAGGAGTGCCTGTATGTCAAAATGGTCACAAATCAGGTTAGCCAGATGACCGACACCTTTTTACAACCTTTTTGCAGTGGTTGTTAAATAAATACTAAAGTCATTAAGTCGACCCATGGTTCACAATGGGGCCGGTTTGGCTGAAAATTGGAAATAATTGCCAGCTTTCAACAACATTTTCATAAAACACTTGGATTGCTATAAACAGGTATAGATTAAAGAATTCTTCCAATTACTTCCCATCAGAAACAATGGGGTCTTAATAGCTACCGTATTTTTCAGAGTATAATACACACTTTCCCCCCCCTAAAATAGGTTGAAAATTTGGGTGCATCTTATACACCAAATTTAGCCAAAACCATGAGGCATGAGGAGGCGATCCTCGTGCCTCACGGTTTTGGCAATCCCTGCAGCCTGGAACAGCTGATTGGGGGTATTCCGGGAGGCTGATCCACCCTCCAATCAGCTGCTCATGCTGTATCAGGCTGCAATAATGTGCTGAAGCTGACCTGGCTATTTGCTATTTGCTGCAAGGACTGTCAGAGTTTGAAGCAGCAAGCAAAACACAAGCAGAGGAGAGGAGTTTCAGTTTTAGTTTCAGAGATCAGCACAGCATGCAGCTTTAGAACAATTGACCTAAGCCACGTCCAGGCTCCTTGCTGTCTCCTTCCTTGTTGCTCACACAGCAAATACTGTTTCAGTTTCCAAACAGTCTCACACACTGACAGGACTCTAGCCAGATAAATACTGATGGATGCTGGTAGGCAGAGGCAGAAATTTTTTTTTCTTATTTTCCTCCCCCAAAATTAAGGTGCGTCTTATACTCTGGAGCGTCTTATACTCCGAAAAATATGGTAATTGTTCTCTTGAATTATTTATATGTCTGAACTTTCAATATAATCTATTGTTGAAAATAATTGTGCCCCAGTTGAATTTCTGGAGATCATAATTGCCTTTCTTCTAAATGAGCCATATTCTAAAATAATACTCAATGGAATTTGACGGAACACTCAACAGCATTCCTTTCCCTATTGCTGGTTAATGAAGCCATTGTGTTCAATAAACACACAACATTTAAAAGATGTAATGGGAGAAATATAGCAATGTTGCTGAAAGGATGCAGCAGGATACATGAATGTCTACTTTTCTATTTCAAACAGAGGATTCATATCTTCAAAGAATCCATAATATCTCCATAACATACTGCATCTTCTGTAGATGAGAAAGGGAGAGAACATCTAATCCGAATTAAGAAGGAATCAACGAGACTTGGAATTTCTTACAAAACTAGAACACAAAAGCTTACCACAAGACAAGAATTCACAACAGCTGACCACGTTTTTGGAATTTGCGACATCTTATTTTGCTATTCATGCAACTCATTCTCTCCGCTGTCATTTTGGAAAGTAACCTTAAGACGTTCTCAACTGGGTTGAAGATTTTCTGGCTACAACTGGAAAACAAAATGCAGTCTGCTTTTCATAAAATGCCCGAGAGCAATTGAATGGCATGTTAAAAAGCTAAAAATCAGAAACCACCGAGTGAATGCAATGGTCTCCTTAGTATTGCGTTAGGACCAAGGATTGATCGTTATGATTTATGATTGTAATGATGGAATATCGCTTATTTGTATCTTCTGCAGACCATAAAGGTAAAAGTTCCCCTCACACATATGTGCTAGTCGTTCCCGATTCTAGGGGGCAGTGCTCATCTCTGTTTCAAAGGCGAAGACCCAGCACTGTTTGAAGACGTCTCCATGGTCATGTGGTTGGCATGACTAAACACCAAAGGCGCACGGAAAGCTGTTACCTACCCACCAAAGGTCGTCCCTATTTTTCTACTTGCATTTTTTATGTGCTTTCGAACTGCTAGATTGGCAGAAGCTGGGACAAGTAACGGGAGCTCACCCCGTTACACGACACTAGAGATTTGAACCGCTGAACTGCTGACCTTTTGATCGACAAGCTCAGCACATTAGCCACTGAGCCACCGCATCCCTATTATTACTACATACTTCGACTAGCTATGCAGACCATATCTAGTCATAAAAGACAACATTACGGTAAGGCAAATAGTAATAGCTGTCAGGATCTCTGTGCTTTTCCACAGTCGTTTGTCAGGGCCAGACACTTTTCAAATTTGTATATATTCAGGAGTGCTAAAGGGAATTTGCTAAATAAGTTTCATTTCTAGATACTTTCCTAGAAGCATCCGTTTCTTAGTGAAAGGGCCTGTTTACAATTTTGATAGATAGATGCTAGAGAGATTTGAAGTAAAAATATTAGGTCTTTGTCCACCACATTGAATATTGATTTAATATTTATCTAAAAATGTATTGCATGTAATGTCCCCTTAACATATGACAGAAAGAGGATGATGTAATATTGTTCTGAAGACCCGAGAAAAGACAAACACAGCATAGTAAGTGAATTCAAGTCCTCCAAAACACACAGAAGCTGTCAGGGATATCTAAAGGTAAAGGTTCCCTGGTGCACGCGTGCTAATCGTTCACAATTCTAGGGGGCAATGCTCATCTCTGTTTCAAAGCCAAAGAGCCAGCACTGTCTGAAGACATCTCCATGATCATGCGGCCAGCATGACTCAATGCTGAAGGTGCACAGAATGCTGTTACCTTCAAACCAAAGGTGGTGCCTACTTTCCTACTTGCATTTTTTACATGCTTTCGAACTGCTAGGTTGGCAGAAGCTGGGACAAGTAGACAGAGCTCACCCCATCCCATGGCATTAGGGATTTGAACCGCTGAACTGCCGACCTTCTGATCAACAAGCTCGGCGTCTTAGCCGCTGAGCCTCCGCATCCCTCAGGAGATCTATCCAGTAGGAAATACCTCCAGACAACTTGCCTCTTATAGTAGCTTGTTCAGCAAAGACTTCAACTATATATAAGAGTAATGGACAGATGGAATGTCCAAATCAATCAGCCCCAAATGAGTTTATCCTTTCTGGGTTTCCATATCCAGAAGGGTTGAAGTTACCCTTGCTGTTATTCTTCTCCATCGTGTTTGCCCTCACCCTTTCAGGAAATTCTCTG
>WNWU01000177.1:157664-169603 GCA_012654045.1 Ptyas mucosa | reverse complement strand
AAAAAAACGTTGCCTGCTCTACTGACCATTATATCCATAAAGAAGGATAATCATGCTGCCTGGAGTCTGTCGGAATTCTTTTAATTGACCATCGGTGCAAAATATTCAGCAGTCTGAAGCGCCTGAGCCCTCAGCTCAGGAAGAGATATTGAGGCAAAACTGTAGTTTCTTGTATTCCTCATCCACTTTTCTCCAGCTAAGGCGGAAAATATGATTGTGCCCTATGTATAACTCATCTATTGCTTGATGTATATGATTTTGGCAATATATTAATATAATTTGTGCCTTTTTTTTTACTAAAGCAAAATGGCATTCAAGGCAGGCAGCTAGCATTGCTGGGGAAGATTGTAATGACAGAGTCATTACAAAGAGAAAAAGGACTGGGAGAAAGGAAGGACAGTGACCTTGAGCTTAAAGTGGAGGAGAATACCAGTCAAATGCTTCACAGTAGATACATACCATAAAAGGGAATGGTAAAGGTTCCCCTCACACATATGTACTAGTCGTTCCCGACTCTAGGGGGCGGTGCTTATCTCTGTTTCTAAGCCGAAGAGCCAGCGCTGTCTGAAGACATCTCCGTGGTCATGTGGCCGGCATGACTAAATGCCAGAGGTGCACGGTACACTGTTACCTTCCCACCAAAGGTGGTCCCTATTTTTCTACTTGCATTTTTTATGTGCTTTCAAACTGCTAGGTTGGCAGAAGCTGGGACAAGTAATGGGCCTCACCCTGTTACACAGCACTAGGGATTCAAACCGCTGAACTGCCGACTTTTCGATCGACAAGCTCAGCATCCTAGCTACTGAGCCACCGCGTCCCTACACATACCATAATACAATCTTTTTCTGCTACAACATACAAATGTCTCCAGATTGACCCCACCCTCTGCTTTTCTACCAGAAATAACAGGTAGTTTTTGAATTATGACCAGAGTTGAGCCCAAAATTTCCATTGCTAACTGAGGCAGTTGTTAAATGAGTTTTGCCCCATTTTATGACCTTTTTGCCACAGTCATTAAGCACATCATTGCAGTTATTAAGTGAATCTGGCTTCACTCATTGGCTTGCCTTGTCAAAAGCTGGCTGGGAAGATTACAAAAAGTAACCGCATGTGACCCCAGACGGTGCAACTGTCATAATTATATGCCAGTTCCCAAGTACCTGAATTTTGATCACAAGATCATGGGGATGCTGGAACAATCACAAGTATAAAAACCGGGTTTTTTCCCCCAATGCAAATGTAACTCTAAACGGTCACTAGTCAAATGGTTGTATGTCAAAGTTGTAAGTTATACATATCTGTATGTATTCATCTGAAAACTACTTGAACAAAAGTAATCATTAAAGCATAGAGAACTGGCATGGCCTCCACTTCTAATGTGATTATAGGAGATGGCTGTTCCGGAATGTCCCGGAATAATAAACTCCACCTCTTTCAATCTCTTCAACAGCCCAATTAATACCATTCCATTAATTTCCAGTGCATTGTAATGCACTGGGCCATTAATTGTAAGAATGTCAGCATGCTCTTGCTATGATATTTACCCTGACTAGTAATACAGGCTGCTATTTAGCACCAGTTTTCACAGGTGATAATTTATACCTGGGCTTCATAATCAATCAGGAGAGATTCTACTGCTGAAGCAGCAGGATCAAGATCCAGATGTTAAATAGATGCATTCAAATGCTGGAATAAAAAGGTGCTTTCACAAGGGAACAAGCTTAACACATACACACACCTAGGGATATCAAAGAAGAACCGTGAGATTTCTATAGGAGTAAATCTGCAAGATCTTTCAAAATGAATTTTATTTTACACCAGAGGCAAGAGTATTGAAGAGAGTCTACTAATATTGTCTTCAGTTGATTAAAAATCCCCAAATTATGGGAAATTCACTTGGGTTAAAAAAGTTCGCTTTCTGGAAATTGCAAAATAATTTTAATTATGGCTTATTAATGCAAGTCAGCTAAAATGTGACTTGAAAGCAGATTAATTGGCCACATCTGAGAACCCATATACATTACCATTTGCATAAACCCGAACATGGAAATGAAAGCTTCCACACACCTTTTTATGGCAAGATGAGCACGAAATAATATTTAAATTCTTAAAAGGAGGGTTTAAACCCTTAAAAGGATGCACACTGCTAGTGTTTGATGTAGTATACAGAATTCAGATGGAAGTGAAGTTAGGAGACCAATTCAGATCAAACTATCATGCTATGCAGGGGTGGGCTTCCGGTAGGCCCGTTTTTTGCCCTCCCCGAGCCTCCACGTGCACTGTGCACTTACCTGTATCCAAAACAGGCCGTGTGGGGACTCCTGGGAGGGGAGGGGAGGGGAGGGGTGCGTAGGGCCAGCCAGGAGTGAGATTAGGGGGTTCTCCAAACTGCACAGAATCTTAGCTAGAGGGGTTTTTAAATTATTTTTTAATTATTTGATTTATATGCCGCCCTTCTCCGGAGACTCAGGGCGGCTTACAATGCGTTAAGCAATAGCCTTCATACTTTTGTATATTTTTACAAAGTCAGCTTATTGCCCCCACAATCTGGGTCCTCATTTTACCTACCTTAGAAAGGATGGAAGGCTGAGTCAACCTTGAGCCTGGTGAGATTAGAACTTGCAGTAATTGTAGGCAGCTGAATGTTAATAACATGCTTTAGTCTGCTGCACCACCAGGCTCTCCCGAACCCCTGCAAACCCCCAGCAGCCCACCCCTGATTCTATGTACTTGCATAACGTTTGGATCCAAGGGAAGGTTCTGAAAGCCAAGATTGAAAGTTAGAACCATGCAATCAAGGATGTCTGCTTTTGTACATACATCAATGTCACAAATATGCAAGATGAAGTTTTGATCAGCCCCACGTGCCACCTTTACCTTTTGCTTGCAGAAGTCCAAAAACAGTCCTCTGAGGGAGGGAATTTCTCCACCTGCTCAGATTTTCTTCAACAGGAACATGGTGCATTCTGCCAAAACTCTCTTAGCAATTACATCATTGTCAAAAAGCAGTCAAAAAAGACGTAGCATATTTTATGGTGGAAGCTGTTAATATTCTTGCTTTATTTTCATAATCTTTTCTAATAAATACAATGGATTCATGCTCATAAACTGCTTTAAATTCTGTTCATTTGCATCTACATGCAAGTTTAGTCATTTACGTATTAAAAAGCTTCCTCATTATCTTCATGAACACTGTCTGAAGATGCCACTTTTACTGAATGGGAAACAGATCTGGTCCCTTGATGAAAATAAATATTCTTCATCAGTGAAGACATGAGTGCAATTTTCTACAGTACTAAGTACCAACAAATTATATGTTTTTAAAAATCTGTACCTAATAATTGTTGTAGCACAAAACAGTATGCTAGAAAAGCTAAGTGATTAATTAGTTTCTACTAAAGTGATGTTATGAGGCCTGACTTTGTATCTAGCTAATAATTACAGGAACAACTATTTGATGGGTATCTTGTGATTATGCCCTTTTGGAATCTATACAAATTACTTCATAATTTCTTTTTAAGGAGTATATATACGTATGTTTTTTTTCCCTTTAAATTAGCAATATACTTCTCTGTGGTTTACTTAGGCAATGTTTCCCAACCTTAGCAACTTTAAGATGTTGTAGATTTCAACTCCCAAAATTCCCCACCAATCATACTTGAAATCACACATTTTAAAGTTGCCAAGGTTGAGAAATACTGACTTAAGGTGTTATTTGATTTGTGCATGGGTCATTTCTTCTTCATTTTGTTTGAACAGAGTCACTGCAGAGATTTGGTCCCAGGAGGGTGATGTTAAATCCCTCTTGTCTAGGACTGTAACAGATGTACGTCTTGGGTCTGAGGACTCCCTGACAGCCATCTAGCTAGTAGGAGCAACCTACGGAAGAGATCCATAAAACTACACTCTGATTTTCTTATTCTCACTCAGCCTAGCCTACAAAGTTGATAACAAGAGAGGACAGTTAGCCGAGTAAATGCTATGCTAATACCTTGGAAAGAATTGCATTAGATCAATATCAGGCATGGCTATACCATGATAGATAAACAGCATAACAGCAGCTAGTTTGGTCACATATGGACATTATGCCAAATTGGAAATCAGGGACATCTGTGAGAAAAAAATATTTTCTAACAAACCACTGAAGCTTATAAGTCCTAGATGGGCAGAATGAGAATGAGTATCTCCATCTGTACACTGTTGAATTCAACTGGCTGAATGGAGAATAAATTCTACACAGCGAAAGAGAAAACAGATTTTGCTCAGAACACCATACGTCTCTGCAAAATGGTTGCTGCAATAACCAAAAGGAAGTGGGTTTTTTTCTAGTTTTTATTCCCCCCCCCCTCTTTATGGGCAAATAGATTTAACGTAAGCCATAATCAAATATCAGCAAATTAGAAAAATTTTAAGAAAAGATTAAAATGCTATAAAATCAGCACATAAAAAGAAGACGCCTGGCATATTACTTGCATGAATTAGTGTGAGCTGGCTCTAGCATACTGCTGGTTCAGAGTCATTTATTGATTTTCTATTCTTTGATTGACATTTTATCTGGAGATAGATAGATAGATAGATAGATAGATAGATAGATAGATAGATAGATGATAGATAGATGATAGATAGATAGATAGATAGATAGATGATAGATAGATAGATAGATAGATAGATAGATAGATAGATAGATAGATAGAAATATCAATCAAAGAATAGAAAATCAATAAATGACTGAATCAGTAGTATGCTAGAGCCAGCTCACACCAATTCATGCAAGTGATTTGTTAAGTTTTCTGGAATTTCATGGGTAGGTTGAGAGAAGAACATAACTGATCCTTTATGTCTACCATGCCAATCAATTGTTCTTGGGCAAGCAGATGACAACAATGGAGTGTGGCAATCATGGAGTAGGCAGAGCCAGTTCTTAAACATTTACCAGCATAACACTGGCCTCAGAGTGTCAACCCTTAAGTAGTATTGACCAAGAAGTCACTATCAGAAACACTAATATTACGTTTCTTATAAGATTACAGTAACAAGAATCTTGCAAGTCTGAATGTTTTTCCCCCTCCCTGTTTTAGATTCCAGGGAATTAGGGAGAATCAATTCTGGTATGTTTTTTCAAGTTATATTTCTGGCTTGGGTTCAGATTTCATTTATCAGACTGTTGTCTAGGCTGTGGTTCTTCTTTTTTTGTCTCTCTGGGTTATTCTCCCAGCTCATTACACAACTATTGTTAAAAGTTATTAAATGACACAAGTATAATATCTAAAACATGGGTCCTCAAACTATGCCCAGAGGCCGCCTGCGGCCCACTGAAGCAGCTAATCCAGCCCGCGGAGCACCACAAGGTTGCCCTGCCCACATCGCCCCGCCCACCCTTCAGCAGAGTGCAGGACTTGCCTTTGGGAACCCTGTGGGCTGGAATCGAAAGGTAAGCTCAACAATTTTGGCCTGCAGAATGTTTGTGGAGGTGGGAGTGTGTGTGTGAAAGGAGGCAAAAAAACCAGGCAAAAACGGCTCATTTTTCACTTTCCCCGCCTCCAGAAGATAGAGAGAGAGAGATAGACAGAAAGAAAGAGACAGAAAGAGAGAGAGAGAGAAAACAAAGGGAGAGAGAGAGACAAAAAGAGCCTTGGTAGTACAGTGGTTTAAAGCACCCTGTTATTAATACCAGCTGCCTGCAATTATTGCAGGTTCTCACCAGGCTCAAGGTTGACTCAGCCTTCCATCCTTTCTAAGGTACAGTAGGTAAATTGAGGACCCAGTTTGTGGGGGCAATAAGCTGACTTTGTATAAATATACAAAAGTATGAAGGCTATTGCTTAGCGCATAGTAAGCCGCCCTGAGTCTCCAGAGAAGGGCAGCATATAAATCAAATTTTTAAAAAAAGAGAGAGAGGAAGGGAGAGAGGGAGAGAGAAAAGGAAAAAGAAAGAAAGGGAGAGAGAGAGAGAATGAGGGTGAGAGGGAGAAAGAGAAAGAAAAAGTGGCAGAAAGAGAGAGGGAGAGAGAGGGAGACAAAGAGAGACAGAAAGAGAGAGAGAGAGGGAGAGAGAGGGGGAGAGACAAAGAAAGAGAGACAGACAAACAGAGAGAGAGAGAGAGAGAGAGAGAGAAAGAAGGAAAGAGAGAGAGAGACAAAGAGATAGAGACAGAAAGAGATTTCTCAAACTCCTTGGGGTTGAGAAGAATTGCTGCAAAACTGAGTTTCCTGAAGTGGACCACTAGACTCCTAAACAACTTTCTTTTCTAGTAAAAAGAAAAGGCAACCAAAAGAGCAACATGCAAACAAAAGCAAATAAAACACCCCCAGGAGCAAAACAAATTAAAGTTTAATTTGTGTGCATTGTTCAATGGACTGTTAAATTGGCCACACCTACCTAGTCACATGACCTAGCCATGACCACTTAGTCACATGACCACCTAGCCACACCCAGCCAGCCAATCCGGGCCCCCAACAGTCTGAGGGACCATGAATTGGCCCCCTGTTTAAAAAGTTTGAGGACCCCTGATCTAAAAGATAAAGAGGATTTCATGGCATATATACATAAGGAGGAAGCAACTCAGTTTAGATATAGGTAGAGAAAAAGTCTTATATTCAGTAAAGATCCCTTCAGAAGAGGCTCTAAAACAGATTTTAGCTTATTCGTTGGTTCACCTGAGGAGTCCTGGATTCCCAGAATTTAAGGCAAAGTTTACTTGGAATCAAACTGAGAGCCATTGGATGTATATGTTATCTGCATATGAAGTTAACAGACCATTGGGCTCTAGGTTTCAAACATCAAAAAGGGGTTTAGTTGAACTCCACTTCAAAAACACACATACCCATCAGCCATGTATGCGACTGCACCTAGATCATCTTGATAGAACTAAAAAAAATTAAGCAGCCAAACCTGGTTAATATACTACATGGAAGACTAGCAGGAGACGGCAGGACTTTAAGCTAAACTGAAAAGTCAGAAAGAAGAAAGAAAGGCTTACCTGTCCATGCAGAAAGTAGCAATAAATCATTTCTATATTGTTATCCAGAAAACTACAAACAGTATATCCCTGAAATAGATTTCACTACATTCAGATTTCATTTTTTAAAACTTCATACTTTTCTTCTTACTGCCTTCTCTCTCTGTGTCTCTCTTTCCATTCTTTCTTTTTATTGAAGTCAACAGTCCAAAACATTGAAATGGTACTTAATTTTTCGTGGTTAGTTTTGATGCCTTGAATAAATAGGTATGAACCCAACTGATTTGGGGAATTTGGTTTCTTATCCAAAAATTGAGCCAGACTTTAGATGGACTCCAAGAAATTCCAGGTTTGTGGGGTTTGGGACAATTGCTGTCCCTGAAAAGAATTCCAGGCCATGGGGCATAATGACAAAAAAGAATGGTCTCTCATTTCATCAGAGGAAAAGTACAGCTTTAACATCTTTTCACTGATCTGTAATTGCTTATTATAAAACAATAAATGGAGTTTGGGAAGAGAAAATAGCTGCCATAAAGTGGTCTCATTCATGACCATGCCTAGTTCATTCTACCAAATCATCCTTCCAAATGAATGAGGGTGGTGCTTCTGGCAGGTAATCTGACTAGTCTTTCTACCCTGTAGCTCTCATAGAAATGAAATATAATTGAATTGGACAGTGGGGAGATTCAGAAGCTGTTTTTCCTATTGTATAAACAGCAGAAGGCACTCTAGCAATGAAACCACTGAAGAACAGCTACAAAGAACTGTCTGGTAAGCAGGGCTGGGCTGCCAGCAAGCTCCTCCTGCCCATCTCGCTAGACTGCCAAATTCTGGCAACCCAGTTTACTCTCAGGTTAAGGAGGGTTTTTTTCCCCCCCTACTGTACACATTTTAGAGTTTCTAAGAACATTTTTTTAGCATGATTCTTTTTGATGTGTTTTTGGAGGCTGTCTTCCTTTATTTTTCCCCTAGTCTTGTGCATGATGGCACCAGTGCCTCGCCCACTGAGATGGAGCTTTCGCTGTAGTGTTATAATGGTAGAGTGCAACTCTCAAGTTTAAAAAAAAGAGAGAGAGAACAAATAAAGCCCTCAGGCACAGAAAAAGCTGTCCACCCAGGCTGTAAGTTAGAGTTATGATGCCTTTTCTTGGCCATAATATGCCTTTAGTAGTAGGATTGGGTCATGTTTAAAGTCCTAGGGAAAACCAAGCTGAAAGATTATGGTGAAAAACATGCTTGGCATTTGAAAGAATATTCTCTCATATTAAGTCACAGCTGGACACTGGCTGACAATCCAGCTGAGGTATCTCAGGCCTACAGTTACAAGATTATCTAAGATTAGTTTGACGAAATGGACAGGATTCATTCTGCTGTTTAGAATGTCACCTACAGATTATATTTCAGCTCCTGAGTGTGGGGTAACGCCCTCTGCCTTGAAAGGGGCAGTGGTCTGCCCACTTCTCAAGAAGCTTACTCAACCCAGGTACTTTGGATAATTACTGGCCAGACTCCAATCTCCCCATTTTAGGAAACTTTGCTGAGACAGTGGTTGGACTGCAGCTGCAGAGAGCGCTGAATGAAATGGATTATTTGTGCCCTTTTCAATTAAGAGTCAGGCCTGGATATGGGACCAAACCTACTGGTCACTTTTTTTGCTGGCCTTTGATAGGACTGGGATGGAGAAGTGCAATACTTCTGATCCTGCTGGACCTCTTGCTTGCTTTCAATACCATTAAGTGTAATATCTTTGTGCACTGGCTGAAATAGTTGTGGGGTGAGGGTATAACTATTTAGTAATGGCTCTCCTTCCTGGGTGCCTATTCCTGACTGCCAGGTTATAGGTAGAAAAGATGTCAAGCCCTTGAGTTTTGTGGTATAGGGTGCCACAGGCTTCAGTCATCTCCCTGTTGCTCTTAACTATCTACTGGGCGAGATCATCTATCAGCATGAGGTGAGGCACTACTAATATGCTGATGATACTCAGTGATGGGATTCAGCCAGTTTGCACCACTTTGGGAGAACCGGTTGTTAACTTTCTGAGCAGTTTGGCAAACTGGTTGTTGGAAGAAATCATTAGGGCAGAGAACCAGTTGTTAAATTACTTGAATCCCACCACTGATGATACTGTATTGCTACAGATCCCCATCATGGGCTGAACAGAAGATGTGAAAATGGACCCACCCGGGTGAGAAACACAAACTTAGGTTGAATGCTAGCAACATGAAGCATTTGTGGGTTTGGAAGTCTACTTTGTCCAGAGATATGATATTTTAGTCAGCATGGGGTTATGCTCTACTGAGTGGAGCTGGCCTATAATCTGGATGTCCACTTGGACTCTTGGCTGAGCAGTCTGGTTGTGGCCAAAAAGGCCTTTGCACAAGCACATCTTGTACACAAGTTGCAGCCATTCCTGGATCAGGTGTGGTTTTATTCGCTGGTTTTAGTTACTGCAATTTAGCTTGGCACTGGACAAACATAATTTGTTTGATATGAGGCTGCCTTAGCAGGCTATTCAGAAAGTTCAGCATGCAGTAACCCAGACAGCTAGGTATATACCAAAGTTTGCAGATGTAATAAGGCTAATCCAACAGCTGAACAACCTGCAGTTGGCTTCTAAGTGCAATTTAAGATGCTGGTTATCACCTACCAGCTCTATATGACTCAGTACCTAGATTTCTATGGCCACCTCTCTGAGTTGAATCTCTCCATCTAGTTAAATCTGGAATAGAAAGATTATTGAGGATCCCACTGCTAAGGAAATGTCATTTATGGAGACCCTGTAGTCAAGCCTAGTGATGTCCCCCTCCCTCTTTTAAACAGTCTACTCCACTTCTCAACTACATTTTCAAAGAGCCAAGAAGGAAACCACTTAGGGACTACTGATTATTACACGCTTCCCCCACACCAAATGATACACGTCCAATTGATCGTTATTCTTGTTTTTCTATTAACAGTAACCCTATTGTGTAATATCTTTAACATCACTCCATATTTTGAAAATGGAGCAACATATGTTGAAATAACTAAATAAATAAAAATCATGCATGTAATAGAGCCAGGATTTTCTCTAGTTTGCTGGATTTTGGAAGGAGTGTGGCTTCCCTTTGCTTCTTAATTTTGTTAAGGCTCTGTTTTGCTTCTATGTTTTCTGCCTGATTATGGTGTGAAATAGAGTAGAGTCAATGCAGGTAAAGGGAACTGTGTGAGCTGCCGAAAGGAAGATAGGGGCTGCATAGCATCCTAGCTAGAATGGGTTTATGACAGCATCCGTCTTCCTTGAGCATCCAGGCCTTCCATGGTGTGGCAATCAGAGGTCACTCCTTCTGAATCCCAGCTGCATATAGTATTTTCAAGCTTTAATACTGCCCCCTTCACATAGTCTAACTGACAACCAAGTAGGAGAGAACATCAAAGACCATTAAAGGTGCCAAAGGTGGGATTTTTTTAGAGCCAAAGGTAAAATTTGTACCTAATATCTATTAGATATTATAGCTTGTATTACTACAGCTTGTATTACTTATGGTTTTCTCGGCTCCTTCCTTTTTGTTCATCTAAACTCAGAATAAGCCTTGTTTTGTATGGGATGATCAGATAAATCCTTACTGTGGAGGATAGAAACCAAGGACCCATGAAATTAATCAGCCCCCGCTTCCAAATCTGTAATTTATTATTGAAAGGTAACCTTAGATTGCAGGAAAAGAAAGCAACTTTATGCAATATTCTGAGTGGTTTTATAATGGCATTCTAATTGAAAGAACACTGGAAAAAAAACAAAGGACATAAAATTTCTGTATGCCTATTAAAAGTTTGGAAGTGAGGCTAAATGGGAACAGGAAGAGGACTTTGTTCCTCTCCAATGATGCTGTTAGGAGGATTATCCAAATGTTGATATGCTGCTTGTAGAGCCATATTTTCTACATATCGTTCATGCCATGACACAAAGTTGTGGAAGAACAGTGGAGGAAAAAATGAACCTGAAATACTGCCTTAAGAAGGGGTACCTGGATTCCACACGCAGCAAAGACTAAACACATAGGCACAGCCTCTTATCCATAAAATAAATTGAAATTATTCTCATGTGACAGTTTGATTTCTGATAAAAGACCAACTCTCAGTTCTCAATAAAGCAAAACTGAATCCAATTCCCACTTTTCAATCTGTTGATGATTAATGACATCATAGACGAGCAGATTTTGAGACCATTTCCATTTGCAACTTTGGAAACCATTTCAAATATAGTTGGTGAACATCAGCTCTATAGTTTCCTAAAAAAATTATTTTATTATTTTTTATTATTATTATTTTATTTGTTGAAATTAGATACCATCCATCTCACAGAATAAGTCTGAGTAGTACAGAATTTTGAGGCAGAATCATTGAAGAAGTCGTTGTATGTCCTAAAATAAGGTGGGATGTAGATGTTCAAAAGAAGTTAAGCAAAAGCTAACAACTTCTCCCCAAAAAATCCATGGAAAAGAAAAGAAAACCATGAGCCAGCTATATGCCTAACATAGACACTCCCATTCTTGTCCTTTCAAATAAAATAAAAACAAACTTTAGACACTTTATTTATTTATTTATTTGTTTGTTTGTTTGTTTGTTTATTTATTTACTTATTTATTTATTGGTTCGATTTATATGCCACCCTTCTCCGGAGACTCAGGGTGGCTTACAATGTGTTAAGCAATAGCCTTCATACTTTGGTATATACCTGCTTAGTAGGGCTTTCGGCCCCCCCAAGCGGTGTTCTTTTTTATACAAAGTCAGCTTATTGCCCCCACAATCCGGGTCCTCATTTTACCTACCTCAGAAAGATGGAAGGCTGAGTCAACCTTGAGCCTGGTGAGATTTGAACTCACAGTAATTGCAGGCAGTGGCAACTAAGTGCTACTTAACAGCACTTTAGTCTGCTGCACCACCAAGGCTCTTCGAGATATATATATATATATATATATATATATATATATATATATATATATA
>WNWU01000177.1:118075-157654 GCA_012654045.1 Ptyas mucosa | reverse complement strand
TATATATATATATATATATATATATATATATATATATATATATATATTTACTTACCCCTTATCTTGATGTTCATAATTAATCTTAAAATAAGACCCTGAAATCACAGGTCTTTTCCAGAGTCTCTGATGTGATGAAATGCTTGTCTCCACGTAGCAATATATTCACTCTACAAATATACACAGAGGAATAACAGAGCAAATGAGCAACTGCATATTTTTCCCCCTGATTCTCCAATTTTAGTTTGGCATTGGACATGACAGCTGTGACCTGATCACTCACAACCATCCATTTACACAAATCTAGTCTGTACCTTATGAAGCAATGCAATTTACTGGAAGATAAAGCACATGAAAGAGCTACTGTAAGCAACCTCGAAGGTGCCTTTGGAAGTGCTGAGGTCACATCAAAGAAGTTGATCCATGGGCCAATCTGGTTTACAGCCAGGTTTCTTTAGATGTGACAGCTGAACTAATGTTCCAACAATGACAAAGTGGGCTTCTGATTAAAAGTAAAGAAATCAAGCTGAAGACAAGGTTCATTGTAATAATATAATATCGATTCTGAGAGCTTTATGGATCAAGGATCTCTCAGTAGCAGTCTTAGACATATCATCTAAGCATTGACCTGTCCTTCTGGTTCCATATCTATCAGTTCTTTAGCTGACAGCAACCGTTCTAGTTCTATATCTGTTATCAGCAAAGGCAACCAGGTTTTTTTCCATTAACACTCACTCCTCCAGAAATGAGCTCTATGTGCATTCAAAAACAGAAATAACTAGAAAATGATGAATGCCAGCTTTCTTCAACCTGGCAACCTTCGTATATGTTGAAACTGCTGCTCTTAGAATTATTATACTGAGGGGAGCTGGTGGGACGATAACCCAACAGATCTGGGTGTCAGGCTGAGAAAGACTGGCTTATTTGAGAGTCATTTACCACTCTAGTGGCAGATGCTAATAACTTTGAAGTGGCAAAATCAACCACTGTCATGAGTGAAGAGACATGAATAAGACTGAGCAAAGCAATCACATTATTTTTCAAGGCAGCAAAGGAAGTTTGCTTCTCCAACACTACTGCATTTGCACAATGTCTGCCTGTGGAGGTTTTCTGAGTGGCAAGGGAATGTTTTATAATGGTCCAGGGGACAGGTATGGCTAAGCATCAGAAGCAAAGTAGTCTATTACTGTCACAAGTGAAATTTTGGCAGTGATGTGCCTCTTCGTTTCAACTTGCTATTATAGTAGTGGGGGGGGGGGTAGAGGTTGCTTTAGAATGGGTTAGCTGGAGAAACAAAACCTCTACAATTCCACTGAAGACCGTAAGAGCCTGAAACCTTTTCAAGGACATCATAACAGGTATGGAACAGAAGCAGATGGTTCCCATAACAAAGTTAACTTGTTTACATGGACTACGTGAGAAGTTGGGGGTTTGGCTGGGGAAATTATTGTTTAATTCTATGAACTGATGTTTGAGATCCTAAGAGTAAGATTTGCTTCAACATTACCATGCAGTGTATTCAACAAATAGTAAGATTTTTGGTACCAGAATGAACCTGGATTTTTATTTGGATTCTTGAGCTGAATGTTGACAATTACTGTACTTTTTGGAGTATAAGATGCATTTTCTTTCCCCCTAAAAGACGGTGGAAATGCAGTGGTGGGTTCCGACCGGTTCGCAAGAACCGGTAGTAAAACCGGCATGAGGCACCATCCACCGCCCCAGATATTGTCATCAGCAATCTGCGCATGCGCAGAAGCAAGGCATGCACACAAGCGAAGAGAAGGCATACGCGCAATTGTGTTGTGAACCGGTAGTAAAGGTAAGTAGAACCCTCCCCTGTGGAAATGTTGGTGCGTCTTATAGACCGAATATGGCCATTTTTGGCCTCCCAAAACCCCGCCCTGCATGTCCCCTTTTCTCTAAACATGGGCCCCTTTTTTGCAAAAACGGGATGCGCAGAGGGTTTGGGAGGCCTGCAGAGTGCTCCTGGGGGCTGGGGAGGGCAATAACAGGACATATGGGGGGCAGGTTGGGAGGCCAAAAATGGGACAGACAGAGGGTTTGGGAGGCCTGCAGAGTGTTTCTGGGGGCTGGGGAGGGCAAAAACAGGACACGTGGGGGTTCATGAGGCCCAAAATGGGCCCATTTGTTGCAAAAATGGGCCCATTTTTCACAAAAATTGGATGTGCAGAGGGTTTGAGAGGCCTGCTGAATGCTCCTGGGGACCGGGAAGGGCAAAAACTAGATGCACAGAGCAGTGGTAGGTTGCTACCTGTTCACCCCAGTTCGGGCGAACTGGTAGCAGAGGCAGCGGGAGGCTCCACCTGCCCACCTGGATGCTTCTGTGCATGCACAGAAGCGTCGTAAGCGTGAGCGTACATGTGCCCACAAGCAAACCAGTAGCAACGGGTTTTGAAACCTGCCCCTGGCGCGGAGGCCAAAAACTATTCTTTTTTCTGTTTTCCTCTTCGAAATCTTGGTGCATCTTATACTCTGGTGCATTTTATAATCCGAAAAATACAGGTACATATGATGAGCATCAGGTTGATGGAATCTGTCTAGATTGAAAAACACTTAAGAAATGAGTGAATCAATAGATACAGTATATTCATTTCCTAGATTCCAGAAAGGTCATCTTGTCTTTCAGAGTCCTGTTTGTGCCTAGTGACTGTATGCACAAATCCCTGTAGTTTTCTTGGTAATATTTCAGAAGTAGGTTGCCATTGCCTGCTTCCTAGGACTGAGGGACAGGACCAGCCCAATATTATCCAGCTATGTGGGAATCACATCAGGATGCAGGATGAACAGACATAACAGACAACAGTTAGAGAAGTAGCAAGTGAGCCACAGAAGGAATAAGGGTTGACAAACATCTTAAAAGGGACCAGTGGTAAAATCCAATTTTTTTTTTAGTACTGGTTCTGTGGGTGTGGCTTGGTAGGCATGGCTTGGTGGGCGTGGCAGGGGAAGGATACTGCAAAATCTCCATTCCCTCCTACTCCTGGGAGAAAGATATTGCAAAATCTCCATTCCCACCCCACTCTGGGGCCAGCCAGAGGTGGTATATGTCGGTTCTCCAAACTGCTCAACAGAACCTGCTGGATTTCACCCCTGGAAAGGACCCTCTCTAGTTTCTTGGACTGTAAAAGCAAGGAGAGAGAAGTATACTTTCAGACTTGCAAGACTCTGTTAATGTAATCTTGCAATAAAGTTGGAACTCATATTTGTGGATGTGCTTCTTGCCTGGACTATCTTGTAAGGCAGACAATGACCAAGGAGGGACTAAAACTCATGGTCTCCTGGTTTCTAGCCTGGGGCCTTAACCATTACACTGAACTGGCTCTGATCTGTGGAAAAACCAATAAAACTCCCTTTTATATGACCACCATGTTCTGTAAGATCATTTCCAGGAGCATCCACAGGCTGTGTTCAAAAAAAAGCCAAGATGACAACCACAACAGTGTGATCAAAGGTTTTATGTGCATCACACATAAAAAGAGAAGGAGCTTTGACTGTTCTGTCATGGCCATTATCTTTATTTTATTTTTTTAAAACCACACCTTACAAGTGCACTTTCAGCTAAAAGTTTTGCTATAGAATTCTCCATCACAGTCAGGAAATAGGAATTCATAAAGGAATTCAATCTTTGTAATACACACACACCAGTGGTGAAATCCGAACTGGTTTGCTACCGGTTTGCTGACCGCGCATGTGCACTGCGCACCAAACGCAGTGATCTCCTGCTTTCTAGCGAAATTTCCTGCTTTCAAGCAAAGCTAAACTGCACTGCACAGCTGATTCCCACCCACCCACCCCCACTGTTCTACTTACCTTCCCAAGCCTCCTTTTGGTGCGTGCTGCGGGTGCACGCATGCACAGTACGCAGCAAAAGGAGGCTTGGGAAGGTAAGTAGAACAGCGGGGGGATCAGCTGTGGTGCGCAATTTAGCTTTGCTAGAAAGCAGGATTTCCTGCTTTCTAGCAAAGCTAAACCCCGCTGCACAGCTGATCGTCAGAAATACTGGTTCGGAAGAACCGGTAGCTTTTTTTAACTACTGGTTCGCCCGAATTGATAGCTTTTTAAATTGCCAGTTCAAGTGAACCGGTAACTAACACTTCACCCAAAACGGTAGCTTTTTTTAACTACTGGTTCACCCGAACCGGTAGTTTTTATCACTGCTGGTTCGCCCAAACCGAAGCATATCAGTAGCATTTCACCCCTGACACACACGTAGATGTACATGTATGTGTGTTCTGGTGCGTACCTGCATTGGGGGGAAGGCTAGAGACCAGAACACTTGCTTTCCCTCAAGAAAATTCTACAAGAAGATCCCCTGTAGAAACAATAAGGAAGTAGATTTTTGGATAAATGTTGTCTAAATCTCTAAGGCAGCGTTTCTCAAGCTTGGCAACTTTAAGATGTGTGAATTTCAACTCCTAGAATTCCCCATGCAGCATTTTAGGAGTGGAAATCTATGCAGCTTAAAGTTGTCAAGCTTGAGAAATACTGCTCTGAAGCATTGCTGTTTATCAGAAAATGCATCGCAGTCAATCAGAGTAAAGGATATGGGGTCTCCTGCCTGAGAAGCGGTTGAAGACCTCCAAAGTTCCTTCCAACTTTATTATTCTGTATTCTATGGTCTAAATGCACTGATATCTCAGCAGGTGGGAGTACCTAGCTCAATTTATCTAGACTTGAAATCTAAGCTAATTAAACCTGATTAGCCCTTGGATGTGAGCTTCACAGAGAATCCCAGGACTATAGACTAGTCTGGGAAGTTGAGAAACTATCCAGTAACATGTCACTAGTAAGGCTTTTTCACATTGCTGCTCAGGAAACTACACAGACATGTCCATGAGGTCATCAGAAGTCAAGACTGGTTAAAGGAGAGTTAAGAACTATGTCCAAGTCTCCTTAATACACCAGTTAACTGACTGAGCCTCTTGTGCTCATCTTTTCAACAATATTTTAGTGGTAAGATCCCACCTCCCAAGATGCCTATATGTATGCCATACCAAAAATATAAGGATGCCAGTGAACACTTCTTCAATTGTTCAGTTAATCAACTGTGAAAATAAATGAATACAACAATCTGCAGCAATTAGTCCTCTCTGATGACCGAGATGCATCAGAATCCTACTGTTTATTCTCTACCCAACCTTACAAAAGAGACAGATTGAGAATGGGAGTCTGACATTGTGACGCCATCAAAGTTGAGACCAGCCAGAGCATTAGAAAAACTCAAAGATGCAGTACAAAATCGGAATATGTGGAAAGACCTGGTTCATAAAATCACCAAGAGTTGGACACAACTGAATGGATAATATCATCATCACCACCACCATCCTTAAACAGTTTCCATCAGGAGGAATCATGCAGTGATTTTAAAGTACTCAAGAGTGCACTGCACACATGTACTGTAAACTCACTTCCTCTAACAAATCCCCCAAAAACCCATTGTGTTGCACTTTTTAGAGCAATCACCTAGGGCTGAGAAGATCACAGCTGAAATTCTACTTTGTCAGAAAACTCTTTACTCCAACTGCTTGTCTCTCCTTGACCTCAGCTACTTGACATTTTGACCTCACGTACTTCACAGAATGGTTATGTGGACAAGAAATGCCCTGAGCTCTTCAGAGGAAAAAGAAATCTCCAAAATATTATAAGGCAACAGATACCAGGCAATTACCTCCCTATGTCTATCCTCTGTTCTGGCCACTTATTCCACTTTCTTTCACCCTGTACAGAAAAAGGTGTTCTGAGGAGTAGGATTGTCACTGAATATCTGATAAACAACTGTGTTATTAAATCTGGTATGGTATTAATATTGCTTTTATAGGGTCACACACAAAGATAACTATGATGCATCATCTGCATTTCTTATAAGGGCTCAGAATGATCTTTCTAAACAGTGTAAAATAGTTTGATTTTTAAAGAAGAAATGTTTTGTTTAAAAAGATGATGATGATGATGATGATGATGATGATGATGATGATGATGATGATGATGATATATGACAGACAGGGCTTTGAAAGCATGGAGAAAATATGCAGTTCAAGGCCAAGTAGCAGACTGCATTTGTTATGGGATGATGGTAGCTCCTTTGATAATGAAACATCTGCAAAAAGAAAACCAAGCTTGTAAAATACCAACAACACAACAGATAGGACTTTGTCTGATCCAGGGCAACTTCTTTTACTATGCCAACTTCTTCCCCCATTTGGATTTTCATATTTTGTATACTGTAAAAATGACCTTTCCCTTTGCTAATGTACATAAGCTAATGCCACTACTAAACTTATGTTATTGGTTTTAACAGTAGCTCAAAGTATCTTATACAATGCCTTTCCACACTTGGCCTCTTGAGAACAAAACATTGCATTGATTTGAGCTATCAGAATATTTATTTATTTATTTATTTATTTATTTATTTATTTATTTATTTATTTGTTCGATTTATATATGCCGCCCTTCTCCGGAGACTCAGGATGGCTTACAATGCATTAAGCAATAGCCTTCATACTTTTGTATATACCTGCTTAGTAGGGCTTTTTGGGGCCCCCGAGCAGTGTTATATTTTATACAAAGTCAGCTTATTGCCCCCACAAACTGGGCCCTCATTTTACCTACCTTGAAAGGATGGAAGGCTGAGTCAACCTTGAGCCTGGTGAGAATTGAACTCACAGTAATTGCAGGCAGCTGGCAGCTAAGTACTGCTTTAACAGCAGTAGTTTAGTCCACTGCACCACCAATAGATAGAATAGATCCTCTACTGTAATTTCTGGTTGGTTATACTAATTTGCAGATACATTGGTATGAAATATCTCCTTTCGCTCCTGCCATAGTCCGTGCCTTGCCTTCACTTTCTTTTTAAGGTTCTTATTAAAAATATTTTTTATTGACAAACATATGCCCCAAAGGTATTTTCTGAAAAGAAAAATTAAGTTTGGTTGCAATGAAATGGGGGTTTTTTATTTCAAATGTTGTCAAACCTTCATACTAAAATAGTAAAATAGTAAAATAGCACAGGTAAGAGATGAGGGCAGAAATGACAAAGACCAGGAAACCTAGAGAAGGTGAGCTCAACATCCTTCCAAACTGCTTTCTAATAAATAGATACTTTATGATTGGTTATATCTAGTCTGGTATCCATTTTGTGAAGGAAACAGAAGAAAGGCGCCCTCCTTATTACAGGAACCCCTCCAAATTGGGAACTGCTGTCCTAAAAAGGTACTTTTTTAAGGCCTGAGGAAGGCTCCATTATTAGCTGTGACCATATTGTAATGAAGGAGGTAGATGTTTGGCAGTTGCTGAAGTGTTTGGTAATGGGTTAAAATTAGCCATCTTCCCTGCCTGTCCACTTCAGCATCCAGCTAAGGATGGTGTCAGTGTTCCAAGTAATGTACCCATTGAAAGCAGAACTCCGAGGCAGATAGATTCCTCAAAGAACAATTTATTGGTTACATCATATTGGAACAACTGGTGAAAACTGACTCTGAAAGTTCCCATGGTTTTCACCTAATTAAAAAGTGAATGTTCCCCTTTTCCCCCTCCCCCGGCATTAGTCATGTTGTCCAATAAAAGTGTCTGCCAGTTGCGCGGTTACTCTACTCCTCCTCTTTCCCATCACCTGTTGAAACGTCCTTGGTTCCCACAGGAAAACCTTTTGTTTTGACTACAAGACCCCGGCTAACTATTTTCTCTACCTCCCTCTCTTGTGGCAACCCTGAAGCCATAAAGCTGGCCTCAGCCATGTTCGCTTCAGGGTTGACAGATGGGGGAAGCAATTAGTTGTTTATGTGCTACAGGGAAGTCATTGTAACAAAATGGCTGAACTCATTACATGAAAGTTTGGAGATCTCAAATCTTCTTTTTGCTGAAATCCTTTCAGTCTACAAACCCAGCTCCTTCCTGCACCAGAAAATGCAACCTGGTAGCCTCTCTTAGCTCTTGGTTTTTCTTTACTGTTAGAAATTAGACAACCTTTGGACAGAAGTTACCCCTATGCCAATTTATTAGTAGGAAAACCTTCAAATTTCTATCTTCAAATTTTAATCAGAGGTTGGTGAAAAATCTGAGTTCTCTCTTTATTCCTTCCCACCTCAATACATAGTTTCTGGCATGTTTCTCTTCTGCCTCAGTTTCCAAAAGAACACTAGCTTTTTCATACGAAGAGAGAAGAATTATGGGGAAATCTTTCCTTTGGTGAAATACTAAAGTAAGCCTCTCTCCTGAAAAGATCCTGCTTAAGACAGAGAGATGGATATTCCCTGTCTTGGAAGCAGCTGTTAATCTCGTGAGAGCCGAGAGGCATCACCACTAGTCTAATGGCCATTTTTCTTCTAGTGACTTAGAGCATCTTCGCTGTATCATCTGGCCATTGCTGACGTGATCTAAAGCCTGTTCCTCATTCATGTTATTTTGGCACACTGATGGTTGGAGGTCTCTAGAAGATGCTATCGGTTAACAGCGGGGGAAATGATCTGCGCCGGGACTGGGTTCTAAAAGGCAGGAAGGCAACTTTGCTCCTTCAGCAAAGAATTCTGTGAAAAATCTGATGGAGAAATAGATACCCATGGGAATGTTTTGCTGCATTGCAGCCAGATTTGGACAGCCCTGTTTTGGTTGAAAAGAAGTCATAATGACCTGGTTCGTGCACGATGCTAATACTCAGCATGACGTGTTAAGTCACAGCCCTAAAATCTCTTCACTCTCAAATTTAGCATGCATGAGCAGAACTCTGTGTGTATATGAATACTATATTTAAAAACCAATTTAGTCCGCTCTGTGATCCTGCATTTCAGTCAACATTCAGCTAAGAAAAAAGAGAAATGTAAGGGAACAACCAACCATCTTAGGCCAGTAATGGTTAACCTTTTCGGCACCAAGTGCTAAAAGCGTGCATGCACACCCATAATGCAATGCACACGAGATGCCTTGCCCCCCACGTATGCATGAGCGACCCTCACGCATGCCCCTGCCTCCCACGTATGCATGCCCTACCCCATGTGCCCTGCCCCGTGTGTGCCCCATGCATATGTGCACAGCCCCAGTGCATGCCCATGTAACCCCCCGTGTGCATCCTGCCCCCATGCATGTGCACGAGATCCCCGTGAATGCGCATGCATCTCCACATGTGCCCTGCCTCCCGTGCATGCGCGGCAGAGACCCAAAAGCCAGCTGGCTGGCGGGAGGTGCACATGCATGCACAGCTGAGCTGAGCTGAGCTGAGCTGGGGCAATGGCTTGTGTGCCCACAGAGAGGGCTTTACATGCCACCTGTGGCACGCGTGCCATAGGTTCGCCATCACGGCCCTAGGCACTAGGCCCACTTCCCTCAATATGGGGAACTAGAGTTACCCAAAGAATATCCTTTTTTTGGATTTGATGCTTTGGGGCTTAATAGTCAGTATCACAGGAATTCCCATCTTCTGCATCTTCTGAATGCAGCCTTTCCTTGATCTTTTATTTGGAAAGAAGCTTTAATTCCGAGTCGTTGTGCATATGGGTTTTATACAAAAGTGGCAACAGAACAATATGGAAAGCATCTTTGCAATGGCTCTAAAAACAGCAATGGTTCTTCCAGGGAAGAATAGCAGATTGAAGACAGTTCCACGTAAGTAAAGCCAACAATTACAGTTAAGAACAGGGAGCTGATGAACAGATTGGCTCCTTCAACCTTCTCTGGGCAAAGAGAGGACATGACATTGCCCAAGATATGCTCCATATGGCTGTTTCTCAAGAGAAGATTGTAAGACAGTTACCAGAAGGTGGGAGAACTGGGAACTGAGAGAATTGGCCACTGCTATATGACATCCAGCTGCAACCAGAGTCCTTCAAAGGACACCGTACTTTCTTCACTAATCACTTTCCTGAAATTACCTATTAAGTACTTTAAAGAGGTTAGATACCCTCAAAATGACAAGGCTGGAAACACTGGGGGAAGGGTGTCCTTAAACCTTAATATGAGGAAATGAAAGTGTTTCTTTAAAAGTTTTAAGCATTTAAAATAAACAGCAAAAAGCAAGACAAGGTTTTAGCTATAGAAAGTTTAAACATATTAAGGACTCTGAAAACATTGGAATATTTGATTTTAGCTAGTAGTTTAATAGACATTGAGATTAATTCTAAAAAAATTAATGTTTTGTGGGAAAGAAAAAATATTTTCAATATTAGAAGCATAATAAGTTAAGCAATTTATAACGGTGTTCAGAAACAGTTTTAAGGAATTATAGTGGGACTTTGAATCATTGATGTCAGCTGTGTTGTCTGTTCTTAGGAATAGTCTGAAATGATCGTCTCAAATGAAACTGTTATAAAAATGATTTGCAATAAATCTGAGAAAGTGAATAAGATTTTTTTATTAGACATACAAAAAAAATTAGATGAGGCTTTAAAAATTAAAAAGGAAGTAAGAACTCCCAGAGACTAATTGGAATAATTTCTTCTTGCTGGACTTACAAAAGATGCTTTTTAAAAGTATAAATAAATTTGAGACAAGGATGTACAGTCATCTGAATAGATTAAAGAGTAAGAATGTTTTAGACAAAAGGAAGGAACACATAACTGGTTTATTCAATCAAGGTTAAAATGGAACATGTTATTTTAGATAGGTCTTTTTGGATGACATCTTGGTAACATCTCGACTGGAAAAATGTTGGGTATCGGATTTGCCAACAGGTAATATAGCATTTAAGCCTTTTCCCCTATGTTCACTTTATGTATCCTAATCTGACAGCATCTAAATTGGCTTAGTATCTAATTGTCTTTTTCTTTAAAGTAAGGGATCTTTTTGAGCTTGCTCTCTTTAAATGAGATGTTGTCCCTTTATTCATGTTAAATTTAGCCTTTTATTTATATTAGGATACTGGGACCACTGTAATGCTCTCTATATGGGGCTCCCCTTGAAGAGCACCCGGAGGCTCCAACTGGTCCAGAACGCAGCCGCGTGGGTAGTGACAGGAGCAGCATGGCGCTCCCACATAACACCGCTCCTGCGCGAGCTGCACTGGCTCCTGGTGGTCTTCCGGGCGCGCTTCAAGGTGTTGGTGATCACCTTTAAAGCACTCCATGGCATAGGGCCTAGTTATCTCCGAGACCGCCTGCTGTCACCGATGACCTCCCATCGACCCGTGCGCTCCCACAGAGAGGGCCTCCTCAGGGTGCCATCAGCCAAACAATGTAGGCTGGTGACCCCCAGGGGGAGAGCCTTCTCTGTGGGGGCACCCACCCTCTGGAACCAGTTGCCCCTGGAGATTAGGAGAATTCATGACCTCAGTGCCTTCCGCCGTGCCCTTAAAACACATTTTTTCCAACAAGCCGGGCTGGCTTAAGAAGAAATTTTAAATTTTAATTGGTTTGTTAGTTTTAATTCTGGAGCCAAATTTATATATATTTTAATTGTTTTAATATTTGCATTTTATGTTTTTATTTCTGGCTGTACACCGCCCTGAGTCCTCAGGGAGAAGGGCGGTATATAAATTGGAAATAAAATAAAAAAAATAAAAATAAATAATGCCTTGCGAATTAGTTTATAGTTTACAGTTAAGAGCTGAGATATGGAATGGTGATTTTTACATTTATTAATCAATGTTATTATTTTGAGGCTCTTTTCAACTATTTGTGGTGCCTGCATAGGAGGTTATTTATTCGATTTGCCTATACAGTAGTTAAGAGTTGAGTTGTGGGATGGAGAATTTTATATCTGTTAATTAAGAGGAAGTGAAAGGATAGTGAAATTATTTATACTTGTGATGAGGATGGCAAGTCACTTTGTGTGTTTTTTCTTTTTTTCTCTCTTCCTATTTTTTCTCTCTTCCTATTTTTTCTTTCTTTTCTATATTCTTGCACCTTTTATTCACTCTATTTTTTCCTTTCCTTTTCAGTGCTTATTATCTTTTACTATTCCATATCTATTTATTTTCTATTAAATCTCTTAATAAAATTAAAAACAATAAAATACACTGGATCAGCAACGAAGATTATTTCTTTGGGGAACTAGATATATTTGACAGAATGTCCATCTCACACCAAGAGTTATGGTCTATTGATAGACTGTGACTGTTTCCATAAATCTGTCTCTCTAACAGCAATCTCATTCTAGAATTTGCCTTGCTCAGAAGTAAAATCATATTCCAACTCCTAATTATTTTTAAAAGGGAATTTGAAAGGCCTGGATGTCCCAAACATTGTTTTAACCAGAAGCTCAGAAAGGCTAAGGACTCTCTCCAGTTCAGAATCGTTTATTATGTTGTAAAATGTGGCAAGTTCATCCTGATTCTAGTAGTACTCAGATTCAATCAAGCAATAAAGAAAAAATATTTAAAGAAAAAAAATCTAGATTGAGACACCATTATGAAAGAGGGGTGAAACAGGGATGCCCATTTGCCCTTCTGTACATGATCTCTGAAGTTGGAGCAAAGTCTTTTCTGCTTCTCACTTACCCATGTACCTTCCAAGAATAATCCAGGTCAGGGGTGTCAAACTCAAAGCCCGCAGGCCAGATCTGGCCCACAGGGTGCTTAGATTTGGCCCGTGGGGCCACCCTGGAAATAGCAAAGTACTGGCCCATAGTGCCTCTGCCAGAGAAAATGGAGCTTGGGAGGGCCATGTGTGACCCTACCAAGCTCTGTTTTCAGTTGCGATGGCCTCCTGCAGCACTCTGCCAGTGAAAACAGAGCTCAGGAGGGCCGCATGCAGCCCTCCCGAGCTCTGTTTTCACTGGCAGAGCACTGCAGGAGGCCGTCACAGCTGAAAACAGAGCCTGGGAGGGGTGCCTCTGACACAAATGATTTCAAGCTGGCCACGCCCACCCTGGCCACACCACCCGGCTCCCGAGGTCAGACATAACCCTCATGTGGCCCTCAATAAAATCTAGTTTGATACTTCTGATCCAGGTGAAACAAGACAGTATGAGTTGTGTGGGCAGAGAATGTCTTTCAGGAGCAGACCGTGTAGGTAGCAGGTGGTATATTTCGGCCACACACAGCTTCACGAACAATTTCCTCTTACGTATACAAAATACTTAGACACTCGCCTGCCTTCTGGTATCTCTGTCCATAGTCAGTCACCTATACCATCCGATGACTTTCACCGATAAGCGGCATTAATTATTAAGGCAGAAATCTTGTCAGTGTTTAAAGTGTGAGAAATCGACAAAGCAGCGAGCATGGAAGGAATAAATCCACCGCTGATAAGCTGTTTAAATCAAATTCCAAAAGGTCAGCACTGCCAGCCACGTCCAAACTGATGCCATTCTAAGCGCATGATAATGTATCTCAGAGTCGGTTGTTTTTTCCAATGCTTGTATATCTAAAATCCAGCATTAATCTGAGCACTCTCTCATAGAATCAGCTTTGCAAGCCAGGTAGCAGCAACAGATGGATCAAACCAATCCAGGCTTTCAATCTCTTCCGCCTCTTGCTCCAAGAGATAAATAATGAGCACGCATTTATCTTTTTATTTTGATTACCGTGTTTCTGATAGACTTCACAGAGCAGCTTGAATTAAATCAGGAAACATTTCAAGGACACTTTGGCTATATTGTTTTCTGGATGAGTAATGACAATGAAATGCAATTCCTTGAAAGGATGAGTGATCAATATGCAGAATGCTTTTCCCATCACCCAACAAACATGATAGATCACCCTTGCTTTCTCTGATCCTTAGCTGAAAAGCAGAAAGAGACTAAATCAAAAACTCAAAACAAAACATGGGATGTTTTAGTGCTTTCCTGGCCAACAGCCACCCTGGGGATGATGAATATGAACCATGGTTTCAGCTATTTAAAAAAAAACAGGGCAAACCATTTTAGACCAGGGTAGCAACAAGTTAAAAAAAAAAAGTCCTTAAAAAAACCTCCCATCTCATTTAACTAATGGTTATATTGATCTTTTGGCAATTTTTCAAACATTTATATATACGGGGTGGGAAACTGTTAGCCTGAAGACCAATAGATGTTCGTCATCTAGTCTGTAAATAGTTTGGTTTGACCCCGCTGTTGTTTATTTATTTCTTTGTTAGATTCTAGTTGGTCTTTCCTTCAGGAACTCAGGGTTGTAGTTCTAGCAGATATTCCTCCTGTTATTTCCTGAGGTCAATCTTTATTACGGTCACAGACCAGCAAATGAAAGCATTAAAACATAATAATAGCAGTAAAAAATAAAAGACAGACAGACCGAATAATATATTGTGATTGGTGGTGGATTAACCACTTTGCCTAATTTTACATACAGCATAGCAGAATTTGGCCACATTCAGAGAAACCAGCCTGTTTCCCCTAAAATAAGACATCCCCTGATAATAAGCCCAATTGGGATTTTGAGCGCTAAAATACCCCTCCCCCCCGGTAAATAAGCCCTCCCTGAAAATATTTAAATGCATGCACAGCAGGTCTCTGCCATTTCCTCTGGTTTCTTCCACGTGCCCCAAAATAATAAGACCTCCCTGTAAATAAGAGGAGCTCTGGTGGCTCAGCAGACTAAAGCAGTGTTATTAACTGTTATTAACATCAGCTGCCTGCAATTACTGCAAGTTCAAATCCCACCAGGCTCAAGGTTGACTCAGCCTCCATCCTTTCTAAGGTAGGTAAAATGAGGACCCAGTTTGTGGGGGCAATAAGCTGACTTTGTATAAAATATACAAACGTATGAAGGCTATTGCTTAATGCATTGTAAGTCACCCTGAGTTTCCGGAGAAGGGCGGCATATAAATCAAAATTTTAAAATAAAATAAAATAAGGCCAAGCGCTTATTTCAGGGTTCAAGAAAATATAGGACAGGGTCTTATTTTCAGGGAAACACGGTACTTCATACCAGTGGTAGGATTCAAGTAATTTAACAACTGGTTCTCTGCCCTAATGATTTCTTCCAACAACCAGTTTGCTAAACTGCTCAGAAAGTTAACAACCGGTTCTCCCGAAGTGGTGCGAACCAGCTGAATTCCACCACTGCTTCATATTGATTTGATAACAGTAGTTGCACGTAAAAAAAAGATCAGTATTTCCTGGATATTTTATTAGGTAAGGTGTTATGAATTGAGTCCCTGAGTTCCTATAGAAGATGCTGTATAGCAGGACATGAGCTATTGTTTCAATGGTCCCTTCCCATCGGGGCACAATCTCAGCTCATATGGTAATTTTTTGCATCAGCCCCCCTAAAACTGCTGTGGGAAATTATTCCCTACAATAACAGCCACATGAATAAGCATTCACGAAGTCTGCCCCTTTTTGAAAAGTCTCAACTAAGTCTTACCCCTTTCACCATTTATTCACCAGGAAAACCCAAATGATTTGGGGTTCTCGTCTGTTTCTTTCTTTCTTTCTTTGACTTTCTTTCTTTGTCTTTCTTTCTTCTTTCTTTCTTTGTCTTTCTTTCTTCTTTCTTTCTTTTATCTCTCTCTTCTTTCTTCTGCTATAGGACATCAGCCATGTGCCTATAGTGTACAACATAAATATAAATTAGCAGTGCACAACTGGGTTTTTTCTTTTTCCCCCAAGCAATGATGACCCAGTTGATGCAATAATACACACACTGGCTCTACAACTAGGTTTGCAAAGAAAAAGAAACAGCTGGCTTTGTTTGCCTGAAATAATTCAGTCCTTGGCAGGTACAACTGTGACAAATGCATAGTCTGTTTAACTGGTATCTTTGCCTGCAACTTCATTTGCAGGGTTATCACTGACGTAGCAAGAACTGCCTGATTTCTTCCTACATGGCAGCATTTCTTTTCTTAGTGAGCCTCCCTGAGGCCACATTTGTTAGCACATCCTGCACAGAATAAATAATTGATTTATATTGATAAAACGGTTCTGAATTCAAGTCTTCTTAGCCGGAAAGTAAATGTTCTGCTATTACTGGGTTCATTTGCCCTATTGAGCTATTTCTCAGAACAAGTTAGTGATGGTTTTGCAGCATCTTCTAGACTAGGATTGCCCAACCTGCCCTCCTCCAGTTGCCATGGGACTACAGTTGAAACTATGTTTAAGCATGTTCATGTATTGTGAAACTGTGAGCATCCTAGATCCAAAACCACTAGAGAATTCCTGGAAGCCTGCCACTTAGACAAATTTCCCATTAACAGGCACACAGAGATAAACAACTTCTACATCGGGGTGAAATCCAGCAGGTTCTGGAGAACCGGTAGCGGAAATTTTGAATAATTCAGAGAACCACCTCTGGCTGGCTCCAGAGTGAGGTGGGAATGGGAATTTTGCAGTATCCTTCCCCTGGAGTGGGGTGGGAGTGAAGATTTTGCAATATCCTTCCCCTGGAGTAGGGTGGGAATAGAGATTTTGCAGTATTCTTCCCCTCCCATGCCCACCAAGCCATGCCCACAGAACCTGTAATTTAAAAATATGAATTTCACCACTGTTCTATATACTATTCAAAAGAGACAATCAGAAAGCCAAAAAGGAAACAAAAAGACCAAATCACCACCTCACTAGCAATCAACATCCAGTTGAGCAGAGATCAACACCAGCATTAACGACAGAACAACAATCAAGAAGTAAAGAAAACCCCAATCAAGGAACCACCAACACAGAACAAACAAGCTAACAGTTAACAACATTCTAATGAAGGAACCACCAAGATCACCATCACCCTGATAAGACAAGCCACTAGCATATAAAATGAGAGCAAGCCTCCACTCCCTTCTAACACTGATGATGTTACCTAGTTTGATAATGAAACGTCCAAAAAAAAAATCTCACCACCAAGCTCAGAGAGCACTAAAGACCGCATAGTTCATAGTTCATAGAGCAAAAACATTTTCTTCTATCTAAACTACTACCCTACCTAGAAAACTCCTCCCATGTAAATGGATAAAGAAATATATTAAAAAGTACAAGGATCAAATCTTGTATGGCACTGTAGTGGTAAACACCACTATAGTCGTAGCCCAAAACAAACTAACATTTAGGCATAGTGCATGTTCACATTAATAAATATGGTGAAAGCATTTCACACTTCATCTGAATTTAATCTTTACAAGAGAAGGGCTCATTAGAAATGGCATAGTGGCTTGCATATTTTAAAGGGAGAAAGATACTACAATTAGAAGACAACCCATTTTACAATAGAAGAGAATATTTATAGCTGGGGGTTGAACTGTGGCGTCCTTGGTTCTCTCTGAGCTTGGTTGTTTATTTGCAGGTGTTTTATTACTCAACTAGGTAACATCATTAGTACAAGTGAGTGTGAGCTTTGCTCCTTGTTTACATATAATAACTTGCCCTGCCAGTTTTGGTGGGGATGTAGTTTCCTCCTTGGTAATTATAAATATATGAGATATATATGTTTTGGAGGACTTTATTAAGTTTGTGTGCTATAATAATGCCATTTGGTTGTAATAGTCTGTTGCTTGTTTCTGAGTCACTGTTGGTATATGGTAATGTTATCTTAACAGAGTATGTTACGGTCCCATCAATATTTTTTTTTAAATTTGATTTATATGCCGCCCTTCTCCGGAGACTCAGGGCGGCTTACAATGCGTTAAGCAATAGCCTTCATACTTTTGTATATTTATACAAAGTCAGCTTATTGCCCCCACAATCTGGGTCTTCATTTCACCTACCTTAGAAAGGATGGAAGGCTGAGTCAACCTTGAGCCTGGTGGGATTTGAACTTGCAGTAATTGCAAGCAGCTGATCTTAATAACAGTGAATTAGTCCACTGCGCCACCAGGACTCTTAAGGATGTACATCTAAATTAAGGATGTACATCTAATAGGATCACAAAAAAAGGTCCTTCTTAGTGGTGGCCCTTCTCTATGGAACATCATTCCCGCAAGGTACAATGTAGTTAGTCCCCACTCTATTGCTTTTCCAAAAGACCCTAAAAATGTGGTTTCATCAGTGGGCCTAGAGACTACAAATGGATATGGAGCAAATCAAGTGATGATTTGATTGTATTGTTGCTGCCAGGGATGAGTTGGGATTTTTTTTATGGGTTTCCATTATGTAGTGGATTTTTAAATGTTGTAAGCTCCCCAGAATTACTTATGTGTGAGTTGGGTGGCTATATAAATTTGTTTAACTGATCTGTCAATAAATCCCTTTCATAGCTTGTGTTTTTTGTACCATATTGAGTTCAGTGATCAAAGAGTTTTTGATAAAGTTGTGTAGGTATCTATTTTGTTGGGAAATGTTGGCTAGGCAGTCTGTTTCCTTTTTTGAATATTCTGGGTTGCTGCAGTGCGTCTGTACTCATCAAAAACATCTCAGAAACAATTAAACAATTAAAAGTCTGCTGCAGTACCCAGCAGATGGCACCATTTTGTTATTGTTTAAACCTCAGTCTAAATTATACAGCAGGGAAATTGATGGTAATTTAACACAGTTATGTTTTGAATACATATTACATAGATCACATTGCATGGATCAGTGGAGAAATCAGAAGCAAATATTTATCTTCTCTATCAAATAGCTAGAGGTGGTTTGGTCACTTCCTGCAACTGATTAAAGGACATGACATGGATAAGCAACTGCTCAGACATCAGAAAGCAGAAGAAATTAAAGTGAACCATTAACTGGGCACAATTCAAGGTGCTGATTATGATCTCTAGAGCCCTTTGTAGCTTAGGTTCTGGATTACTTCCAGATCTCTTTCCCTAAGGCAGTGTTTCTCAACTTGGTAGCTTGAAGATGGGGGGACTTCAACTCCCAGAATCCCCCAGCCAGCGCCAGAAATACTGCCCTAAGGGGTTTCTGCCCATACAATAAGTTCAGGAAGGTTGTTTTTCTCCAGATTCCTTCCGTTTAGGAATGGCTTTTTCAGCTGCAGTTTTCATCTTGTCTGGAACAGCATTTCTACTGAGATCAAAGTAGCAGCCAGCCTATACTTCTTTTTTTTTTAAGCCATTAAAATCTGGCTATTCCAGAGAGTCTTATGGGTAGACTTCTTTTGCTGTTTATTGCAGGGGGAAAAAAAGATAAGTTCTTGGATTTATATTTAAAACTTTTTTCATTGACTGAAGAAAACTCATGCAGTACTGTAAAACCGGATGGTCCAAAGGTTCAGTTAAGCAGTTAATAAGCAATTCTGAAACGTGATTAGAAAAGAAAGCATGCAAATCCTAGGTCCATAAAAGCCCTGATTTCTATTTGGGCTAAGATGGCATTTCCTGATCTCTCAGAGCTCTAAAGCTACCAAAGATCACTGCTTGTAGTCCGTCCGTCCCCTCCGCTCCTCACAAGAAGCAACTGTCTGGAGCACTTGTGGGCAATAGCAAGTCCTCTCCTTGTCCAGAGGGGAATCCTGAAGCACTGATCCATCTACTGGCACTTCAGTGTGGTTATCAGCTTGCTTCAATTCACCATTTCTTTCCCCAGATGTTAGCTTGTATTTCGCCTCATAATAACTGCAACTTGACAACAAGCTGTGCTTTATATGGGGAGTTGAAATACCCAGGAGATAAGTGAGCATGACAAGATATACATTGGGTCTGTAGAACCAAGACATTTCACTGCAGTCATTGAGATTTTACACAGGTAACATTCTAACATATCCTTAAGGCAATTCTGCCATCACAAATAAAATACTCTGCCTTTTGTTGCTCAACCAAATCTCTTTATTTTCTCCTCTTTCTCTCTCTCAAGTTAGATAAGGGGGGGGGGGGGAGACGAAGGCTGAGAGAAGAACAAGATTGTAATGGTCTAAGTCAGTGGTGAAATCCAATTTTTTTTACTACTGGTTCTGTGGGCATGGCTTGGTGGGCGTGGCAGGGGAAGGATACTTCAAAATCTCCATTCCCAAAGTAATTCAAGAATAATATTCACTTCCCTCTATGTCCATCTGTGTCACTTTTACTAGTCCCGGTATTTTATTTTCTGCATTCAATTTTCAAGTCTTTTTAAAGTTAAGTTTTTATAAATCCAAAATCCAAACGAATCTTCTATGCTCACAAATTCCGCCACCTATTCCTTCCGCTTGAGTTCCGGTATTTCAGTCTCTGCATTCAATTTCCAAATCTTTTTAAGTTTAAATCGTTATAAATCCAGAGCCCAAACAAATCTTCTATATGTCACAATCCACATACTAACAGCTGCAAGAATAACATATGCAAAAAATTGGAAGCAAGAAAGAAACCCAAACGAAACAGATTTAATAGAAAAAATTCTAGAATGCGCGGAAATGGACAGGTTAACTAAAGAAATACAAGAAAGAGAAGAATCAGACTACTATAAAATATGGAATAAATGGTATAATTGGTTAAAAATTAGAAACAAACAAAAAACTTAGAGGGCAAATATTACCGGTATAGAAAATGTTATCAGATTAATGAGAGGTGAAGAAATATATAACAAGTAGAATGTCACTTTGAAATAATGCTTAAGAAGGAAACAATCTCTTTTTGTTAATATGTTGTATAAATGTTTGTTGTGTGTATGTTATGTTATGTTTTTTTAATATTTATACTCTAATAAAACTTTTTTTTTTAAATCTCCATTCCCACTCCACTCTGGGGCCAGCCAGAGGTGGTACTTGACAGTTCTCCAAACTACTCAAAATTTCCGCTGCCAGTTCTCCAAACTGCTCAAAAAGTCCGCTACCGGTTCTCCAGAACCTGTCAGAACCTGCTGGATTTCATTCCTGGTCTAAGCATAAGGGGAAACAACATGTTCTTTTGATTTACAAAACATAATGTGGTTTGCTTTGTTCTAAGTTAATACTTTGGATTAACCCAGCCACGTTCACCATGGTTTTCCATGTGATACAAAGCCAGGCTATTTTGCTTTATTCAGTAAAGCATGGTGAATCAAACCATAGTTTAGTATGTGTGATCCGAGTCAAATGCATTGCTTGAATAATAACAAACACACACATTTAACAACGAACTTCTCAGTCACATTCTTTCTCTTCACTCTAAATGGAGTACAGATGTTTTCCTCTCTTAAAAATCATGAGAAATGTGGGCTTAGTAGTTACATGACCCACTTCTATCCAGGGAACTTCTAATTAGTCAGCTAGGCTATGCTGTTTTTCAGCCTGTGGTGAGTTTTCTGTGTAGATGTTGCTATAGAAGAAAATTTCAACCCACATCAGGTTCTGATACAACCTTTTTGAGTATGTGGAGTGTGCCAGAAAGTGGCAACTAAACACTGCCAGCAGTCATTTAAAGAGAGCTTTAATTTAATTCTTGAACGACCACATTTGCAGGAACTCTAGAATTTCCATATACAGACTGTTTCTATTTTTACAACCACTGCAAAAACCGAAGCCAATAATCATTTGTATAACATCATCATCCAAGCAGACTACAGCCTTCTTCATAAAACTTGACCTCTCTGGCTGGATATCCCCTTAGAATGAAAAAGAAAGAAAGAAAAACATTGGATACACATACTTCTTCCATACACCAGCCTGGTTGGCCAAGTATCAGATTCAGCTCCTGCCACATCACAAGGCTAGGCTAAATGCTAGGCTAAATGAAGTCCAGCACAAACTCTTCCACAATTTTCAGATGTTTTGGATGGCATCTTCAAGAATTATTAAATTTTCCATTCCAGTGCATTTCTCAACAGAAATCATAGGAGAGTCAGACTTGAAAGACTTCATAGAATAGAGTCAAAAATTTGGGCAGGAATATTTCAGCCATCCGATTCAACACCTGAATCTAAATTCCTTAGATTGATGGCTGCCTGGTGTTTACTTGAATACATTGGTTAAGGGGACTCCACAATCTTTCTGGGGAATTCTTAGATAGTTCCCACTTCTAGGATGCTTTCTCCTAACATTCAGTGTTATCTTTCTGTCATTTAAATCCCTTAGTTTGTCTCAAAGGTGTTTTTTTCAAAAGGAGGAAGAAGAAAACATTTTGCTTCTCATCCTAGGAACTTCATCAGTTGTGATGGTGGGGAAATAGGATAGGTTTTTGACATGATGGGGTGGTGGTGGTGGTAGAAGGATTGTATTTCTTTACAGTCATCTGGTTGTTAGCACTCTTTCTGAGAGCTTTTGAGGCCACTTGTGGGTTTATCTGTGCCCTCAGGGTCACTTGAATAAGGATGCAATTGGTTGTGGAATCTTCTTAGAACTGCTGCATTCAGTGGTGAAATGCTCTGTGGTTTGCCACCGGTTCACTGCCTGCTCATGTGTGGTGTGCGCCAAACATGCACTGTGCATGCACATGCACAGTGCTTGCCAAACGCATGCTGAGTGCATATGCGCAGTGTGCACCAAACACATGCTGCGTGCATGCTCATGCACAGTATGCACCAAACGCGCACTTTGCAGAAAAAGGAGGCTTAAGAAGGTAAGTAGAACAGCAAGAGGGGGAACAGCTGTTTCCCATATGATTAGATTTGCTAGAAAGCAAATCGTGTGGCACAGCTGATCATCGGAAATATCAATTTGGACAAGCCGGTAGCTTTTATTACTACCGGTTTGCCCGAACTGGTAGCTTTTATTACTACCAGTTTGCCCGAACCTGTGCAAACTGGTAGCATTTCACCCCTGGCTACATTGTAGATTGGAGATAGATGGTGTCTTCTTCCTCTCCCTCTGTTGAGGGATGACTGTTCAATCCTAACATATATGGATCCTTTTACCCCTCTTTCAAACCAATGGTCCTCTTTATCCTGGTCCTGATGGCTGAAAATCTCCACAGACATTTAAACCTGTTAGCTCAGTAATTCTCAACCTGTGGTCCGCAGACCCCTGATTGGGGGGGGGGGGCACAATGTTGTCACAGGAGGGTCCTCAAAGGCTTGAAGAAATGTTATGGTTTAAATCTTGAGTTAAGTCTTGGGGGGTCCATGTCCATGGCCCATGGCTACAAAAGATATTTGAAGGGGGTCCGTGGTGAAGAAAAGATTGGGAACCACTGCCTTAGCCTTCCTTTCCTTCAAAAACAATTCCTATATGTCAAGTAATGGATATCCAAAATAGATTCCGGGCTTACAAAACTTGATAATTACGGTTTAAGTCTTCAAATCCTTCCAAAGATAACCAAGGATACGTTTTTCCATTGTTTGTTTCAAAGGAAACTTTGACTATCTTAGTGTAGCTGGAGTGATTATTGGATCCTTATTGACTGGGAATTCCAGAGTGTGCTAAGATGGTGAAGGTAAGGCTTAAGAGGCAACATAATCAGTTCAGTATCATAACTTTTTCCTCTGGTGAGACCAAAAAAGCTTCCTTTTTGGAAGATTTTTCTCTAATGGGAGAAGACTTACCACTTGACCTTTTGTAATCTATTCTTATTTAAGCAGACTGCCTTTGGTCCTTTTGCTAAAGTTCAGGGGTAGAATAGAGGCTGAAGCCCTGCTTCATAATTTCTGGATCACTGGATCAGGAGCAAATGACGAACTAATTACTTACAGCAAGCGGCGAAATATATTTATTTCAGTTACTCACAAAAAACATGGGCATGAATACTAATGAGAACTCTTATATATCCACTGTGTATTCTTTACATACTTTTGTCTTGAGGGGATGCTTTTCAGATACTGTAGAAGCCCAGGGAACTCTGAAGCTACTACAGTCAAGATGAAAGGTTCTGATGCAGTACAACCATTGTTTTTGTCTTTTTGCTTACCTTCACCACTCTATAAATAGACGGAGTGTCTTATTAAAATGTTCACAAGTTTCATTCTCCGAGAATACAATTACTTACCCAGGAGGAGCCAGTGTTTCATCATCACCAGCAAGGGAATCAAAGAAAAGTACAAGCACTCAGGAGAAACAAAAACCCAAAGCATTTGACAACGTGTTCAACAAAGCTACTGCAGAAAAACAAATATTCAAATGAATAAACGTTTGGTTTTGGGGTTACGTTTTGTTTTTGCTTAAATCCCAGAACAATGGTGACATCCTGTCCAGATGGCCTTTTCTAAACTGAGATTGTTTCGGGTCTAAAAATGCT
Organism: Ptyas mucosa; assembly: GCA_012654045.1. Lineage (NCBI taxonomy): Eukaryota > Metazoa > Chordata > Lepidosauria > Squamata > Colubridae > Ptyas > Ptyas mucosa. Next base: position 133,790 of record WNWU01000177.1, on the reverse strand, counting down.
ATAAATACCTCATTTTCAGAAACGAGAAAGTACGCCCTCAAGGCACCCTCACATCATCAAGGCATTCGTCTTTCAAGGTGTCGTTCCTATTTTGCTTGCACTACTGGAACAGAAAGCAAGCAAAATGCTTCATAGGCCTGATAGTTTGGGAAGGAAGATTTGCTTGGCCCATGGGGATCTTATTCCCCCGTAGGATGTACCAGTGGTGAAATCCAATTTTTTTTACTACCAGTTCTGTGGGCGTGGCTTGGTGGGTGGGGGGTTAATGTGACTGGGTGGGTGTGGCCAACTTTTTTTTTTATTTTAACTTTTCAAAGCATTTTTTCTGCAAATGCAAAAATATGCTTTGAAAAGCCTCTGCCGATCAGGAACACAGCTGGGATCGTCAGAGCCTTTTCAAAGCATTTTTTTAACCACCTCTTCCTCGGAAGAGGTTGCATAAAAATATGCTTTGAAAAGCCTCTGAGATCCCAGCTGAGCCGCGTGATCATCAGAGGCTTTTTTTTTACTTTTAAAAGCATTTTTTCGGCGGAAGAAGTTGTAGAAAAAATGCTTTTAAAAGTAAAAAAAAAAAGCTTCTGAGGATCGTGTGGCTCAGCTGGGCATGGTGGGGGGGGGAGCGCAGGGATTTTTGCTACCAGTTCTCCGAACCACCCGCCACCATCACTACCGGATCGGGCGATCCGGTCTGAACCAGGAGCATTTCACCCCTGCCTGATATTTCAAGTACTCTCTGAACACTTCTAAAAAATACGGTATGCATTTTGGCAATAAGTTCTGACCCGAGAATTGAATGGAACAATCCTTTCTTTTGACTAGGAAACTATTGTTCTATCAATAGAGTAGCCGCTGTCAATGCGCCAATAATGGCTGAGTCGTGCAAAACTGAGATTCCTCCGTTTTATTTCAATTTGGTGGTGGTTTATAGTGCATGGGCTATTTTCATAGTTTTTACATTTTGCCCGCTTCCAAATAGAGGGGAACTTTTATCCCATTTCCCAATAGTTCTATATCTGAATGCAGCAATAAAATTAGAAAGGTCTCCAGAGCTGCACAAATAAAGTTTCTCCATATTGCTGCAATACACCCCATGTGCCTGGATCTCTTTACTATCTTGCAAAACTCATCATCATGCTACTAATGCCATCATAAAGATACTCTTGTTCTGAGAATGTGAGGAATTTAGTGGCAAATCTATGAGCGGGCCTTCTGCAACTGATTCTAGAATTCATACAGGTTCGTGTAAGTACTGTGACATGTCTCAGTTGCTTTTCTGCTGATCAGAATCAGTGATGTGCCAGGACAGATCCTAGGAGGAATGGAGCCTTGTTATTTTCATCTTCCTCCCAGGAGTCTTGTTCAAGAGCACCACAGGGGAGTGCACAAGATTTCTTTTGCAGCAGCTTGGACTGGAAACAGCTAATCCTAAAAAATAGGTCTCTCAAAGCTCTGAATAGTAATATTTATTAGGAAAACACGAAGGACACGGTGGCTCAGTGGCTAAGACGCTGAGCTTGTCGATCGAAAGGTCGGCAGTTCGGCAGTTCGAATCCCTAGTGCTGCGTAATGGAGTGAGCTCCCGTTACTTGCCCCAGCTTCTACCAACCTAGCAGTTCGAAAGCACTTAAAAAATGCAAGTTGAAAAATAGGGACCACCTTTGGTGGGAACGTAACAGCGTTCCATGCGCCTTTGGCATTTAGTCATGCCGGCCACATGATCATGGAGACATCTTCGGACAGCGCTGGCTCTTCGGCTTTGAAATGGAGATGAGCACCACCCCCTAGAGTCAGGAATGACTACACATATGTGGAAGGGGAACCTTTACCTTTACCTTTACCTATTAGGAAAACAGCCCAAGTAGCAGCAGCAGAATTCTAGAAAGGACTATACTTTCAAATGAGAAACCTACATGTAAGCATTTTAGGCTGGGAAGTTTTTTTCCTTTTAACATAAAGGAGATATTTGTCTACTAGGCTTCTTATCAGTGTGAGAACCAGCTTTTGCAGGATGGAAGCAGGGAGTGCGTGCGTGAGCGTACTTCTAGATTCTAGAATGATTCTATATGAAAAGACATGTATCCAGCAATCAATTTAGCCATAGAGATTAATTTTTAAATGTGACCACAACATCCTAAAGAGAATTAAGAAAGCCAATCAACACGGTTGTTGCTGGTAAAGAATAAATTTGACATGCTCTGATCCTTTGGTCTGCCCCCCCCCCCCCCGAAGCTTGAAGCTTTGAATAAAATAATAGAAGCTTCCAAACAATAGTTAAAAGCAAGGCCATGAGGAGCAAGTTACAGAACTGCAATCGAGATGTAATATAATATATTCTCAACCTGAATATCTTCTAGGGTGTGCAGCACATTGCAGTAGGCAAGCTCAAGCATGAAGGGCATTTATGAGATTTCCAGCTCTGTTGTTGGTGGACCAGCAGCCTAAGAGAGCATTTAGCGCCACATTAGCAGACGAACAAACAGGCAATCCCGGATTCCTTGCCTAGGAGACAGTGAGTCCAACCGGGAGAAAAGGAAGAAGAAGGCATTCATTGCAAGGCTCATTTGAAAACCACAGGCAGGGCAGCAACAACAGTGTGTGTACAGCTTTTGCCCTAAGATGGTATTGACTAAGTCTGCTCTCAGTCAACACATGCGTATTCATAGCCAAGTCAATTGTTTGTATTAGTCCTTTTCTAACCTCCCCAGCCAGCCCCAGCCATGATATACAGGAATTATTTTCATGGCAGCTAGGAGTTCTGCGAAGGTGTCAGCTTGGGAAAGACTGCTTCACACAGTTTCTTGGCAAACTAACAGTTGCTTGGAAGAAAGACGGGATGCAAACCAGTGGTGTGGCTTGGTGGGCGTTGCTTGGTGGGCGTGGCAGGGGAAGGATACTGCAAAATCTCCATCCCCACCCCACTCCTAGGGGAAGGATATTTGAAAATCTCCATTCTCACCCCACTCTGGGGCCAGCCAGAGGTGGTATTTGCCGGTTCTCTGAACTGCTTAAAATTTCCGCTACCGGTTCTCCAGAACCTGTCAGAACCTGCTGGATTTCACCCCTGATGCAAACACAACAAACACATTTCAAACAGACTGCAGTTAAATATCAGTTTTATTGATGCACTTGAGAGAATTGGGTTTTAATCCCTGTTCAGTCTTGGACTCAATGTGATAAATCACCATACAATTCAATGGCTCAAATGTAAAAAGGGGCAATGACTATCTGTAATGCAGGACATGGGATGTCCAATGCCAGCAAAATCAGGAAATCCAGGCAGTTCAAATGAGTATAAAGATTTATTGCAAGCTTAGGCTCTCTACAAGAATCTGACAACTAGCAGTCAAGGGAAATGAGTGGGAGATAAGAAGGTATTCAAAGTGGACTGGACTTAGATCTGTTGCGGGCACTCAGTGACTCGTGACTTATCACATCTTTCACCCAGTGCTGGAATTCAAATTTTTTTTACTACCGGTTCTGAGGGCGTGGCTTGGTGGGCGTGCTGTGGCTTGGTGGGCGTGGCTTGGTGGGCGTGGCAGGGGAAGGATACTGCAAAATCCCCATTCCCTCCCCACTCCTGGAGAAACATATTGCAGAATCTCCATTCCCACCCCACTCTAGGGTCAGCCAGAGGTGGTATTTTCTGGTTCTCTGAACTACACAAAATTTCCACTACCGGTTCTCCGAAACCTGTCAGAACCTGCTGAATAGCACTCCTGCTTTCACCCCTCCCTCGGGCTCATTCTTTGCATCTCCTATTGGGGGGGGTTAACCCCAAACAATATATGTCATCCATCATTTTGGACTTCTGGAGAGGAAAAGTGATAATCAATCAATCAATTACAGAAATGAAATTCTGGAACTAAAATTGTACTATGGATATGCTTCTATATTGCATTTGCCATTCATTGGAAATTCATAAGAGCACAGTGGCTCGCGTGGCTAGGACACTGGGTTAGAGATTAGCAAGACTGTGTTCAGGGCACGAGTGCTGTCATGGAGCAGGGTTGAGCTCCCATTCTTTGCTCTAGCTCCTGCCGGGGACATGAAAGGAGCCCCCTATTGCGTATCTTTTGGGCAATGATGATGTCACTGGCTAATCCTTTCTACCAGAAGCACCTCGGTGCTTCTGACACAAGTGCAATACGATTGGATATTCATCAGTTTGCAAACTTTGAAAATATTTGTAAAACATATTGAAAATACATCAAGACAAAAATAGGACAGGGCAGAGCCCCAAGAACCTCACAGTTCAACCCTGAGCTACAAATATTCTCTTCTATCAGTATGAGAATTGAAAAGGAAAATAAAGAACAATAAGCAGGGATGTTCTCAACAAAATATACATAATATATACATATATGCATAATATATACATATGTATATATGCATAATATATAATGCACAAGAAGACATACAATATGTGATCTTAAGGAAAAATATAAGTATTTTAAACACGCACATTCAATATTTTTACCCAGAACAACATTTGTAAAGAAGAAGGTGGTCTATTAGGACTAACTTTATTCCTATAGCTAATGATGATCATTCTTCAAAGCTTTTGCTGCTGCATTCATTTTTCAGCCAAAGTCATTTTCCACATTTTAAAATACCACTGATGCAAACAAAGCTGTACATATTTAAAAACAATGGAAAAATAAATTGCTTCAGAATTTCCTTTAATGAGGAACAGCTCAGAAATGCTATAAATAAATAACAACAGGAATTTGAATCAATTTAGAAGCCAGAAGAAAAATAGCATACCAACAGTAAGAGTTATTTTGAAGACCTTGTGTTGATTACCCAATTTCTGCAAAATCTTTTGACCAAAAAGAATAATCAATTAAAGGCTCTTGTCAAAGATGTCATATTTACTTATTTGCTTACAATGCCCCCAGTAAAACCTAGAAAGGTTACCGTTTATAATATAATATTAAGCTGGGCTACCTACCTACCTACGGCCAATTCTTAGTGACATGATGAAATAGATTTTAAAAGAATTTTGCTCCATAAAAGTCTAGATAAATAATAACACCCAGTTGATCCGGAGAAGTTAAGGAAGATGGAGTTGGTTGGTAATTGGATGGAGACATCAAAAAATATCAGGATTACATATGGTCACACATGGGGAGAATAAACATTGTGTAGTTGGCTAATAAGGCAAACTGAGCTGAGGTGGCACAGTGGTTAGAGTGCAGTACTGCAGCTACTTCAGCTGACTGCTAGTTCAGCAGATCAGCGGATCAAATCTCACCGGCTCAAGGTCGACTCAGCCTTCCATCCTTCCGAGGTGGGTAAAATGAGGACTCAGATTGTTGAGGGCAATATGCTATTTAGTATACTGTCTGTGGTGTAAGCTGCCCAGAGTCCTCGGAGAGTGGGCGGCATAGAAATATGACTAATAAAATAATAAAATAAAACTACAAATACATGAGGTCTTCGGTCTTCCTCAAGCTGACCACCTCCAAGTGGTTAGACAAGGTTCTCACCGCATCCGTCACATGGACCACTGACATGCTAGAAGTTGTAGTCTAAGATAGCTGGTGAATAAAATCAGACCGAGTATTGTGTTCTCTATGATCCAGGTTGACAAAAGATAAAGAATAAAGTATTCAGCCAATGGTAGCACTGACTGTTCTTGCTGTTGCATATCAATGTTACCAGTTTGGAGATGGTTATCTGAGTCACCAGTACTACTGGGCAATGTGCAAAATTAATGAAACAAAAAATCTTACCATTATATTTGCTAGGCAATACATTCCTGTAAAGTAGCATATCAGCTGACTTTAGCTGATTCAAGTAAGCTAAGTAAGTTTAAACCTGCTTAACGTTTGGATAGGAAACCACCAGGAAATCTCCAGCTGTAGATTAAACTGGAAGTGAAAAATAAGATCCCAGAAGGAAAAAAAATGAACTAATTCTGTTTTCTTACCTCTAAGAAAACTACATGGAGATGCAAGTCACCAAGAACTGAGCTCAGTTAGAAGGAGACATTAGGAGACAAGGACTTTAAATAACATTGATTGCACTTAACTTTCACCTCATCTTCCTATCCTACCAAGTGTTCAAATGCAACAAATACAAAAATTGTTTCAATGTTTGTTTTAGCACTATTACAAATTGAAACCTAAAGATAATCCATGATACTTTGAACATTTTTTTTTTTGTAGCTGCAGAACACCAAAGCAACTTCTTTCATCTGGCATGCATACCATTATATAGATTGAAAGTGGAGCTGAATGACCTTTTCATGTTCCATCAAATCCTGTAATTGTGCAACTATAAAAGGAAGATTACAACCCAGTTGGAGATGGTTATCTGGATGGGTCAGTCTAACCGTAACAGAGGTCTTTTAAGAAAAAAAAATGTGCAAATGTGCGGGGCATTTGTATGAGTTGTACTTCAGTTCCACCAGCTGTGTACAAGGAGCTCTATTTGTAGACTCTCCCTTCTTCTCCTCAACCCCTCCCATCCCAAATCCATTTGACTGTTGCTCATCCAGTGGTCTGCGGCCCTGAAAGAAGGACACAGCTGGACGTGGATTAAATCCAGGCTGAAACTTGCTCAGAAACAGCTTGACTGAAATCAGAGAGACACACTGTCTCTGAACTCAATCCCACCAGGTTCAGTTAGTCCACAATGAGATAAACTAAGTTCAGATTCAATTCTCTATAATGAAAACATTTTCAAATTCATGCATTCTGGATGAAGAACAAAAACAGATTGTGATATGCAGCTTTTTAAAAGAAAAAGAAGAGACCCTAAAGCATTAATAAATAAATAAATCTTTGGGTCAGTTTTTCTGTAGGTATGGTGGTCTGTATTATCCCTCATTTTTGGCCAGTGACTCTCTGAAAGTTGAAGAAAGAGATGGAGGGGCTAATTCTGGCTAAAACAGGACCAAGCCTTAAGAACAAATGCATACCAAGGCAAAATTGAGAAGATAGCAGCAGACGGTAAATGTCATACTTGCAGAGGAGCTGAAGAAACCATGTAGACCATGTAAGAAGATCACACAGATTGATTACAAACAACTGGATAACAAAGGAGCAACAATGGTGCATTGGAATATCTGCAAGAAGTATTACTTGCCTGAAAGTTAGAACTGGTGGGATCATAAAATAGACAAAGTAGTGGAAAATGAAGACACTGAAGTGCTCTGGGACTTAATAATTCAAACGCACAGTCACCTGCTGCATAACACCCCAGACCTAATAATTGTTGAAAAGAAAGGCAAAAAAGTTTGGATAGTGGATGTGGCAGTAGCTGGAGATAGAAGAATAGAAAAGAAACAAGTGGAGAAAAATTGAAAGATCTGCAAATAGAAGTAGAATGACTGCAGCAAAAGAAAGCAAAGATAGTACCAATAGTGATAGACACCTTGGTTAAAATCCCAAAATGTCTGGAGCACCACTTGAACACCATTAGCATTGACTAAATCACTATCAGTCAATTGCAAAAGTCAGCTTTACTTGGAACAGCTTACCTCCTGCGACAATACCTTTAATACTATTAAACCACAACATCTGCCTACCCCAGATTCTTGACAAGGGCTCAATGGGCGAACAAAAATGCCAAATTCAGTCTAAACATCTGACTACATGACCAATGATAATAATATTACTATTTATTTATTTATTTACTTACTTACTTACTTACTTACTTACTTACTTACTTACTTACTTATTTTGTCAAACATGTACAAGATAGCAGGTATAGGTATAAACATAAACACAAACAAAAGAAGTAAGTACAGATAGATGGGGACAGTAAGACAGGGACAGTAGGCACGCTGGTGCACTAACGCAGGCCCCCTTTACAGACCTCTTAGGAGTTGGGTGAGGTTGAAGCTGTGAGGGTTTGAGGCTGTAACAATGGCGTCGGGTAGAGCATTCCAGTCGTTGACCACTCTGTTGCTGAAGTCGTATTTTCTGCAATCAAGTTTGGAGCAGTTTACCTTGAGTTTGTATCGATTGTTTGCCCGAGTATTATTGTGGTTGAAGCTGAAGAAGTCATTGACAGGTAAGACGTTGTAGTGGACAATTTTGTGTACTATGCTTAAATCGGAATGCAGGCAGCACAGTTCCAGATTGTCCAAGCTCAGTATTTCAAGCCTGGTGTCATAAGGGATTCTATTGTGAGTAGAGGAGGATGCACTATGTAGTATTTTTTTTCACCATGGCCTCCATGTATTTATCCCTGGAGTTAAGAAAAGGCATTGTTCCCCAGCCTCACCTAAGACGCTTTTAGAAAGGTCATCCAGGCCTTTTTATGAGGCAGTAAGAAAAATGCAGTGCTTGTTGCCAGAAGCTTATGCAACTGCTTCTAGAAAATTCTGGGAACAGGTAGAGCAAGATGCTTGGCAAAGAAAAGTGAAACTGGAGCCTCCAAGAGCAAGCGACACTATTCATGGGATGACCTCTGTGGAGAAGAAGGAGCAGCAGAAAGACAACGCAGCTGGGATGAGAACACAAGAAAGATGCTAAAATCTTTTCCAAATCCCAAACAAGAGGTTTGAAATCTGGAGCAGGTACACGTTGGAACATGAAACAGACATTCAAATTAAAGCAAACAAAAAAGGTGGCACACAAATGCATTCATCAGACCTGCCCTACAGATCCCAGTGAGTCAGCTCTGAACTCTCTTAAGACACATAATTTGCCTGCTGAAAGGAAGGCATCCCTTAGATTAAATGTCTAGTCCAAGCTTGGTTGGACAGCCTCCCAGTTGTGCATACAATTGGCAGGCTGGATGTAATTATTTCTTCTTAATGAAAGACTTTTTTTCTGGGATATGTAACCACGTAAAAGTCAATTGCCACTCCTTGTTAATATTCATTGTGCTACCAAGCTTTTGACTAAGAACTGAAACTCAATTTGTACTTAGTTTGTACTTTCAAGCTGCAGCTGGTGTCCAAAAGCACACATTTTATGACTAGAAGTGTATCTTTTCCACTAGACCCCAGAAGACTCCTTTTAGGGCAGCCCTATATTTACCGAGATAACACTTTCAATGCTCCTGTCAGATTGTTATGGGAAAGTACCCCAGAAGTGCTCTATTAAAACTTATTTGAATAGAGGGACTCCCTTTACACAGTTCCCAGATGGCTCCCTGTGCTAACATTATTGTGTAACTTTTCCATTTTTTTTCATTTTTTGAGGGAGGGGGAAGAAGCAATGAGAGAACACAGATGGAACATCATAATATTGGAGCCTGTTATTTACATTTATGAGTGAAACCCCCATTCATTATTTCAATGAAGCATGAGAGCTGCAGGGTAAAAGCTTGAGAAAGCCCATTTTCCTGCAGTCCACATAATAAAAAGAGAAACCAATACAAGGCAAGGGGGAAGCTGAATTAGGCCATCCAATGGCTTCAACTCAGATCTGACAATCTGTTTTGACAATCACAGTGGGGATCCTCACTTTTTTCTGTCAGTGTGTAAGAAGTTATGAGCTGGGATAGCCATAACAACAAGTCAACCAATGGGAACTGTTTGGTGACTGAGAGCCATGTCAGACAGCTGGGAGCCTGGGTGTGGCTTAGCTTCACTGGTATATATATATATGTGTGTGTGTGTGTGTGTGTGTGTGTGTGTGTGTGTGTGTATTTCTCCTCAGCCGGGTATTTTCCTACGTAAACCAAGATTTTCAAAATGCAGCCATAGCTCAGTGAAATCACATCCACTAGTTCTAGGCTATTGGTCAGCAAGCAAGCAGTTTGCTGCCTTTTGGGAGACTAATATAGATCTATTTTGGACTAATTAGTCCTCATCATCACCTTCATCACATGTTTCCTCCCCGTAGAGGTCAAGTATTTGTTTTCTTGTCCTATTGTAGGCAGCAAACTGCTTGCTTGCTGACTAATAGCCTAGAACTAGTGGATGTGATTTCACTGAGCTATGGCTGCATTTTGAAAATCTTGGTTTACGTAGGAAAATACCCAGCTGAGGAGAAATACATATAATAATGTATTACAATAAAAATAAATATATTTTTATTGCTTCTGTGATTATATAGATTCTGTGCTTCTGTGATTTCTGGTTCTGGCTTCTGCTGCATGGGTATTGTATACATCCATCATGTTTTATATTATTGTATATAAATAAGTTTCTTTTAATCCTGCTGAATTATTTACTTGTGTGCTGGTTGGACTGCTGCAAACTCTAACACTTTCTTTGTACTTTCTTTATAACAGGGGGCCAGGTTTCAAGGAGCTGAGGAAAAAACCTACTAGCATTGCCAAAAGGGGGAAAAAAGCTTTTCCTGTCCCCATCCAAATAGCATCTACGATGGGTCAACATCTTGCAGCAAGCACACACTACTGTTAAGAACAATTCAAGTCTACTTTTCAGAAGAAGCACATTGTTGGGGTATACCAATAAACCCCAACCTTTTGGGCCCCAGGGACTGGTTCTGGGGAGAGATATTTTTCCGTGGATCAGAGGGCAGTGGTTTTCTATGCTGCCTGTATCCCATGGATGGGGCTTTGCTTGTTTGTGCAGCCCAGTTGCTGGCATGCCATAGACCTGTGTTGGTCCATGGACTAGGGGTTGGGAACTCCTGGGGTGTACAATGTAATATTTACCGAGTGCAAGGTTTAGGTTTAACTATTTGGTCTGAATTTGACTAGATTATATGGAAATCATGCATATGTATGGAGACACTGAGAGCAGAGCTGTGGTTAGTTTCAAGTAGAGCTGAAAAACAAGTGAACCTCATGTCCCAAAGGTGCTTTTTCAGGAGGCAACTGGACTTCCTTGTTTTTTCTTTTGAAGACATTTCGCTTCTCATCCAAGAAGCTTCTTCAGCTCTGACAGGACAGTGGAGAATAGGATTTATACTGTCCTATCAGAGCTGAAGAAGCTTCTTGGATGAGAAGCGAAACATCTTCAAAAGAAAAAAAAAACCAGTTGCCTCCTGAAAAAGCACCTTTGGGGCAACCATGACCTGGATGACTGAGAATCTCTACAGACTTTAAGTGAACCTCATATTGCTACATGAAGATCAAATATATTGTATGCAAATTAAAGGCAGGGAACATCCACCAGAGGATAAGTGCAATTGATCTGTTTCTTTGGACACATTGCCAGCTTAATAAACTAAAAGATTTTATTAGCCCCAGCTTCCTTTGTGAAGGTTAACTTTACTTGATTTGTGTGCTTTTGAGCTTTCCGTGGAAATGTCAGAGCTTCTAGTGTTGGCAGTTTATAGCTTTTGAAGATCTGCTTTTATTTCCCCCCCCCCCTGGGTATTCCTGTGTATTTCTGCCTTGCTTATAGCAGCTGATTTCAACTCATAAACACCCCTCAATTAAATCTGTAGCATATGTGGTTTCTGCACCCACTAAAACCTATTCCCAATATAGTATAATTTTACCCTTGTTCTCAAGGTTTAGTTGCTGGAATCTTTTTTAACCCACCACTATATTTTAGCTTTCATTATCTATTAGTGATTTTTCTTTTCTTATTCATAATAACCAAGGAGCAATATATAAAATAAACATCTTCAGTAGGATTGGTATCTCTTTATTGGCACAGCTTTACGTGGAAAATGCAACTTTTCAAGCATTGCTGAGCTCATCAGAGACTAAAAAAATGGGGACTAGAGCTCCATTTCAAAACTAATTAAAACAATGCAAGACTTCAGTCACTGTGGGCAGGATGCTGATTAACTTAATGCTTAATCTTGCTGAAGTCAGTAGAGTGTAAAAGCCAATCGCTGAGCGTATTTTCTTTTTTCTTTTTTGGTTTTAAAAATGAACTTTATTCAATATAAAAAAGTTAAAATACAACAAAAAACATTCTTAACTCTCTCTATATATATAAAAAACAAAAGAGAGTTACATTCTTATCCTACATGCACACAAAAACTAATTTTCTGTACTTATATTGTGTGAACGTTTACATATATAGTTATAATTTCTTATTGACGGTGTATATTATTTACTTTTAATATCTTACTGTTTTTTGACATTATCATTTTTCCAATGATTCACCCAATCATACCATCTGTCCCATATTTTGAAGTATTGTGACTCTTCCTTTTCGTTTAGTTTTAAAGTTAGTCTGTCCATTTCTGCGCAAGTAAATATTTTTTGAATTATTTGCTGATCTGATGGCATCTGCTCTAATTTCCAAGCTTGGGCTAAGGTTAATCTGGCTGCCGTAATTATGTGTAATGTGATATATTTTATTTCTTTTCTACTACTTTTTTAAAGTATCCCTAATAAAAAAATTTCAGGTTTTAAATCTAAATCTTCTTCTGTTCTTTCTATTATCCAAGTTCTAATTTTCATCCAGAATTTTTTAATTTTTGGGCAAAGCCACCATAGATGATAAAAAGTTCCATTTGATTGTTTGCATTTCCAGCATATCGGATTGAAGCTTGGGTACATTTTTGCCAACCTAGCCGGGGCTTGGTGCCACCTATACCACATCTTATAGTGGTTCTCTTTATATGTTATATGCTGACCGTATTTTCAAAGGAGGAAACCATGAGAATATGTTCAGAAGAAGCAGATGGAAGAAGATAGAATGAAAATTCTGCCTTCATCATCATCATCTTACAGATTGACTGTTTTTCTTTTCAAAACATGTCGATATAGGTAGTCCTCAACATACAGCCACAATTGAGCCAAACATTTCTGTTGCTAAGTAAGACAGTTTTGCCCCATTTTATATGGTCTTTCTTGCCACCGTTGTTAAGCGAATCACTGCCATTATTAAGTTAGGATCACAACTGTTAGGTGAATCTGGCTTCCCCATTGACTTTGCTACTCAGGAGGTCACAAAAGGTGATCACATGACCCCAGGACACAACAACTGTCATAAATATGAACCAGTTGCCAAGCATCCAAATTTTGATCATGTGACCACAGGGATGCTGCAACGGTTATAAGTATGAAAAACAATCATTAGTCATTTTTTGCAGTGCCATTGTAACTTCAAACTAAACAAATGGTTGTAAGTCAAGGACTATCTCAACCTAACAGCTGACGGCAGTTTGCCAGCTGCCAGCAGTTTGGCTGTTCAATTCTCACCAGGCTCAATATTGACTCAGCCTTCCATCCTTCTGAGGTGGGTAAAATGAGGACCCAGATTGTTGTTGGGAGCAATAGGCTGACTCTGTAAACCGCTTAGAGAGGGCTGTAAAGCAATGTGAAGCGATATATAAGTCTAGGTGCTATTGCTATCTATATTTTTCTTCTGTTAACAACCAAGCTAAACCTACTTTTCCATGCTACGACTAAATCTAGATATTATAAACGAAGGGTTTTTTTTTATTATTATTAAATGAGGCTGGACTTGAAAACACTGTATAAGATATTTAGAAGAAGAAGAAGCAAGCGTTCCAATTACTACTTCAGACAGTATCCCTTGTCACAACCAATTTAGGATCAGAAATTAGAATGAGGAGTCTATGATCTGGACATCATGAATTACATTTCAGTTCAATTTCATAAGGCTGCAGGCAGGTAAAACATTTAGAATGGTAGATTGAGTCACGGCAACTGGACTAATTTTACTAACTTTACCTGGATGACTGAGAATCTTTTATCAACATTCAAATTATACTTTTTTAGACTCTTGTGCTATTGATGCAATGTAGTACATTCAAAAAAACCAAAGGCTCACTTTGGAAAAGAAGGTAGGAAGGAAGACAGGAATATGTTGTTTTAAAATAAACTAATCCTACAACCTGTAGAAATAATTTAGTTTTATTATCTTTCTTGATGCACTAATAGCAAGAACATATTTTTAAGGCAAAGTACATAAAACTTCCAGCAGCCAACATTTCCTTTATTTTGATTTAATAAAACTCAATCTTTGCAACCCGCACGTGTTGTATGTTTAAATTCCAGTTGTGGAAAATCTAATTTTATTTAGGCTTCGAACTCTAATTCAAAAGCCAGGTACAGTTGGTTGGTATTGTCAATGTACAGGCATTCATGAACTGGCTTATTTATTTATTTATTTATTTATTTATTTATTTACTTACTTACTTACTTACTTACTTATTTTATATGGCTGCCCATTCACTCTCAGTGACTCTGGATGGCTTACAAACAATAAAAAACCCAACATAAAAGACTAAAGAACAGTAACCTCCTGGCCAGTATAGTATGTGGTGCATGCAAACAGTTAAAAACTAAGCAGACTTCCTGTTAACTCAATTGCTCTGAAGATGGTGCTGGAGTAAAATCCTAGCAATCTTTGGCCATTTCATAGCTGGGGAGCCACATAACCCTGAAGACCAGAAGTTCATCCCCCCTGATTTAAAACAACCAATTTTGTCTTCTTTTAAAACAAACATATGCTGTGAAGTACTCTGTTATTCAAAAACATGACAGAGTGAATTACAGAACAAGATTATCTACTAACAAGAAAGTTACCTTGGGTTGGCCTAGGGCAGGAGTCAAAATATTAAACATGTTATTAGCATGCATCAAAGCAAAAGTTAATGTTTTTCTAATGGGTAACAATTATTATCTTGTAGCTTTCAGGAACCTGGCTGAGCTATTCTGGGCTTTAAACAACTTCCCTACCTATAAAATTAGTACATCCAATGCATTTGTGTTATGCCTCCTACTAGACAAAGCTGCATTTTGCTTATTATAAGGACGGCATGCTCCCATTTTTTTATCAGCTTGATATGGTTAAGCAATCCTGCGTATTTCAACTAACCTATGTTAATCCTGTTAAATGCAAAAAAAAAAAAATTTAAAGAGTAAAAAAGGACTGAAATTAGCAACAGTTTTCATTTTCCTTTATGCATAAGGAACTTTGTTCCTACAATTTATGCTTCATCCACTTTTGACACTCCTAATAGTTAATTGGATTCAGAGATGGGTTACAACAAGGAGACCTCAACCAACTCTTGTAATCATGACATCCACTGCTGTATTCATTAGAACTTCAGGTTTACTTCAGTAGTGGATTGCTCCCAGTTCTGTCCGGTTCTTTAGAACCGGTAGTAAAAGCAGCGGAGGTTCCGCCCACCCCGCCCGGACATCATAATTGACGTTCTGTGCATATGCAGAAGTGCACATGTGCGTGCTCCCGTTGCAAACCAGTAGTAAAGGTAAGTAGAACCCACCCTTGGTTTACTTCCATATCCATGGACTTTGGTGTGCTTAAATGTATTTAAAGAGTCTCTTTTAGAAACAATACTAAGAGGGAACAAGTACAAAACCCTTGTTCTTTTCGGTTGCAGAATCTACTTCAAATTTCCTTCTTTTCGGTTGCAGAATCTACTTCAAATTTCCTTCAAGGACTGGCAAAATTTAACTGCCATACCTGCAGCCGGTCCATGGAGGATGCATGGAAAGGTTCTTTACATATTTCATGCAATCATGCAACATTACGTGTTGTCTCCGTCTGTTGCCTGTATCCTCTGGCCCTGCACCTGGCTTCAGGTTACAGGACTATTACATTAACCAATTCAAATCCTACCTGTCAGTAAAAAGATGAGACAACAATATCCAGCTAAGACAGTGTCATCTCAAGACTGAGAAATCTAGGGTTTTTCATTAAGTGAGAACAAATATGTACATGGGCACTCTATGGAGGGATTGATAAAATGCAATATTCAAGACTCATATAATTTCCTAAAATAAAAATATAGCTATTATATGTTGTGTTGTGTTATGTATATTATATTTATTGTATAGTATAGTATAGTATAGTATAGTATAGTATAGTATAGTATAGTAT
>WNWU01000177.1:82595-110590 GCA_012654045.1 Ptyas mucosa | reverse complement strand
TATCTATCTATCTATCTATCTATCTATCTATCTATCTATCTATCTATCTATCTATCACAATCCCAGCAAAGATCAGCACCAAACAATTTAGCATTAGCAGCAAAAGATCTTGAATTTTGCATGTGTCCACAGCCTTTTACTTAGTTTAGGCGGTTTCTATCAGGTTGCCATCCAGATTAATTTTTAATTCATTAAAGAATACTTTTCTGCCTGTCTGATTTTATTAAACGGAGTCCATTTCACATGCCCTGACCAGTACTAGCCATCCATTTGGTAACACAAAACAAATCTCTTGCCATTCCTATCCACCACACTACACCACACCCCACTCCTGGAAGATCCTTCCCTGCTGGGTAATTGTCAGGTTGGCAGAATGCTGGGCAACCTCTTTGGAAATGTGTGACTCAGGGAAAAGAAATCTTAAACAAAGCATTCAATCTTAGAGAAGAAACTCTCCATTTTAATGTAATCTTAAACACCCTCCCCTGCAGCAAGTGGGTACTTTTTTAAAGCAGCTATTGAGGAAACTAAATGACAAGATTTTCCAGTCAGAGTTGAGTCACAAAAGAAACACCTGCCCGTATGCTTTCCCCCCCCCCCCCCCCCCCACTCCCCTGGGTATTCAAGGACTTTGCCTGAGAAGAATGCCCTGGCCCTCAGTACAACAAACTACTATTTTTTTAACATTAATTTACCACCCAATCAAGTTCTTCCTAGTCACCTGCACTGTTTTTAGCTGGAAGCTTATTCTATCTTACTTTACATTGTATTGTAAAGTAAGTATGACATTCCTACTATTGCTAACGGAAGGATGGGAAAAAATGGATCGACTTCCGAGCCATTCAAAGGAGCAAAATTCATATTCAGTATGATCCAAATTTTGTTGAAAAGTAGCACCCACAGAAAATGGTACCCGGGATCTAGACAACCGCATGGTATCCATGCAAAATCTTAGTGAAAATAAAACCATAATCTAATAGAAGAGAACAACTTTCAATGGGATTGGCTCGCCGCACCTATGCCAGCAAAGGGGACATGCTGCTGGCCCCATCAATCAGGCAATTTGGGCTGGTGGGGTCCAGAAGAAGAGCCTTCTCTGCTGGGGCTCCTGCCTTTTGAAACATCTTACTCCCTCCCCCCGCCCGAGATCGACTCTCACCCTTCTGACCTTCTATAACAGCCTGAAGACCTGGCTCTGGCAGATGGCTTAGGGCCGCAATAGGGGAGTATCACATTGAAGGTTGTTGATGAATTAAGAGAAAATCCATTTTCCCCTCGTAGATCCTGCTCCCTCACTCCACATCTGTTAACTACAGCTTCACTTGGATTCTAGTTCTATTTTTATTGTTTTTAGAAATATTTATCTTTCATGGTTTGATTGCTTTTAATGTTATAAGCCTCCCAGAGTCACTTCAAAGCAATATGAGTGGCAAACAAATTTTAATAAATAAATAAAAATAAAACTAGAGACTGTTATCAAAGAAAGTAAAGCATGAGGATAGTGACCAAGAGAATATATAAACAGGATCAACATGACTAGAGAATCCAGGTAACAGACAGACAACAACTCAGTTATATATCTGTGTAGTGTAGCATGAGGTTTTGTATTATTATACCGCACGCTTATTTCTACTGCTGGCAACAATAAAGGATCAATGAGAAGGCTGACATATAGTGTACTGCAACCAGTGCAGTAACAGAATAAAAAAAAACTCTACTATAGCTCTCATAACCTTTGGAGCCATGAACAATAATTATTATTGAATTTTAATCCAAACAGGAGGCATGACTATCCCTCTCCTCTCCCTCTCTCTCATATGAGGGAACAGTTTTTACTATAGTGAATTCATCTACAGCAGGGGTGTCAAACTCGATTTCATTGAGGGCCGCATCAGGGTTGTGTTTGACATTGGAGGGGCTGGGAGGGGAGTGGCCAGGGGATGGGCCAGCTCGACATCACTCCTGTCTGGGGCGCCTGTGGTGGCCCAAGCGCTCTGCCAGCAAAAACAGGCTCCATGGCCTCCTGCAACCCTCTGCACGTGGCCTTCCCAAGCTCCGTTTTCCCTGGCAGAGGGTTGCAGGATGTTATGACAGCTGAAAACAAAGCTCAGGAGCCTGTTTTTCTGGCCCCAGGGCCTTGAGTTTGACACCCCTGATCTAGAGGATGGACGAGCATTAGGTAAATATGTCTAGTTCATAGCTAAACATAGGCAATAAATCCTTTTAAAGTGTTTTAATCATTCATCAAATATAAATAACTGTACCATATCTAAAGACATTACATATTTTAAATTTTGATTTAGCTACTCACCTGGTCATATTCAGATATATTACAGAAAGCACCTAGAACTATTCTGGTGATTCAGGTGGCATGCAAGTAAGAAGTTAAATTGAGAGAATTGCACAAAATTTCATAAGAAGTTGTAAGTTTCAAAACAATAACTTTTGAATAATAAGTTGTTCTGCCAACACTTCATTCCCACAGCATTTTCGTCCTTCCAGAGGCTCGAGGAAAGCCTCCAGAGCCTGGGGAGGCCGAAAACACACACACACACACACACCCAGCCGTGATGCAGGAGGCTGAGTAGGCCACGCCCACCCAGCAACCAGGCAGAGAACCAGTTGCTAAATTCTTTAATGAGCGGGGCGGGCAGGCGGGGGAGCATAGGAGTCATGTATGCATGCGTGTGGGGGGGTATTGTGCGCGCATGCGTGGGGGGGGGCGCAATGCATTATGGGTGCCGGCATGCATGCTTTTGGCATATGAAGAGAAAAAGATTAGCCATCACTGACTTAGCCCATTGTTTTTCTATGGTGGGTGCTGAAGAGTGAAATTTCTTATGCACAGTAAGCATGGAAATCAAATAGGCAATGGTAAATTCCATGGCTTTCACTATTTCTGGTCCACTATACCACTGTGCTAGATTTGCAAAATGTTTTTCTATGCACTTAAAAAAACAAGCTGGCTGATGGATACTACAGGGAGTATCCTCTGAACTCTACAAGTATTGTGCCTGCCAAATCTTTGCTCATAAAAGGGATTGGCAAAGCATAAACAAACCTCAATTCTGAGGTTTATTCACAACAATATATTCCATATAGTGCAGCACTAGATGCCCTGGGCAGATCCTGAAAAAGCTAGACTGGATCAAACGTGGTTAGTTCCTGGATACTCCATAGAAAATCTTGGGATTTTCTTGTTCACTAGTCTGAGAAATTTAAAAAAAAAACTGAAAAAAATCATGGGAAACCATTTTTGTAAGTCTGTCAGGAAAACTACATGAATAAACTATGTGACGGGTGTCATCACTTGATGTATTGTGACAGTTTTCTCTTCGCAGAGCTGGGGTGGGCGTGGCCTGCACGTGACACATCTGGCCTGCAGGACGCCAGTTTGACACCCCTGAACTATGTAATCCTATGTAATACCTGAATTTAATTCAAAGAAATCATTTCCATTTTTAAATTATTTGATCAAGACAAGAATAATTTAAAAGGCAATACATCTGGATTCCAGTATTTCAATGCAGGTAGTCCTCAATTTACGATCACAATTTACGTTGCTACGTGAGAAATTTAAGTGAGTTTTGCCCCATTTTACAACTTTTGTGTTTTTACGACTTCACATTTGTTAAGTGAAACACTGCAGTTATGATTAGTAATATCGTTGTTAAGTGAATCTGGCTTTCCCACTGACTTTGCTTGCCAGAAGTTGATAAAAAATTATCACATGACCCCAGGATACTACAGCCATCATAAATATGAACCAGCTGTCAAGCATCTGAATGCAAATCACATGACCATGGGGATGCTGCAACGGTCACAATTGTGAAAAATGGCCATAAGTCACTTTTTCAGTGCCATTATAACTTCAAATGGTCACTAAATGAAATAAGTTGAGGACTACCTGTATATGGGTATGAACGTGTGTGTGAGTATAGTTATATAACACCTTCCTCTACACACAAGTAAACCTAACAAGTCAGCAAATTGAACTGAAAGATAGGTTAAAAACCTTCCCACTGTTATATATTATTCTGCATACAGGCAGGGTTTCCGTTATGAATACGTAATCATATGAATCCCAGCTGAATCAGAAGCTGCTACCCCACCCCGACCAACTTATCTTCTCAAAGACAATTTAAGCAAAGAACTTCAGTCTCCAAGTCTTCAAGTTACAGAGTCACTCCACAATCAGTGTCTCAAGGAATATAGCTATAACTTACCTCTTTCAATATCATCCATAGGAGAAGGTGGAGACACCTTTTCTTTTGGTGGAGAAGATTTGTGGTTGTTTGGCATCTTATTGGTGTGTTTCATTAGCTGCTGCTGGTGGTGCTCAATACGAGACTGCACCTTGCTGCTGCCTTCACCTCTTCATCAAAAAAAATACATGTAAACCTTGAAAAACATGTAATAGTTTGCTTTTCCAACACTTTTTTAAGAATATACAAAATACACAAACTTTTGAGACACGGGTAAATATAATGTCTACTACCCATAATACAGTTGTTACAGACTAGTTATTTCATGAACATGTGCTGAAGTTTTTATTAAAAGAAACAAGTCTAAACTTGCTCAATCTATAGGAAAAAAGTTAAATTTGTTCCAGTATACAATATTAAAGAGATAGAGCATGCTCAGAAATGGGGTTAAAGAAAACAAATAGGAGTTGTCCGAAGACAGAAGAGAATAAAAAAAAAGATTCCCATTTCTCATTGAAATCTTCCAAAATAAACACCTTACATTTCAATAGCCACTATACAAGTGATATGAACATGCAGTAGAGTACAAAAGAAAGAATATTAGAAGAGCTTTGAACCGCCATGCTCTCTCCTCTGTTTGGCATAACAGTAGGGGATACCTGAAAGCTGCTGCTACAGCTTTCAGTTTCAATTAACCATAGTTTAAATTTACATCTGAATCATAAGCTATGGTTGATATTAAAAGCCAAGCAGAAGTGACAGCTTTTGCATTGCACTTTCTACTTACTCTGGAAAATGGGGAAGGGAACACATATGAGGCCAAGGCTTATCAAAACTTTTATCCCAAAGCAACTACCACATTTTAAGAAGGAACAACTCGGCTATTTTTTTCTACCCACCTGGTTTTCTTCACTGTGATATTGCTACTAAGTTTCTCTAGTCTACATTCGCCAGTGTCATGGTTAATTATTAAGATGCATTCTTTTTGATATGGCTTCTTGGAACCCTTGAAAACTGTTACTGGTGGAGTAGAGCCCTATTTTAAATCAGAAAAGAATTACTAGTATCACTACATGGTTTTTTTCTCTCTCTCTTAAGGCAGAGCTCTGTATTTTATTTTAAAAAGCGCTCACATTTCACACATAGCCTCAAGAGTCTCTATTTCATTATAAAAATGAAAAAAGGAAGCCTAATTTAGGATTCACGTTTCATAATGAAATTACGATTTTCAGGTTTTTCACAGAACACTGAATTCAGTCCAGCCCATTTAGTTCCTGGCCTTTATTATATAACCACAAAGAATTTCATTCCATCTCCTTAATTAACATCCTTCCCCAGTTATGAAAAAGCAAGTTTATGTTTGCATCAGCAACTGCAAGCCATTACTGCCATGAATTACTCCCCCCCCTTTTTTTTAACTGTTGAATTTTCTATCAAAATTATAGTGCAACAAACAATTTTTGAAAATACTAGTTTGCTTCAAGATTACATACTGCAATTTTACATTTCTGTTCTATCACAGAAGAGTAACTATGGGGTTTTCTAACTTACTGTTTACTGAAAATATTTTGATCTCTTAACAGAATTGAAGATGAATCTCCCTCATCAAAGGGACTATTATATGTTCTCAGTAAATCAATAAATCGCTTCATATGTCACAAATAACACAAATCATATTATGTTGTGAGGGGTCCTGGGTGCTCTCTGACCTTGCTTGTTTTCTTGCAGACGGTTCATTACCCAAAATAGATAACATCATCAGTATCAAACCCCCTGAGCTACAAATATTCTCATTTATCATGTCATGTTATGCCTGCTACCTGATCTTCCCCACTTGGTTCATCCTATCAGGTGTGGCCAAACAAACCAGGAACTCCACACTTAACAAGGAGAAATTTAAGTAATGTTTGTTCTTGACTTATGAAGAGGAAGAAGCTAGGAGAATTAGGTAACACATGCTTGCCTGCTTTTTGAGAAGTTCTGACTAGTAGGGAACAAGAACTGGAAGTAATTGCACAATTTGCCATAGCACCTTTCCTTAATTAGACTGTCTAAAAGTTGAAGGTTTCTGGCTTATCGTAAAAAAAAAACAGTAAAAGTTCCTTTGCACATCTGAGCAATGGAGTCAGACTAAAAAAATAAGAAAAATAAAGGAAAAGGTATTGTTTTTGGCTAAAGAATGAATCAGATGAAAGATCCATTAGAAACTGAGAAGTAAACAATGAAAAGAAAAAAAAGTATTGCAAAAATACAGAATAAATTTTTCAGTATGTTTGACATTAGCAAAAGCTGCAAACCATGGGGGAGCTTGTCTAATCAGAAATAAAAAGCCATATACATTAAAATGAAAAGTTGGTTTTTAAAGACATCAATATAGATTCTGCATCTCAGGATCAGATTCAGAAATAGAAATTTGGTGAAAATAGAAAGAACCTTTGCAATCAAAATAACCAGAAAGGCTGTCATTTATTAGATGTTCCTTTAATTTGGACAAGAGGCTGGACAATGACTTATGTATTTATTTTGTATTAGGAATTATTTACATTCTTACATATCTACTTCAGATCTGTTATCCTGTTATCATTAATCACTTTTGTGCGGCTATTACAGAGATACTTCTAAACTGGTAGAATGCAAAATCACATGCAGCCAGTATCTGTTGCAGAACACAGATCCTCATAGTAAACACATAAAATACAAATTTTAAGACTGAAGCTTCCATTATACACAGTTCAATAGCATCTTGAAAGTTACCAATCCCCTAATATAATAGTCTATCTGCACCGTCTACCTTGATAATTATATTCTTCATGCACTTACATAAAAGTAATCACACTTAAGATATAGCTATGCCCTTTTAAGGAATACAAAAATCTTACCTCAATATTTGGCAACATTACTGTTACCTGTTCACCTTTACCAACTTCAAGGTTTCCTTCACAAGATGTATCAATTGATGCAGGTTTGAAGTCATCTGAATAAAATCATAAATATTTATGATTCCATAAATATTGATCAACTTACAAGATAAATGGAAAAGTTACATTATTCAATGGAAATCTTTTCTACTAGTAGCTTATCTGTCTTGTTTAGTCTTATTCAGTAGTCCTTAGGAGTAATCCACTACTTATTATAAATTAATAATTAAGTTCCTATATCACTCAACTCTAGTGCCTGGGCTGTTTACCAATGGTTAAAAAAATTAAAACAAAAAAAGCCCAACATAGAACAAGATCAAAGATGGCAGAGATAACAAACCTTCACGGCAACAAAGAAAAAGAAGAAAAGGGGGTTCAATCATGCTCAACAAAGGCCTGGGAAAAGAGCCAGGTCTTTAGGGCCCTTTCAAACTTGAGGGGTGTGTGTCTGTCTGTCTGTCTGTCTGTGTCTGTATCCGTGGATTCAAACCTCAGGGAGAACTTCACTCCAGAGGGCAGGCACTGCTACAGAGAAGGTACTATTTTTTTGCATTTCTAAGCAGCACTCTTACTAAAACATGTCAATCAATTTTAAACAGATCTCCATTTCTAACTAATTATCACGTTCAACAGAAAATAAAGAACTAAAATTCAGAAAGAGAGAAAGATACATTTCAAGTTTCAAATCCAAATAATGCCTCAGCTGCACATTCCCCACACCCATATAACATAGGAGTTACAATTTTGGTAATACGTATTCCTATCCAGTGGAATTAATCACTGCTCTGATCCAACCTATAGCTCTCCAAAGGTATATTGATTAGAGGTACTATCCAATACATATACAGGGCTTTAAATTATGGAAAGGCGATGTCAAGACATTAGATGTCAGGTTTATCTTTTGCTAAATAATACTGTGCGCACCTTAATGAGCTGAAGAAATGTTTTATTCTAGTTCATATTCATATTTTATCAGATTAAAAAGTTACAAACCTAGTTTGTTTACTTCCAGGATGTTGTTGTATTTTTTTTATCTAAAAATGTCAAATGTGCCCTTGATCCTGTTAACTTGTCCTGTTAATTATTGACACTGCAGAGTGCTTAAGTTTTAAATAAATATATCCCCAGCTTTCAAATTGCAAGCCCTTAACCTTACAAACTAAAAGTTTAGCAGATCTATTCTAAAGTAAATATACATCTTTAGGTTACAATTCTGTAACAACAATGACAGTTGCGATAAATATAATAGGATCCACTGCCAAATACACTTGCCCTATATTGTACAAAATATGCTGTCACGCCCCAAAATACATACAAGCATTCTAAAAATTGGATCTTTTCCATCTATACTATGAATAGAAAAATAAGATTTGGGTACTGATAGCTGGTTTATATTCCTCTCTGAGCTGAATTTAAAATGTTTAAAAGCACACAGAAGAAAGTAAATAGAGCACTTATATAAACAAAACAATTGTTAAGAATCCAATTCAAAATACACTGTTCTACATCCCAGATATTTATACCTGAAATATGCTCTCACCTATAAAAGCCCACCTAGCCAGACACTATTATTCAACACTTGTCCTTTTATGAGAGATAGGGAGGTGGTTGGGCAACCTCTGGAAAACCAGCTTATTTCTCAAAGCTTTCTTACCCCCCCCCCCTCACCCACCCAAGCCACACCACAATCCCTCCAATTTAGTTTCCCTGCCAATCACCTCCCAGTCAACTTCACCAGGTTCCCCTTATCCGTTTTTCGAAATGCTCTTCCCTTTATTTAAAAAAAAAAAAAGCAGAGGGCCTCTTAAACCCACTAACCAGAGAAGTCACAGAACAAAACCGATACATATGTTTAATCCCCTTATGACAGGCGAGTTTTCCTACCGTGACTTTACTCAATACCCGAACCAAGGAGAAATCGGGCTGCTTTTATAATTACATCCCTTGAACCTGGCTCTTTCCCCCTTGATCCTCCTGTGGGAAAAGCAGCCTGGGTCTGAGTTTTGCTTCACCATCTAAAACAAATCCACACCCTCAACCTGTGTGTGTATGTGTGTATAAATCCACACCCTCAACCTATCTATATATACATACATACATACACATATAAATACATACATACATATATATATATATGTATGTGTGTATATATATATGTATGTATATGTATATATGTGTGTGTGTATATATATATATATATATACACACACACACATACACACACATATACACATACATACACACAGACACATATATACTCTCTCTCTCTCTCTGTGTGTATTGGTTGACAGCGTGGGTTTGTATGTACTGTACATATACACACATACACACACTACTGTCCCTTCTCCCTCGAAAGACTCCCGGCTTCTAAAACGTCAGCAGGGGTACAATTTAAGCTTTTGGGCTAAAAACAACCAGGGTTAACAACGGGTCCTGAAAAATGCGATTCCCTTGGTACAGATTTTGTGCCTCAGTCCCCGAAGTTTACACATTCACATACACACACAACACACAACCTTCTCTTGTCGGTCTCTTGCCATACGGGTTGACTTTAACAGCCGAGGGGTCCCCATTGCTCCTAAACCGGGAGCTCAACTCGCGGAGCCTTCCCAGCAAGCCTCACCTTTTCCGCAGCCGCCGCCCCGCCGCCCCTTTTCCCCGCTTGCTTCAACCCCCAGTTAAAGCTCCCACTTCGGACTCACAGCGCAAGGTGTGGAAGGCGCAGCGCGGCTGCTTCTCGAAACTCTCGCCCAGCAACAGGACGCGCTCCTTGCTGTCGAAGAGAGCCCGAGCCGAGCCGTTCATCCCGAGACCCCCGCTTCCCGTTTCCTTCCTCTCTCGTTCGCCTCCTCACTCCAACAGCTGCTTCCACTGCCCTGGTACATCTCTCGCGCTTGCCAGTGGGGGAAAAGGGGCGGGGCTGCCGAGCGAGACCACGCCCCGTGTCAGACTACCGCTCGCTCCTCACTGGATGAGCAGCTCCGAGCGCCGCCTTCCTTTCCTCTAGAAGCGGAGAAGGATCAGGGAACCTAGAGAGAGGCGACGCGAAGAGAAAAGGCCTCCCCTTCCTATTGGCTGCGACCGTCTGGGGAGGTCACGCCCACTGCCGGCCCGTGGCCGTCGGATAAAGCCGTCCCCCCGCGTCGCTGCGCTTTAGGATTCTAAGGAGGAAAGACGTGTTATGCTAATGAGAACTGCGAGGAATAGGCTCGCCAATGGGGGTGGCGAAAGCGAATCTCTCTCTCTCTCTCTCTCTCTCTCTCTCTCTCTCTCTCTCTCTCTCGCTGGGTGTGGAGAGCGCCGATTCTATTGGCTGGAAGCGCTCGTGATCTCACAACCGTTGGCATAACAGCGCCATAAACGTTTCCGGTCGGGAGAAGAGGCGGGTGAGAGAGTTGATGCCGACGTTCAATGAGTGGGGTTTTTTTTTGTTATTTTTGGGGCGGGTGGGGAAGGGTGAGAGGCCACGTCGTGCCCGCAATGAGCACTTTGTGACGCGGACAGTTACTGAAATGATGCTGGGACGGAGTGAGGGGAATAACGTGAACTGACTTTTGCAAAGCTGATACGGGATTACTAATTTCTTCGCTTTTATCTTCATTTTCTTCATTGATTTCTCGTTTACTTTTATAAAGTGGCTTTTTAAAAAACCCCAATCTGTCCCACAGTTAAGCCCCAGTCCAGGTGATCTATGATTTTGTCAATAGCTCGAGGGTGATTTAGCATTAGCTCCTTTGATTGTTTTTCCCCCCCTCCACTACTTATATAATTCTGGGATTTTGGCAGTGATGAAATCCAGATTTTTTTACTACCGGTTCTGTGCGGGTGGCTTGGTGGGAGTGGTGTGACTTGGTGGGCGTGGCAGGGGAAGGATATTGCAAAATCCCCATTCCCTCCCCACTCTGGGGCCAGCCAGAGGTGGTATTTGCTGGTTCTCCGAACTACTCAAAATTTCCGCTACTGGTTCTCCAGGACAGCTAGACAGATTAACAGAGTTGGAAGGGACTTTATAGGTCATCTAGTCCAACCCCCCACTCAAGCAGGAGACCCTATACCCGTGATGGCGAACCTATGGCACGGGTGCCACAGGTGGCACACAGAGCCATATTGGTGGGCGCACGAGTTCAGCTCCGGCACGTATGCGTGCGTCAGCTAGCTGATTTTCAGGCCTTCTAGGCCCACCAGAAGTCAGGAAACACAGTGTTTCCGGCCTCTAGAAGGCCTCTGGGGGTGGGGAAGGCCGTTTTTGCCCTCCCCAGGTTCCTAGAAAGGCTCTGGAGCCTGGGGAGAGCAAAAAAATGGGCCTACCAGGCCCACTGTGCCATCACGTGCCAAAAGTGGGGGGAGCATGGCGCATAGAATTATGGATGTGGGCACGCATGCGTGTGATCCCACTGCGCTCCCCCCACTTTTGGCACACGATGGCAAAAAGGTTAGCCATCACTGCCCTATACCATTTCTGACAAATGGCAGTTCAATCTTTTTTTGAAAGTCAAGTTATGAAGCTCCAACAACTTCCGAAGGCAAGCTGTTCCATTTATTAATTGTTGTCACTGTCAGAAAATTTCTTCTTATTTCTAGGTTAAATCTCTCCTTGGTCAGTTTCCATCCATTATTCCTTGTCTGGCCTTCAGGTGCTTTGGAAAACAGCTTGACCCCCTCCTCTCTATGGCAGCTCCTCAAATATTGGAACACGGCTATCATGTCTCCCCTGGTCCTTCTCTTCACTAGACTAGCCATGCCCAGTTCCTGTAACCGTTCTTCATATGTTTTAGTCTCCAGTCCCTAATCATCCTGGTTGCTCTCCTCTACACTTTTTCTAGAGTCTCAACATCTTTTTTATAGTGTGGTGACCAAAACTGAATGCAGTACTCTAGGTGTGGTCTTATTAGGGCTTTATAAAGTGGTATTAGTACCTCACTTGATCTTGATTGTATCCCTCTGTTAATTCAATTTAGGATTGCATTGGTTTTTTTTACTGCCACTGCACAAAGGACCTGTCAGAACCTGCTGGATTTCACTCCTGGATTTTGGGTTGTCTTCCGTAGCTATGTATTCACCAAAATTTAACTTGTTCGGCTTCTTTTGAGATTCCTCAGTGCTGGCTAAGTACTGCCACATCCTTACATCCTTGAGATGACTTTCAGTCGATTGCCTTTTTTGCCCCACCTTATCTCACAGTCGTGTACAGGTAGTTCTTGATGTATAACCTTTCGTTTAGTGACTGTTCAAAGTTATAGTGGCACTGAAGAAAGTGGCTTACGACCATTTTTCACACAAGGGTTGTAGCCTTCCCCATCGTCCTGTGATCTAAATTGGATGCTTGGCAACTGGCATGTATTTATGACAGTTGAAGTGTCCTGGGGTCATGCACCTTCTGGTGACCAAAGGCAATGGGGAAGCCAGATTCACTTTAGAAATTGTGTTACTAGCTTAACAACTGCAGGGATTCAAGAAAGGTAAGAAACATCTTAAAATGGCACAAAATTCACTTAACTTACTTAACGTTCAAATACATATCAATCACTTAACTGTCTCATTTAGCAACAGAAATTTTGGGCTCAATTGTGGCCATAAATCAAGGATTACCTGTACAGCAGTGGGGTTTATTCCCCCCCCCCCAATGGTTTACACAGGGGGTTATTGAATCCATTACAACCACGTGATTGAGAGAAACTAATGGGAGATCTCTTAGTGAACTTCATGGTCAGTGGGCATTTGAACTTGGATCTGTCCCATCCAGTATCTCAATATTTTAATCTTGTTGGCTCTGGAGAGGATATAGAAGTAGTCCCAATATGGGTATGACTGTATGAGAAGCTTATTCACTGACTGCTAAACTAGCCATATGAGCTAAGTTCATACAACATGCAAACTAAAATATAATTGGCAAATTGTGGTCCAGGACTAGTATGTTGTAGGGCTATAGGTTATTCAAGGAAGATATTGAATTTGGGAAGACTGAGGCAAACATCTAAGATAATAAAGCACCCTGTGTTGAGAAGTTTGTTTTCAACAAGGAAAGAAAAATACAGTTTGTATTAGAAATGATGTGTTTATTACACCAGTTTTAAGAACATAATAGCTTTGTTGGATCACACCCAGGGCTTGTCTAGTTCAATGTTGTCATATAGATGTTTATCAGATGTCATCCAAGATGTCGCAAGTATCAATTGTAAAAGCATTAATCCTCTTCCCCTTTTTTCTCCCTGTAGTTAGTAATTAAAGTTTGTTGTTCTTCAGGAGGTAGTGAATAGCTTTCAAAACTAGTACCCATTGATATATGCTCTTCTACAAGTTTGCCCAACACAGCTTTAAACGTAGATCTCAATGGATGCCTGTATTTATTGCTCTTAGGTTCATAATTAAATTATGTGTTGGTAAAAAATATCCTATTGTCGGTCTTAAATCTCCCAAATTCAAAGAAAAATTATTTTAGTAGAAACAGTAAAGTGTATGAATTGGATATTAAAATTAGTTTCTATTAAAATATCTTCCATGGAAGTCTGATGTGGATTTTATTAGACGAAATCTATTTACTGTGCTTCCCAGAAAATAAGACTCTCTCTTATATTTTGTTGAACCCCAAAATAAGGGCTTGGCCTTATTTTCAGGGGATCTTATTATTTTAGGGCACAATTTGGGTGTGGCAGGTGGGGAGGACTGGGGGGAGAAGAGATGGTAAGAATCATGGCTGCTTTTGCAGCCAATTGAGGCTGGAAAAGCAGCAGGAGGCCCCATGCATCTCACACCCCCTTCAAGAACAGTCTTACCTCAATCGGTTGCCAAGAGTGTGTATGTGTGTGAGGGGGGGGATGGAGAGGATATTGCTGCCAGCCCTAGGTAACTCTCTATTCTAGGTAACTCTCTCTAAATCCAATCCTAAATTGGATTGGATCTGGATATCCCTCCCTCTCTCTCTCTCTCTCTCTCTCTCTCACACACACACACACACACACACACACACACCCACCCACACACACACACACACCGTTCTTTCTTTGGGATCGCAGCACAAACGCCCCTCCAAGGATTGCCAGGCTGAAGGCTTCAGATGGAGCATTTGGGGGATGTGTCTGTGCTGCGAGAAAAGGGAAGGAGGCCGGCAGCTGTGGAGGTGCTCTGGAGATCTGGACAGAGTTGCACAGCCCTCGCTGGCTCAGCTGATCAGCGGGCAGCAATTATGGGACTGAACCTCCAGGAAGTGACCAGGGAAGGGAAGGGCTGCCTCCTGTGCTGGCCATGCCCAACACTTCACTTGGGCTTATTTTGCGGGGAGGACGTATATTTATGCCCACCCCAAAAATCAGGCTTGGCCTTATTTTCGGGACATGTCATATTTTTGGGGAAACACGGTATTACATATTGGTTAAACTATTACTTGCCATAAAGTATCACTTACTAAAGATCTTGGATGACTTTTTTCCTTTCTTTCTGTAGTTAATGTTATGTGAAATGAAGCCACTTCCTGTGGATTCTAGAATATTGTCTCTGACTGCTCAGATTACTGAAAGTCCTGATCAGGATATTCCTGTGTTGCTGCTAAAGATAAAAGGTAAATTGAGATCTTAGGTGTAGCACCATAAGGTAAACTAAAGCCTGCTCTTGCGCTGAGCCTGCTATGCTATGATTTTAATATGTGTTTTTAAGTTACATGATCAATCTTGGTGTTGTGTGTAATAGTGATCCAGGAAATGAGATGTTGGAAGGCAAATAAGGAAAAGGGGGGAAATAATGCTTGAGGCACTAAGATTGGAAACCAAGGGGAAGAAACCGAAACTATTAATATATTTCGAAATTGGTAGAATGGGCTGATTTTATGCTTCATATGACATTTTGGCCCATTAATTAATCATAGGATGAGAATTAGAATGTGTTTCTGTATCTTTAAATCCAACAAAGAATTGTATATGAATTCTATAAAAAGAGAGCCAATTATGAAGGACACATAATACAGATTACTTGGAGAGCTAGGAGTTAGTGAAAAGTTAGGAATTTGGTAGCATTTTTTTTTTAATTTATATTTATATGCCGCCCTTCTCCGGAGACTCAGGGCGGCTTACAATGCATTAAGCAATAATGTTTTATTGCAGCATGTTTTCTGACTAACAATTTTTATAAAAAGTCATGCTTGATCAAATCCTGAAAGCTAATATCGTTTGATAAATGTTTTACTCAGAAAAAATATACCAGACTTATAATAAGAACTATTATTGATCTGTTAGCAAATCAGATGCATGTTGGTTCAATACACTGAGCCATAATAAACTGGTCAGGCATATTTTGTGGCTGTGGCTGTGGCTGTGCAATGCAAACTCACTATAAATGGTGTATTTATAGTTCAGAGTATCACACAAGCCTAGAAAATCAGGTTTAGTAAATTATGGTTATTTTAATCTTGGTAAGCATATTATGCAAATACTCTAAACAAAATAAGACAGAGAATAAACCACAGTATCATTTCAGTTGGAGAAACTATCAGTTGCTAGAGGGCTGCTCTCCAGTAAAGGAAGTTATGGCCAAAGTTGGTTCATTTCAGCTGTGCAGAATAAGGAAGTCATACTTTCTGATTATCAGAATTCCAACTCAAAATTAGGCTCATATTACTGTATCATGGACACTGTGCACATACTGTATGTTCAAAGCATTTTCTCATTGACTAAACAGTATTTATTTATTTACATTTCTACTGCCTCTTGATTCATTTTATACCACCAGTTTGATTTTTGAATGCAGATTTTTGTCTGCATTCATTTTCTCTCTCTCTTTAAAATAACTTTTAATAATATATTTTCTCTCTAAAATAAAAAAATAATCTTTTTGATGTGAATTACATAGCTTGCTTTTTATATTTTATCTAACAACTGATTGCCTGTACTTTAGTAACTGACGAGACAATCCATGACCTGCTGGATCATTGTTTCAGAGATATTTCTTTACCAGATTTCTTAATATCTTCAACAATTGCAAAGTTTCTAATATTTTTAAAAATTCAGAGAGATATTCAGAGATGTGTTTGCCTTGAAAATAGCCCTTTGAACCTATATAGCACAGTCAAACAGTAGTTGACCACTGGAAATGTTTTATGACATTCGTGTGATGTCTTAACCTGCTTTATGATATTGTTCGTGTCATAAAATATTTTATAAGATTTGCCAAATTTCAATTCCATGTGCGTTATGAGTCCCAGATTTTGGGTGCACTCGGTTAGTTATCCCATTTGGTTTTTCCCTATGGTGTATCTGTTCACCCAGTTAAATGTTACAGAAATCGGAGTTTTAGTAGTATATAGATAGATGTTCCAATTTATTATCTGATATTGTGGTTTTGCTATGCTCTCTTCTGACCTGTCTTGCAGCCCTCTGTATTTGTTATTTGTAGAGGGATCCAAACTTAAGTAGTTCGATTTTTTTTCTTAGAAATTTTAACGAGTGCATCCCCAGGAAGTAATGAATCAAAGAAAATTAAACAAGACTTGTACGACTATGATCTAGTCCAGTATTGTCTACTAGTCCTTAAGCAAGATTATACAAAAGTGCCTGGAGGATGGACTACTGCTGCCCAGATAGCAGAGATATTAAGGTAAAAATACTGCGCAGTTACACAGCTGTATTCCTGCTCTAATAACTCTGTATTAGCCCGTGGCTATACTATTTGCAAATTACCGAGGGATTTTTTTTTTCTTTTCCTTCTCAGTCAGTGTTGTGTAGGTCTTGAGGTGAAAACAGAACGTGAAGAATTTTACAGTAAACTGCTTCCTTCTGCAATAGACAGCCTTCTCTTTTTGGGAAGACGTTTGCAAGCACAATTTGTTCGGGCAATCAAGGTATTTGAGCCATTTTGTAATATCTTGACATACTAATACAGGCAGTCCTCGACTTACAACAATTCATTTAGTGACAGTTCAAAGTTACAACAGCATTGAAAAAAGTGACAAAGAACAGAAACTAATAAAACAGCATTTGCTTTGCAGTATTTTTAATACCTGAAAAATACATACTACTAACAGATTTCACAAAATCCTCACACTGCATCTAACTTATGGCTGTACAGACATGTAGTTTTTAATTCAACACACAATAAAAGTATTCCAGTTGATTTAGCATTAATATTTCTTTCTCCCTTAACACTTAATGTCATATATCAGCTTTCAACCTACACCTCTCATCAGCCTCAGTATCATTCCTAATAGGAATCATGAAAGTTGGTGTCCAAACCATATTAAAGGTCGCAAATTCAGTAAAAATAAAAATACACAACATTCCATGTTTTTAAGATCATTGTGATGTACAGTACACTTTTGCGTATTAGTTATTGCTAAGAGACATGCTGGATCCTGCAAAGAAATACCTTATACTTGGCTGGAACCAGAAATGCTACTGGTTTGCTCTGGTTTGGGCAAACCAGTAGTGATAAAAACTAAAAGCAAAAAAAAAAACGAAACGGTAGTAAAAAATAAAAAGCTACCGGTTCGGGCAAACCAGTAGTTTAAAAAAGCTACCGGTTCCTCCGCACTGGTATTTCTGATTATTAGCTGTGCAGCGGGGTTTAGCTTTGCTAGAAAGCAGGAAATCCTGCTTTCTAGCAAAGCTAAATCACGTGCCACAGCTGATTTCCCCCGCCCTCACTGTTCTACTTACCTTCCCAAGCCGCCTTTTGGCACATACTGTGAATGCGCACGGGGGGCAGCATGCACCAAAAGGGGGCTTGGGAAGGTAAGTAGAACAGCGAGAGGGGGATCAGCTTTGCAGTGGGGTTTAGCTTTGCAGGAAATGCTGCTTTCTAGCGAAGCTAAATCGTGCACCACAGCTGATCACGCCCACCCACCCCCGCTGTTCTACCTTCCCAAGCCTCCTTTTGGTGTGTGTATTGTGCGTACTGTGAATGCTTTTGTGCACGCAGCATGCGTAATGTGCGCACTACATGCGCACATTTGACATGCGGCGTGCATGCATGGCCAGCGAACCGGTAGCAAACTGGTTCGGATTTCACCACTGGTTGGAACAGTCTTAGAATAAGAAGGAAAGAGGTTATTTTTTTATTGTGCCTATACTGTCACTTAAGTAGATCCCAGTCCCTTTCTCAGTTTTAGAAGAATATTATCTGTTTAATAAATATAGCTTGAGGGTATAATCACTATTTAATTTATGTTTTTCAAGAATTTTAATCATAAGTTTTCCTTTATGTTTTCATGAAGGATGAAAAAAGGAATGAATTTCTACATTGTTTCAGGACAGTGACTGATGCCATCTGTTGGTTGTGTAGTGGTCACAGCCATCTAGTAGAAAATGGTAAGGGAAGAAAAGCCTGGCAATACATTGGGTATGAATGTTATTATAGTTTTTGATTCACCTGTGATCTGCATTTAGAGGGTTGCTGTTAGCTCCCACTCTCCTCCCCTGAAATAAAATTTAGCATAGATTGAACTTCTGTTTGAAATAGATTTCCTGTTTTTGCACTAGTGCTTCAAAATAAACACTTCCAGCAATTGCTGACAACTGATGATGCTGAAACAACCACCCAGACACTGTCGCTCTTGCAGAATATTTTAAGGACCAATAGGTAATTATATACTAAAGTGTATCTTTTTAACATTAAAAACAATTAGTTTGAAATTCATCCTAAAATATGAATAGCTCCTCCAGGTTAATTAGCTTTTCATCTTCATAATTCCATATTCTTCGTTCTAAAACAAGAGATACAAGATTATAGCTAT
The DNA here is from genome assembly GCA_012654045.1 of Ptyas mucosa. NCBI lineage: Eukaryota > Metazoa > Chordata > Lepidosauria > Squamata > Colubridae > Ptyas > Ptyas mucosa. Next base: position 91,751 of record WNWU01000177.1, on the reverse strand, counting down.
AGTTTAAAGCTAGCGTCCTCTCTCCCACACACACACCCTTTTTTTTGTTTGTTTGTTAACTGGTGGACATGTTTGGTATGTTGGACATAGGTGGAGGCTTTCACAAAACGAATGCTGAGAGAGGTGCTTCCCTATTCATTAAATGATTATTGCAGGGGTGTAGCTGGATATAGAGCATCTGTTGGGGGAAAAACGATGCCTGCCAATACTGTCCTTGAGATACTCCTATTATTTTTTCTCAGAAGCTCTTGAGAGCCAGTGTAGAACATTGCCAACTGAAGCATCAGGCGGCTTCAGTTACCTATTATTTCTCTGTTCACAGGATGCTCATGGGGCTCATTTGCAACATGCCACCTTCTCATTTATTACATTTTTTAAATTGTAAAAGGCAGATGGGGTGGGAAACCTGACATGCATCAAATAAATGGATATTGGAGTCCCCTGACTTTTGAGTTGGTAGAGCCTCATTCAAAGGATTTAGTGTATTTTTATATTACAATATGGTTGGTGTTTGTCTAACCCTGCCCCATTTCCCATCCACAATTTTTATTCCAATATGATTTCCTCTCTTTCTGGATTTCTCAGTAAAGCATTAGTTCAAATAACTGAAGAGGCCCTGCACTTCCTTCTGGATGAGCTTATTTACAAGATTTCCTCTACCACCAACCCTGCCAGAGGAAATGCAACTGTTAAACTGTTACTTTTGATCACAGAATCTGATGCCCAACTTGTCATCACAGTGAATGCTCGCTACAAAGGTTTGTCCAAAAAAATTGGATTTTGAAAAATATTCTAGAATAATAAATTTTGGCATTGAACATTCCTTGGATTAACTATAATCCAAACAGTTTGTTTACATGTATCAGTTCTCCAGCTTTAGCACTCATGTTATTGATTGTAAAATGTATTAATTGGGCACTGTTTTGAAACAGTGAATATTATGGGTGAAGTCCTGTAAAGGAATCTAGCATTATGTATAGTAAAACAGGTATAATTGAAGGACATATTATGTATATATATCTTATATTGCCATAATCATATACTAGAAAAAGCAATGGATATATATATATATATATTTATTTATTTAGTCAGTCAGTCAGTCAGTCAGTCAGTCAGTCATTTATTATGAATGTATTCTGCCTTTCACCTGCATTCAATGCAGGAAGTTTTATTACCAAGTCCTGTACAATGAATCCATTAATTAATTAAGCTTTTCTTTGGCTCTTTCACTACTTCTTGCCACTGGTGTACTTTTAGTGTGGAACATTCTAACTCTTACAGTAATTTATAATTGACATCTGTAGGGTGAATAAACAATCACTTTTTCTTAACCAAGTAGCATGTTTATCTTAGTACATCTCATTTATTAAGGGCTACATACTCTTCTAAGCAAGCAATGGACTGGCAAAGGATTTGACAAGAATCTCAATCAATTGCTGGACTTGCTGGATGCAGAAAACTCCAGTTCTTGTGATCCACAGGTACGACACAGGTATACTGTGTGTTTTGTAGAAAGAATTCTGTGTATGGTGGAGCTCATGTTAGATCTTATCAGTGTATTCATACGTGTTTCATAATTTCTAATCTGGTCACATAATTGGAATGTGGCTATGTGAAGGAGAACTATTATAGAAGCATTCTGAAATTGTAAGCTTAATTTTTCATAGGGAATTTGCCATATCTCCAAGCCTGGATCAGATCTCTTTCTAATTAGATTATATGCCAGCCTTTGTTTGAATATGGACTAGAAAATTGTCAAATCAAATAAATCTCATAGAGAATGTACATTCTTAACATCTACAACCGTTTAATTACCACACGTAGTAGTTGAAAAATAAATAAGCTAATTTGTTGATTTCAGAGAATGCATCAAGCAGCGTGCTTAATCCAAGCATCTTGGAGAGGATATCAGACGCGAAAAAGATTAAGACAGCTTCCAAAAGCTATAACTATCTTGCAAAGAAAATTTAGGTAAAACTATGGGGTTTTTTTAAGTGAAAACAATATTGTATTGTTAAAATGGCTTGGAAAGTAAATTATACAATATAAGGATTTTCCAGACCTCCCATCTGGCCAGGGACATCAACATAGGTATGTATTTACTGAATAAAATCTCTATGTGTATGGTTTTTTTTAATCTGGAAATATCCTGAGGCTTTGGAGAAATAAGCTTAAACTGGTATGTAAAGTCACTGTAGGCATAATTTCTTTGTGTTGATCTTCTAAGAAGAAACTTGCTTCTGTAGAATTAGAGTGAAGGAATTAGATTAGAATTTCTTCACTCCTTTCTGTATTCATGCATTGTCTGAGACTTACACATTTTTCCTATTTCTTATTTATTTATTACATTTATATAGTGCCCATCTCATCTAAAGGCAATTTTGTTAATACTACTATGATTAATTCCTTTCTTTGCATTCAGTATTTGCAGATATTCTGGTAAAGATATGGTACTGAATTGGAATTATTTTATGGCTTTATATCCCAATTATTTTTATTTGTTAATGTTTTTTTTTATTGTGGTTGGACTATGCTATAACCATACCTTGATTTATTTCTAAAAATACAAAAAGTTCTTAATTGGTACTTGTTTGAGGAATCCACTAGAGGGCAGATTTCATTCATGGATTTTCAACCCTGCAGATTATTTTCAAAATGAAAATTCCATGCTTCATTGCTACACTATATATAGTGTAGTGTATACCACTATATAAGGTATAAATTATATTGCCTGATCCCAGCATGCATACATGGAGTATGGAGCACCGGGGAACTGCCAGAGGACTGGAAAAGAGCTGATGTAGTTCCCATCTTCAAAAAAGGAAAAAAAAATAGTTCCAGGAAACTACAGACCTATCAGCCTGACCCCAATAACAGGGAAGATTCTGGAAAAGATAATCAAGCAACGAATCAATGAACACCTAGAAGCAAACAAAGTAATAACCAAAAGCCAACATGGATTTGTCAAAAACAGATCATGCCAGACTAATCTCATTGCATTCTTTGACAAGGTGACAAAATTAGTGGACCAGAGAAATACTGTTGATATAATTTACTTGGACTTCAGTAAGGCATTTGATAAAGTAGACCATAACCTACTACTAGATAAAGTAGAAAAATGTGGGTTAATCAGCATCACCATCAGATGGATTCGTAACTAGCTGACCAACCGTACTCAACTTGTAGTCCTCAATGGAACTGCATCTACATGGAGGGAAGTATGCAGTGGAGTATCCCAAGGCTCTGTTTTAGGCCCAGTACTCTTCAACATCTTCATCAATGACTTGGATGAGGGGATAGATGGGGAACTCATCAGATTTGCAGATGACACCAATCTGGCAGGAATAGCCAACACTCCAGAAGATAGGCTTAAGATACAGAAGGATCTTGACAGATTTGAACTTTGGGCGCTATCTAACAAAATGAAATTCAACTGTGAAAAAAGTAAGGTTCTACATTTAGGCAAGAAAAAATGCACAGGCACAGTATATGTGGTATCTTGCTCAATAGTAGTAATTGTGAGAGGGATCTTGGAGTCCTAGTGGACAACCATTTAAATATGAGCCAGCAGTGTGCAGCAGCTGCCAAAAAAGCCAACAGTTCTAGGCTTCATAAACAGAGGGATAGAATCAAGATCATGTGAAGTGTTGATACCACTTTATAATGTCTTGGTAAGACACACCTAGAATACTGCATTCAGTTTTGGCCGCCACGATGTAAAAAAGATGTTGAGACTCTAGAAAGAGTGCAGAAAAAAGCAACAAAGATGATTAGGGGACTCGAGGATAAAACATGAAGAACGGTTGCAGGAACTGGGTATGTCTAGTTTAATGAAAAGAAGGACTAGGGGAGACATGATAGCAGTGTTCCAATATCTCAGGGGTTGCCACAAAGAAGAGGGAGTCAAGCTATTCTCCAAAGCACCTGAAGGCAGGACAAGAAGCAATGAGTGGAAACTAATCAAGGAGAGAAGCAACTTAGAATTAAGGAGAAATTTCCTGACAGTTAAAACAATTAATCAGTGGAACAACTTACCTCCAGAAGTTGTGAATGCTCCAACACTGGAAGTTTTTAAGAAGATGTTGGGTAACAATTTGTCAGAAGTGATGTAGGGTTTCCTGCCTAAGCAGGGGGTTGGACTAGAAGACCTCCAAGGTCCCTTCCAACTCTGTTATTCTATTCTACAAAAATAATTTGTGTATATCCATGTGCATTTTAGTCACTCTTGACTCCAGGGGACTGCCTAAACAAATCCCTGCAGTTTTCTTGGTAATATTTTCAAGAGTGATTTGTTCTTGCAATTTTCCTGGCTCAAAATTAACTATCTGGCTTTATGTCCTAGGTAGAATTAGAACTCACTGTATCGTAGTTTCTTGCCTGGTACTTTAACCACTATGCCAAAATGACACTCTCATATACATGTGTGTGTGTGTGTGTGTATGTGTGTTAAAAGAATGCTTTTGTTTACTCTTCATGTGATTCTTCTCAGAGGTGCTTAATTGCCATTGCTCAAAACAGCTGAAGTAGATCTTGCTTTTAGATTCAACTAAGTAAACTAAGATTTACTATCACATACTAGCATATTCCATTAAGTACTATAAAATAATATGGGACCAGAGGAAGACACGGCCCATGACTTCAAAATGGAAGGGCAAGGAGGGCAGGAGTTAGGCAGTCACTGATGAGTTTATTTTTGATATTCAGAATTTAGAATAGGTACTAAACTGGGGCCTGAAAAAAAACCCACAAGAATTACCTAGAGATTGCAAAGTTAATCAAGAATAATGCTGTTCCTTTAAAAATAGCCTAGACCTCCCCAGATAAAAAAGATTCCCAAAAATATGGCTTTGTCCACTGGGGAGGACTTGTTTTGGCTATGTCTTGTGGAGCAAATCTATTTCCTTTTTTCCTCCATCAGGCAATTAGGAGTGAATGTCAGTAATACACTAAGAAACAAATAACATTGCAATTAATTGTCCTTAATTGCTTAAAGGAGTTTAAGCAGAGCTGAATGGCCACTTCTCAGGAACACTATAATAATAGGCACAAAGCTGGACTTCATGATGTTTGAAGTCCCTTAACTTTTTCTGTCTACAAATGGCTAGGCAACTTTGGTCTGTGGAAGAGCAAATGGCAGAAATTCTCATGACTTAGCCCTAAACAGTGCTAAAACTGGAAACAGTTTAAATGTTGAAAACAGCATTTTCAGTGGGGTTTTTTTAACTTGTTTATAGAGCTAAAAGAGAACAGGAATTGCAAAGTTTAAAAAGACAGAGAGAAGAAGAGTGTCTCCGTCAACAACTGCAGCTTCAGAGACAAAGAGCCATGAGGCTGTTTCATGAGCGGCAGCTGACACTATTGGAAATTGTCCATGCAGGTATAGTTATTACAGAACCATGAGGAACCATTAAGGGACATGTATCCCCTTTACTTTAATTTGGATTTTTTTTTGTCTTTGCTTTCTTCCCCAAGGAGACATCATTGATGATGGATCTATTATCGAAGGAATGGGGCAAAATGTGTTGTAATTTGTAGCTAGTAAAAAGTTGACTAACAAAGGCATAATTTAGGATAGGTGCATTAAAATGTATCTGAATCATACAGTACATGTTGTATTTGGTATAAGATCTTATCTATATAATGCACAAATAGAGGGTGGGGCTAGCACAATAATAATGTATTATCAAATATTTAGGTATTATAAATGAAATTACTTCACTTCTGTAATAATCATAATATTTCTGGTCCTGTCGTATTAAAACTTAGACTTCAGTTGATATCTCTGGGTGGAGTACAAATTGGGGGCTATATCAATTCTGTGATGTCATATTGGGCATATCCATGAGATAGCAGATAAACTTGCTTTGCCTAGATAGCTACAAAATGATGGTGCAAGTAACTATAGTGGTTTTCTGTTTTAAAAAAACATTTTACTCCTGTATGGTTTCTCTTCTGCATCTTTAATCTAGCTGGAATGAAATTCAAATCTCTGCTTGTGTGAATTCTGAATTTCTAATAAAGAATATATGCTCTTTATCTCCCAGGTCAAATAGATAAGCATATGCATGAAATGAAAGAGAAAGCAGCCCTAACCATCCAAAGATACTGGAGAGCATTTAAAGCAAGGAGAAATTTTCATCAGCAAAAAAGAAATCTCAAGGAATATAAAGCAGCTGTCCTCATTCAGAGAGCGGTCAGTATGCAAACCAACTGTTGATATGATACAAAACATTTTGCATCAGTATATTAAAAAAAATATTTCAAATTCAGGACCTCTACTGCATCTTCTAACTTAAAATTGTAAATTAAGATGTTCATGGAACACTGCTGTCTACAAAAATCTAAGTACTTTATTAAAAGCAATGTTTCAGAAGGTCTGGTCTGCGAGATTTATATTGGAACAATATTTAAATAGCATATTTAAAACTATTCTTGTTTTTATAATCTTGCTACCAGTTAGTCAAATTATTCCTTACGTCAGTGATGGTCTAAATTAAGTGGCTTGAACCAGGCTGTCAGTATTGAAGTAAACCTTGTTCTAACTTTTATCTGCCTGAAAAAAGGTTCAAAGGGAAAAAAAAACCCTGTGATTTTGTCAAAACTTTTAGCAGCAAAAATGCTGCTGTAGAAACTAATTAGCAAAGAAAATACTGAGGTACATTGATTCTTGATATCTTTTACCAAGGATATTCTTTTTTTAAAAAATGGGCGTATGGACTTCCTACATAGTGTGTTGCCCAAAGAAAACCCTAAATTTAGTATTCCTTCTTCAACCCAGTAATAACCCAGGCAATTCTAAATCTAATCTCTGTAATTGCTTTCTGGTTCAAATAAGTCCCTTCTTGATGTCTTTTTTAAAACATCAAGCTCAACTTTAGCTGCATCTGCAGCTGTAATGTTTTCCCACCAGTTCAATTTCAGGCCTTACTAGAGTGAGTTGTAAACAATGAGTGTCATTCATGGAGGATTAGGGCTCATGGCCAACATTACAGGATGCTTGAAGAGGGTATGGAGAAAACTGCTGGGTCCAGGATATGGCAGTTGTTTTAGGAAGATACACTAAAAATGTTCTAACATACGTAGCTGTTTAAATGTGATCCTCAGGATTGGCCTTGCATTGAAAATAGCGTTGATATAACATTTCATTTTCTAGAATTTCCATGCTCACTAAGAAGGTATTCCATGAACCTGACCTATGTAAATATTAAGATTCTGTAAAGAGTTGACACTTTTTATTAATATTTTGTTTCAATAAGGTGCTTAAATTCTTGGAGAAGAAAAGAAGAAAGGCACATTCTCTCTGGAAACAGCCTGAATCTCTTTCAGATGAACAGAGGATATCATTGCAGCAAAAGGTGGAAAGCTATATCAAATTGCACCCAGTAAGTCATCATTACATCCCTATCCCCTGGATGGTCTCAAAAGTGCTTTTTTCTTCAAAAGGCAATTGGACTGATTTTTCATTGAGGAAGAAGAAGAAAATGTTTTGCTTCTCATCCAAGAAGCTTTGGGCCTTGGAAGCATCCCACAGTCATACGACTACATTTTACAATGATTTTGCTGAAAACTGGCATTTACTTCTGGTTTCCACACCCATAGTAGACCATTGATTCACATTGATTCACAGATTCACTTGATGACCACTGTGATTTGCTTAATGACCTTTACAAAAAACTTTATAAAATCAGATTGGTCATGTGATTGACCCATTTTACAACTATCAAGAGTTACTACCATGATAGGCAGGCTCCATTACAGTCATAATTTGAGGACTACCTGTAGTAGCTTTACAGCATTGGCTTTAAATCTTGAAAAGTTACAATCCATGTACATATTTTCTTTTATTCTATTCCCTTTACCTAATAAAACATGCCAATAGTCTGTAAATTTTTATGTAAACTGAAACTATGCCATGGATAACGTGCTTTGCTTCTATTTGATATGGGAAACATAAAATATTTGGTAGGGTTTTTGGGGTCTTTTCTTTAATCTAATAATAGGAAGTTGTTTCTTTCTGAATCTTAATTAAGAAACTAAATTAATTCAGTGATGGATCAATGGCTTCAGAGAGAAAACAGAGAAAAAAGTACAATGATTAGATTTACCAGTTCCCAAGGAATGCAAATGTTGTGCTGCAGACCCTTTCAAAGGTTTGAAGCTGATGACCGTTAATGGTGATAGAGACTGTAATTTTTCTCCAGGCTTCTGCAATGTCAGAAGAAATGAGCAGAGAACTTCATCATCAAGCCCAGGAAAAATTAGCCCACTATATGCTGAGAAAAAGAAAAGATGAGAAAGCAAAACAGCATCGAGAGGCTTTGCTAGCCCAAGTTCACACAGATGTGGATCAATTGTTAAGTATGTGTCTATCTTATTTTGGTCTTGCATAGATTGTCTTCCCAGGTTAGCTCTGATGTGGTGAATGCTGATTAATATCACACCTGAATTATCCAAGTAGACACTACTTCACCCAGCTTGAATTTTCTTCAGAGATCATCATTGCTGTGTAAATTATGAATTCACATAGCTGTGTAAATTATGAATTCACATAGCTTCTTGATGCTTAACTATTATGGTTCTAAAATTCTATTTTTCACATTGACCATTATCCTAGCCCTACCCATGAATTTGGAGGTGCTGAAAGAATCACCCTGAACATTTTGGCAAATATATGATATGCTTTCAGTTTGCAGTTTGAGCTGTTCTAATGTTTTCACATGCACATGATCACACACATATGATCTTAGCACTCTTATTCTGGAGGAGACTAGAGGACCCATAGATACATCAAATATCTTTCGTTTATTTAGCAGAGTGGTAGTTCCATTCTGGCACATGTATCTATATCCAGTCCTTGTGATTATCTGACTGATAGACAGACCAGCAGTAGGGGCAGTGCATCACCTTGGTATATGCTGCACTTGATGGCCCTGAAAGCCAGCTGCACTTTGGGCCAGTCACTCCCTTTCAGCCCAACTCACCTCACAGGGTTGTTGTAGAAAATAGGAGGAAGGTGTGTTGGATATGTTTACCTCCTTGAGTTATTTGTAAAACAAAAGCGGGATATATATATATAATGATAAATATATAATTTATATTATGTATTGTATGTATGTATTATATGTATGTATATGTATACACACACACACACACACA
>WNWU01000177.1:69906-82585 GCA_012654045.1 Ptyas mucosa | reverse complement strand
ACACACACACACACACACACACACACATATCTGGAAAAGGAAAGATTATAAAGAAGCTGCTTCCAATCTTCTTGACGGCAACATTTACAGATATACGTATTTTACCCTTGCTCTCTCCCAGGTTATATCATAATTTTGTTCTTTCCCTAAACTATGCTTTCTAAGTTCAAACCAATAAATTACAAGTTCTTTTCCTTTTTTTAGCAAGATGTCTACAAGGGCTTTCCAGTCATTAGTAAATGTAGTTATTGATCCTTCTCTAATCAAGCAATTTATACTAGTTCAGTATGTCTAATATTTTCCACAATATTCTTCAGAATTCTTCAAAATTCTTCAGAAACAACACTAGAGGCTTTTTGTGTTAGAAAATTCAAGTGATACTTTCCCCATGAGAATAATTTATGGTCAGTTTTGGCCCACTCTTATTATATTACCTGTCAACACATGCTCTCTGTTATTAGTCCCATCCTTGACAATTGCTTCCATGTAGAAATTTTAGCCTGTAATATAACCAATGTTGTTTAGTTCTTCAGGAGTGAATAGACTTGCCTTTTAAAATGTTAGTTATAGTTTTGCTTTTATCATTTTAGTCTTCCCTAAATTTGATCCCTACTTCCAAACCATATACTTATAACATTGCATATTTTCATCTAAGATAAGACATAATAAATAATTGGGGCAGGTGGAGAGCTTTTTATTGTTTTCTACCACAAAATAAATAGTAAAATGTATTATACTTTTAAAGGATTTGCTGCTTATATTCAATTGGGCTCAAAAATCTGAAAAATTAGTTTCAGATTAAATGTAGTTTGTTCTAATCTTTTAGAGCAAGTTATGATCATAAATGAATCTTATGATAGCAAATTACATATGTTAGACATAAACCCTTATACATTCAACCTTCTTTATATACAACCTTACTTCAAACTGCCAAGAAAAACCATTATGATTTTTCATATGATTTTTTAATGATTATCATATTTTGATCTAGACAACCACTAATTTCTCATCCTTACATGCTTCCCTCTGTTGTCTTTGGTTTCTTTCTTTTCACAAATGATATGTAGTATGTACTTTACTTGTTAGAACTTCCTTCTGTGTACTTTAGCTGCATTGCTCCTATATGTATTTCCTATTGCATCGCTGTAGGATGCTATTTTGAAAACAGGATGATAAAAACTGCAAATATAGAGAAGGTTAACCAAGTCTTTTAAAGAATGACATGTATTTTTGCCATAGGTGCTCCAAGTCTCTCAGAATGTACCATGAAGGATCTGAATGTCTTTATGAGCAGATCAGTTCCTGTAGTAGCTAAAGCCAAACAATCCCATAATACAATATTAAAATATATGCAGTGGCCCTGGTGGAAGAAACTTGAAGAAGACTTCTTTAAAGAAGAGGTTGATTCAATGGATCCTACAACTGCTGAATTGGAGACTTTATTCATTGGTGGAAGCAGAGCATGATTATTATACAACATATTCTAAAGAAGTAATTGTGCACTTTTTCTCCCATGATTTTCCCCCAAAATGTATTAGCTATTATTTTCTGAATTCATAATAGAATTCTACATTCCAGAGATTGAACTCTGTGTAGAAAGTGAATCTGACTGCTCAGATAATTTCAGGTGATCTGTAGAAGTGTATTGTGCACAGTTCTATACACTAAGAATTGTATAATTTTGACTTTTTTAAATGACATTTAAAACTGGATGCTGTAGATTTAGAACTATGGGTACACACAATAAACAAGGAGGGAGATCCCAAATTATCATAGATGTATGCATATGTGTTGGGGAACAGCTTTTCTTGTGAATAATAACCCTGTGTTCATAATATAGAGTCTTTCTGCCTGTTTAAATGTTAAGACAGCATCTGAATTTGAATATAAGCCTTTTGGCTGTGTGCACTTTACCACATGTGCTTGGTGATTCCTCAATTCCTTTCATAGACACAGAAAAGCTCTATTCTTTTAAAAGACAAAAACAGAATTCCAGACTTGTGAAGCAAGAGGATTCCGTATCTAAACTGGGAAAATAGAGTGTTCTGAATCTCCCCAGCAGGATTCAGATTATTTTAAATCCTTTGTTACAGAAATCAGTACCCTAATTGCTCTAGTTAGTCATTGCAATGTTTTAATTTCTTCTGCCTGATTTAAAAGCCTTGTTCTCTCCCCTCCTTTATTTCTGCACACTTAGGACATTCTGAGTAATTTCAGACTGAATTTAAGATTTATTTAATGTCTAGGATGATGACAAATTTTCAAAACCATCTCTTTCCCAATATCTCTAATTATAGTCGACTGGGACTATTGTGTTTGCTCAGTGTATTTAATGTGTTTTTGTAGATCAAATTCATATATCTTTTGAGTTACTTAGATAAACATCTTTTTTTAACTTTGTTGTGATTTATCTCCCAAAAGGAGAGGGAAAGATTGGAGCCAATAGTCACACTCACTTGTATTACAAGATGTATTATAGAAATTAAACTTTTTTCCATGTTGTCTCTTATTTACCAAAAAGGCAGTAGAGGTTGTAGAGCCTCTGTCATTCTCATAAGACTGAGTTTAGGGGGAGGACATCAAAAGAAACACTGCCTAGAAAATAGATGGTGACACAGAAACTTCCAAATTTGACAGGATATTTAGGTTAGTGTTAAGGGGCAGAAAAACTCTTGCATGCTACTGAAAAATGGTGATACACTTCTCTTGAGCAGCTATTAGAAGATACTTTGCAGATTGTTAGATTTCAAGACTTGTGCCAAAGGCTACAGAAGTCATCTCAAGCACTCGATGGATCCCATCGAGTGCTTGACATGAGAAGTACAAGCTGAGATGGAATTTAAGAGGATAGAATAGAAGAAAGAGGAGAAAATTAAAATAATGGAGCTATAAAAAAAATTAAAAGTTAAACTGGGGAAGAATTAAGCATGCCAGTTAGTTAGAAACAAACTGAAGTGTAAAGTATTCTCTGCAACCAGTCCAATATTCCCAGAAGTATCAATAGAAAAGTTTTGAGAATACAGGGAAAGTAGGGATGCAGGCCACTTCTGGGGTACTTTGAAGATTCATGCCTAAAAAGTCATGGAAAACTTAGTATACACATTTTTGAGACTATGTTCCAAGCTGACTGTCCTATGGTTTCCCTGCTGTAAGAAACTGCACTTTTCAAGACTGTGATGAAATCCTAGCTAGGACTGGCATCAGAAAGTATAAAACAAAGTTCTGGACATTGTAGTGGAATTGCCCATTTGCTCACAAAGTTATAAGAATATAAAATACCTGATGCAAGTATATGGGAGCCAATATAGTCAAGGTCATTAAGTCACTAAAATTTAAACAGTTCATGACCTATCTATCTGACCAGATTTATGATGAAGTCATTCTAATGGAACTTAAGATATTGGATGGTTCAGAAGCTGGCAAGCCTCTTTGTGATGTGAAAACAGGACAATACAACCATCCTAAAATATTTGTAAGGTGGGAGGAAATCTAAACAGGATTAACACAGAGGCTATACCACACCTACCATTAGAATATCCTACCAAAGCACTATCTGATCCACTGCCACCAGCAGAGGGCAAAAACATCCAAAACCTTCACATTTGTAAAAGTGGGACATATCAGCAGGGATCGCAAAAGCCCAAATAAACTAAACTGAGCTTAAAAGTTATGAACCAAAAAAAACCCTTTCCAATCAAGACTTCCCTAAATTCAGTTATAGATGCTATTCCACTCACAAAGGAGGATAGAGGATGAGTATCCAATAGTGGCCTGAAGAAAGTGGAGCCATGATAGATACTATACTGCACACTCATCACTTGTCAAAGACCAACACTCAGTCAAGGTCTTAGTTGAGTTTTAATGCTGTTTGCAAGAGAAAAACTGACAGCACTTGTAAAACTACATTTTCAGTAAATGTAGTTCAGTAAAGCCTGGATTAATTTAATGGGTTGAATTCAATATTTAATTTCTGGATTGGAATTTGGTAGGATTCTGACAATAATGAGACTTTGAATTACTGTATAGACATAGATTCTGGCCTTCGGTTCTACCATAAAAGATGCTCGAACAGACCAAAACCAAAAGATTGCAGTCTCATGCTAAATACAAATACTCACCAAAAGAGAGGGAGTAGATTTTATCTGCAGAAAACCAGGATAGTAACCACCCTTAATTTTAATTATATGAAGCTTACTTCCAGTTATTATGTAATATACATCACCTATTTGTTTTCTGTTGATTTTAGTCCAATGTTTGCCACCAGAGTCAAGGTTACATAAATCAGTATAATATATAAATAATAAAGCATGCAATTTTGTATTCCAGAAACATTAATTCACTGTGACTAATTAAAATAACACATCAACTTACTTTAATTGCTGCTTATATTTTAGGACATGTAAAAACTTTTTGACAGTTAACTGGAAGAAGGTTTATGGCAGATTGACTCTTCACTCTCTGGTGCTATAAACTAATGCAGTGCTATAAACCAGGCTGCTTTTTTCCTTTTGATACTCCACCCATAATCTCCTTTGTTTTAGACACTGAGGTTCAGTGCTATGTATTCTAATATTCAGTATTGTCCTCATAGCATTCCTTTATCATAAGAACTTTTCTAAGGTATCCTACTTACGCCATTTTCTTCAAAAAAAATAGCCTCTGTGTCAAATGTTGCTGTGTTAAATAAAGGCAAATGATAGAACTGTTTTATCAAAAATCCAGCTATGGTCATGCTATTGGCCTCTATCAATTATTACCACCAAAGTAGATTATGAACTCCCTTTTGACAATGCACAGTTGGATAATGGAAATTCCATTTTTAATCCCCCCTTCAGTGCTTAATTAAAGATCCCATAATGTCAGTAAAGATCTCCTTATAAGACCTATTTTTCATCAACATAAACTTGATTTGCTATTCTCCAGTGCTAGAAACGCTATTTAATCTGAAGAACCACATTATGTAATTAATAATTTTCTGTTCTCAGCAACCATATGATCCATACAACCATAACTGCATTGTTTGTTCCAGCCAAACCCAATGCAAAGTGAACTAATGGTTCTTACTATAAAGATGGGCTATTGAAAAATTAGATTTCCCTTATATTTTGAACTATGATGTTATAAATAATCTCCAAGCTAGGTACACATGATGAAATCCAGGTTACCTGTAATTTGGTAAAATAATGGTTAAGGTGCTTCTATATTACCCATCATCCTATCACCATGATGGCGAACCTATGGCACGGGTGCCACAGGTGGCACGCGGAGCCATATTGGTGGGCACGCGAGTGTTGCCCTAGCTCAGCTCCAGCACACATGCACGCTCTGACCAACTGATTTTCAGGCCTTCCGGTCCCACCGGAAGTCGGGAAACGGGCTGTTTCCGGCCTCCAGAAGGCCTCCGGGGGGGGAGGCTGTTTTTGCCCTCCCCAGGCTCCTAGAAAGCCTCTGGAGCCTTGGGGGGGGGAAATGGGCCTACCGGGCCCACCATGCCATCATGTGCCAAAAGCAGGGGGAAGTGTGTGGGAGGTCACATGTGCATGCGCAGGAGGGCGGGGCGCATTGAATTATGGATGTGGGCACACGCACCCGTGCCCCCCCACGCTCCCCCCACTTTTGGCACGCGACGGCAAAAAGGTTAGCCATCACTGTCCTATCACAAGGTTACTGTGTAACTGCTTCATATTTCTATTAAACACTATCAACCCAACAATCCCTGTGGCAGTCCTTTTTCAGCCAAAATCCTTTCCTTTCAAGACCAAACTCCTTGCTCTTTATTCTACACCAGTTTGCATCCAATTTTTCTCCATTTGTTGTTCTTTTAAAAAATGTATTGGTGCAATATCATGAAATTAATTGATTTGTATTTGCATTTCACTGTTTAATTCTATTGAACATTTAAGCAAGGTGATACAAAGTCTTTTCACTGCAATTTATTGCAGAATGCAAATCCTACAGAGCATAATTTAATGACGCAGGAAGAGCAGTTATAGGAGAGGGAAATAAATCAGTGTTGTGCATTTATTGAATCATTAGCAGCTTCAGATTCTGGCCAAACAATTTCTTCTCCTCCTTTGAATAAAGTGCTCAATAAATATAGTCTACAGGAAACTTGGTATAAGAAAAATCTTCAAATACTAACAAGTCAGCTACTTAGAATTCTGAGTATGATAAAACCTAAAGGAAACATATTGAGTACACCCTCAAAATACCTAGCATTCCATTTCTTGCTGATACTTCAGGGACAAAAAAAGCCATAATTCAGGAGATGCAATGGCTAAAATAAAAGAAAAACAATGCCCTGGATTTTTAATGGGCCATAACTGTATAATCATGACATCAGAAAGAAATAATGCAATAATCTTTAGCAATGCATTTGTATTTAATTCAGTGAGGTTCTTAGGTTCATTAACTTTTCTTGGAACATTAGGCAGAAATTGATGTTTCTAATGTTTAAAATGCAAATAATAAAGGAAGTATAGAATTTAAAATACAAGATACGAATTTAAAAAGGCATGGAAGAACAGGGATGCACTTTACCTCAGATAGCTTCTAGTATTGGACCCTGGGAAGGTTATGCAGACTAAAATGTGTAAGAAGCTACTACATTCAAATCTCTTGTGTTCTGAATCACATTCACCTAGCCTCCCCTTTATTAGATCCAACCAGAATTTTATCCTATGGCTTCATATTCTCAGACTATTTTTCTCCTCAAGAGAATTTCAATTTAATTCTGATCACATGCATAGAATTCTGCCTCCAGGGACAAATAAAAAACTTGCCCTACAGGGTCAAGCATTAAGCTCTTCCACGGTTTGTTTAGGCACTGTAATATTTCCTCAGCAGATGCCACAGTACTGTAGCAACTCTGATCTGGAGCTGCTATTAATGAAATGATGAAGACACACAGAGACATTCAGGTGATAGAAGCCTAATACTCCTCCATAAATTCTATGAAGCCTCACTTATGGCTATCTGAGCAACTACGGCTATATTGGTATTTTCATCAGGATACATATTGTGTGCATTATATACCTTGTATGGTACATTCTGTAAGACATGCTGGAGCTTAGGTAAAAAGTGACAAACATGGCAGTCTGAACAGCATTGAATTTTCCATCAATAGGAAATAGCATTGTCTTAAAAATTGACATGTAGACTCTAAATACAAGATAATGCACATTCTAATAAATAAATACTAATGTATTATAACGTAATAATAAATACATGTTCTTTTGGGAATCCTTCAAATCTGGTTCAGTTTAGCACATCAAAGCTCATCAAGGCTAAACCTGGCTTTAATATTTGAACGCAAGACCACAGGAAATATCAGGACTATAGGCAAGTCTGGAACAAATAACCTGCCAAAAGGGAATTTGGGCATCCTTGGGGTGTTTGTTTGTTTTTTTAAATCAAGATGACAAGTATGACTGCAATCCAGTCCTACTTTCCTTTAATATGCCATACGTATTGCATGTCCATTTGGTTATACTGTCACACCTACCCACTGAAGATTCTGAGCCTCCTCAACCTCTCCATGTTCCATAGCCCTCACTTCTCAGTTCGCACTCTCTGGAATATAAACTGGGAAGAGATGCTCAATCTTTCGTTATTTTGGCAATTACTTTGCTCAATCATCAGACTCTGTAATTATTATCATGTAGGAGACAGAGGTTAGAAGAGATACATTCAAAATACTGCCCCTTCCCAGCTTTCGTTTTGATAAGTACTTTTTTAGGAATTCATAGGCAAAGAATATGCAATTCAGCCTGCTAAAATCTTATGTAGTGTTATTTTTACTTCAAGTGCTCCACCAATGCGAATGCTTTATTTTCAGTCTGAGCTACTAAGCCAATCACACAAGAATCTCAGTAAAGCATTAAAGCAAGGCCAAGTTTTCCTAAGATCAAAGATCAAGACCATCTTCATCTTTGCTATTGGATACTAGAAGATGTGCTACAATATTTT
The DNA here is from genome assembly GCA_012654045.1 of Ptyas mucosa. NCBI lineage: Eukaryota > Metazoa > Chordata > Lepidosauria > Squamata > Colubridae > Ptyas > Ptyas mucosa. The sequence goes on along the minus strand of WNWU01000177.1, from coordinate 74,617 downwards.
TTGGAACAAAAGAAGATAGACTTGCTTTATCCAAATTGCTTGTAGGGGCATTTTACTGAAACAGCAAGTATTCTCTGTTTTATCAACTGATACAATTTGTCATCCATGCACACCCTCACACTGGAAGCACTGCTGAGTTATTTTTGTTGCAATCAAAGTGGTGAGCCCTCCCAAAGGATACAAATGAGCCCTCTGCACACAGTGGTTCAAGCAACAAAATAGTCATAAAATACATCTGGAAATTAACATCATAAAGTATAAGAAGGAAAAAGATCCTTTGTATCATTGGTTCCTACAATGCAGTTCCATAATTTAAATAAATTAAATTGTTTAGACTCCTATTCAGGAGGCTAAAGGACTAAGAAGAATTAGGCACTGAAAGCAATGATATTGAAGTATCTCAATAGGTTCATCAAACTGACATGTTTCACAACCTTCTTTGGCTACTGTATGAATAAGAATAAAGCTTAGAATAAATATTTTCCTTAGGAAACAAACAGGAGTAGGTATATTTGATCTCTTCACATGGGATGGAAAGAAAATAATTTATTCATATAATTCAATTTTTTAATGAAATAAGTTTATTGTTTTATGACAAGAACTAAAGAGTAGATGGCTCATGATAAATCCAAATGAAGATCTTTGACTGAAAGCAGATGATGACTGCAGAAAAAGATGAGGCACTGAAATGAAAAATAATAAAGAATGCTGAGGTTTTTAAAAATGTGATTTCAGTTGATTTAATCACCCTAATGATCACATCTAATTGAAGATTCCTTGGGAATCTGGATCCTACAGGAATGTCTTTAAAAAAAACCTACATTAAGGGCTAGCTGAATATCTGATACTTTTAGGATTTAAGTGGCTGTGAAATGAATGGTTACTACCATTTTAGCATGAATAGGCAATTAATTCTAGCAAGATATACCAAAGGGGTTAGAGGGACACACAGAACAACAGAAGATATTTGGGGCAGCAGTCTTTATAAATATGAAATGATATGGAAATAAATTAGGGATTGTGAAAATAGATTTTGTATTATTTTGCATATTGCTTCCATTTTAACATTCTGTATACTGTATTCTGTGTGGGTTTTTTTCCCCTATTATTCTATTTTCAAGATTTATGCATCATATGTAGTGTGCTGACAGTAGGATGGGACACGCATCTAAATAAAAATATTTTCTTAGTAGTAGCAGGGGAGTGTTTGAGGCTGGCCAATGTTAGCTTGGAAGATAACGTCATTTGTTTTTAAGTATAATTTTCATTCAAGAGGACAAAGATAGAATTTCAGATATAACCTGATGACCCCAAATTTAATGAGTATAGAGTGACCTTGCAGGGAAGGGGGGAACAGAGAATTCATTTATTTCAGATGACAATGCCCCAAATCACCTTGACTTTCCAGTCTTAACACTTGGAGAATTTTAAGTGTAGCCTCCAGCATAGTACATGGAATTTTGCTTGGAAAACCTGAACCAGTGAGCATATAGCGGTGTGTAAGCATATTGAAGATCTTTGTTTCTCGGGCAAAATATTTGCAGGAACCTATAATAGTTTTTTAATGCTAAACTCTCTGTGCAATGGTTTAATCAACTAATTACATATCAAGTTTCTAACTGGACTTTCAGATCAGCTTGAGTAAGACACTCAGCTCTTCTTCGTTATCTTAAATAATAACTTCCAACTAGGTAGTTCTTAAGTGAGGGAAAGGAAATGGTAGTGATAAAGAAACCATGTTTTGTATGAGATCATTTTGCACCTTTATTTGGTATGGCTGATCATGCAGGACTGCTGAAATGACTGTGCAAAGATGTGAGCATCTATATCTGATCTTGAACAGTTCTGCTCATTTTCAAGTGTGAAAATTCTAGGTGGCAGAATGGATATTTTGCAAATTGCCATTTTGTCTTTCTGCCAGTATAATGCACATAGGATGCCACTAGGTGAGAAGACAAACAGTCAGTCATCAATTAACTGATGACATACAGCTCTGGCTCTCATTTTTCAACTGGGCTGGTATTTTCAGTATTTTCTCACTTCTAGACATTGGATTGAATTTGGCTGATAAAGGTTAACCATCTGACATTTCAACCAGACAAGATTGAAATAATGATGACTGGTATGTCCTGTGATTGAAGTGCAGAGAAATGCCTGTAAACTGATAAGTTTAGATCTTTACTGATGGTCTTCATTCAACTCTGATTCCTTGGGTCCTTCTAAATCTATATACCACTCTCATATCTGTAATCTTTACTGGGTGAAATGGTACTTCACAGTCCAAATAGCCTAATTTACAGAGTTACAGGACCCATTACTCCTCTGGGAGTGAAATTTTGGAATGTTCATTTCATTTCAAAACATGCATCAAAGGATAAAACTTTTTCAACCAAGGTACATCGGATTAATTTACAGAAGGCTGGGATTCATTACTCCTGTGGGAGTAAAATTTTTGAAAGCTCTTGCTATTTCAGTGAACACTGTGGTGCTGTTTAACGCTGCCACAGTCATATGGTCCTCATTTACAATGTTCCCTTACTATAAATCAATGAGGAAGCCCTGGAAGCTGGCAGGAAGAAAGTTAATAGGGATCATGTGACCATGGCTGATAGCAGGAACATGGTGGCAGGTCTGGGACTTGCATTCTCTGATTAGGTAAGGAAATATATTTGAAAGGATGACCCAACAGCATATCAGTCGTCTAGTTAAGCATTAAACATGGATATTCATCCCAGTGTTGTGGCTATGAGTGCTTTTTGCTACAGGTCATCTTGGTGCTTCATGTTTAGTAGAGCTGGACTTTTTGGAGTCCAGAAGACAACACAATGATGTAAAGTAAGAGGGACAATGTCACATATGAAGGAAAAACTAGAACTTTCTTTCCCACCCCCACCGGGAGAGCACGCTTGAGTTTATTGTTGTTTTGCAAACTATTTAAAGACTTTTGAGTCTATTCTATATCTGAATGTACTTCCCACTTTAAAATGGCAGAAACTTGTGTTGCTGCATTTTAGTCATTATTATTAAACTGGAACCTGGGCTTCTTAATGTTAAAATTAAAAAAAAGTGTTTAGAGACAACATGTGGGGCCCTTAGGCCTCAAGTGTCCATTCTTATGATACAGTTTTTGATCAGTATATTTATTACTTACTCAAATGCTTTAGCTTGAGCTTCTAATTTAACTAGAAATAGTTTGAAATGACTAATCACCTTATTATTTATGCATCTTCTCCACTGATTAAATTAAGGCAATACTTGTTTCCTCACATAATTAAAAAGGGAATTTCCCAAGACTATGAAGGGGATCATTTAATCGAGAAAATTAGAACTCCTGAGCAAAGACTACAGACCAATCTGAAGTGTTAATATCCTCCTACTTTTTAATCTTTTTTTTTTTTAAAAAGCTCCAACTTGTTTCCTCAGAGAAAGTTGCACCAGTCCCTCATTTTTATCCCTTGATTTCATCCTATTTCCAGTCTACTTTGAGAGTCCAAATACAATAATTTTACACTGGATTATAAATCTAATCCCTATTCCTATTTCGGTATTGACATTCTTATTTTTAATTCCTTTCATAATTATCCTCAATATGTCATGCATTTATTTTATTTTTTACATGACACCTTGAATTTCACTGAGCTGTTTGCCCCCAGGTTCCTTTCCCAGATATCTTTTCTCTAGCTCAGACCTCACCATGTCTAATACATATTTCTCCCTCACAATGGATAACCAGCCAGGCCGCCTTTGCATTTTATGCGACCTGCCCTACGAAATCCCCTTATTTCTCAGCCTCGCCCTCGCTCCGCGCGGAGCTCAGCAAGCGCATCCCTCACGTCTGCCTCGCCCATGCCGCTCTGCTTGGAAGGCATCGGTCTGGCAGGCCCCGCCTCCTCGACGCTTTTACATGTAAGGCTCCCGCTACCCAATCAATCCGCCCCCTGCCTCTCTCGTGCGCCTCTCGCCGGGGGTTGCTGTGGTGACGGACTAAAGCAGAGGCTTTCCGCCAGTTCGCGAGTGGGGAGGAGGAGGAGGAGGAGGAGGAGGGTTGATTTATGCACCGTGCAACGCAAGGTGCTGCAGCGGGCTAAAGTCGGAGCCGGAGCTGGAGCCGTGCACAACAAAGGTAACCCAGCCAAACGCTCCAGGTAACAAACGCGAGGCTGGCAAGAAAGAAGACCAACCGAAGCCGTTTTTAAGAGGAAAATCAAGGCGAGAAAGGGGCGGAGGCTGATATGTCAGAATAGAGGAGGGGATAGTTTGTGGGTTGAATTTCTAGCTTCGTGGCGTGGCATGTGGGTACCTCCGTCCTCTCCCCTTACTCGCCGCGACGGGTTGTCTACACCGAACGTGGAGCTTCCTTTTTCTCCATTGTGTGCATTGCACGCAATCGATAAAGCGCATCCCGGCAATTACGGGTGGTTGGTGTGTCCCCCCCCCCGCCTTCCACCTTATCCGCGTGTCGCGTGTTTCGCGTGTGCATGTGGACTGCCAGAGATGGCATAAAGTTGGGTCTGAGTTTCACCTGAAAAAAAGGGAGAACGAGGAAGCTGATCTGGTATAGGCGTAGCGCTGCAGGACGGAGAAAGAACGGGGAGAAACTTCTCCCTTGGGCTTGGATTTTGTGGAGTGTTTTGCATAATTGACTCTTACATGCGGGGATATGGTATTATTATTATTATTATTATTATTATTATTATTATTATTATTATTA